>QLNU02003225.1:22240688-22293208 GCA_006491805.2 Dysdera silvatica | reverse complement strand
GACCCGGAGTGCCGTAACCGCTGGGCCATCACGGCACAGGAATAACGTTCCCCTTAAATTTCACCACAAGAGCGTTTCTAGAAGGCTTAAATCATTCATAAATATTGTATAATACTTATAATCTATATAAAAACAAAATAACAATAAAAAAATAAAAAGCGCATAATTTTTTCCTTCAAATATGATTATTCATTCATTTCTTCAAGATTCTATTTGCACAGATTTAAAAAAATTCATACAAATTGCAAAAAAAGCTAGTAATTGGAAAACGTCATATAATAAACCTTTCTGGAAAATTTTATTTAATTATGTTAAACGATTTGCAAATTCTGAAAAAAAAACCCCTCTCTCTGAGAAAATTCACTTTAAATTTTTACGAGCTTCTAAAATTACGATTTAAAAATTTGTTACTTTTCACCACATAGAAAGCTTAACCACGAATAAATTTGGCGCAGTTTAGTTTTAAAATGCGTTTAGTGGTCTAAACTTTTTTATTTCTTCATTCTATGTGATAAAAAATATCAATTATTTCAAGGCTTTAAAGGTCATGGATTCCCTCTCAGCGCCGCAAACGAAACAATATTTTTGCTAGTCTATAAAATTCTTGCTTTTTAACCTACTAGTCTTTCCTTGGAAATGTACAATATACTATAGCCTGTTAACTTTGCATTTAGAACCAGAGATTGGGATTAATACTTCTTCTATTACACTCACACACACGGTAGGGTAGTAGTAACGCGTTTACCTGCCGTGCAGAAAACTCTAGTTTGAATCCCGCCGATACGAAGCACTTATACCGGGTTCCGTGGTTTGACTTCCAAAGGCACATAGGTTCTGAACGTTCAAGAAACCCGTAGGTCGTTGGAAAGTATGGCCTTAGCTGAGTTTGCGTCAAAAGTCAAGCTTGAAAAAAAATTGAGAAGGTAGGCAATTTTTTAATTTCTTTCATCTCAGTTAAACTATCACTATTGGATGACTCTACACTGGTTAATTAATTAACAGCACGTATTATATAAAGCTCACTTTAATTGGGGTTTTGTCTACCCTTTACTTGTTATTAATTCTAAAGCTTGTTTGCGCTTTACGGCGCAAGGGCAAAAAATTCAGCTGAGCCAGGACCTACGATTCTCTAAGGTTTCCGAACTTTCGCTGCCAAGGGAACCCAGCTACGAATTACGCTGGGCAGAAAAATGGTACTGCGTGCTACAATATTATTGGAAGTCGAACCCGGATTAATGGCACAATAGATGAATGCGTTACCATTGCGTCACAGTAGGGCCCTAATTGTAAGGCACTATGAACACCGTAGGGCCTTAAGTAGTAAAATTTGACACTGGTCGGAATATACGAAATACAAATGAAGAAGGTAAAAGACATTTACCATCTGCAAAAATATCCGCAACATTTCGAGAACTACTGTTCCCTTCGTCAGGCGAAAATGTCAAGGAAGTGTAGGTGTTCGGTATTTATACCCCAACTTTGGTTTTCTCCAAGTTATCCTGCAGTCGGGTTTTCCCCACTGTCTGAATCTGGATTTTCTAAGAACGTAATTAAGAGGACATATTTTAGCTTCAATGGGACCTTCTACAAACAGGGACAGGAGACCGCAATGGGTTCCCCCGTTTCTATTGCTGTAGCTAACCTGTGTATGGAGTCTTTGGAGATGGACATTTTGGACTGCGACGAGTTTAGTGTTAAGGTCTGGAGAAGGTATGTTGATGATACTTTTGTCGTTCTTTCGAAGACAGAGGTGGACAGCTTCCACCGTTTCCTTAATGACTTAAACCCCCATATTCAATTTACCTTAGAGGTAGAACATGAGGGATGTTTGCCATTTTTGGACGTGAGGGTCACCAGAGGAGACGATGGAAGCTTGTCGACCTCTGTGTATCGAAAGCCAATTCATGCGGACCGGTACTTGGATTTCCGCTCGTATCATCCAACTTACCACAAAGCTTCTATTGTGGGGTCTCTGACACGTCGGGCCCTCAAACACAACAACAATGTTGAGTTGAAAGATGCTGAGGTAGGGAAGATAATTGTTTGTTTGTTTGTTTTACGGCTAAATAGAAGATGCATGGTTGATTCTCAGGTTAATGGGTGAGATATGAGCTGAATCAACTACAGATCATGAGGATAGTGTTTATCTCCTTGATGCTATGCCGTACAACAATATATAACGAACATATTAATAAAAATAATTATAAAAATAATAACAAAAATTACCAAATATCAAGACCTTAAATTTGAAATTGAAGACTTGTGGCATATAGAAAGAGTTGACATTGTTTGTTTGTTTGTTTGTTTGTTTTGTGGTTTTACGGCTCAAAGACTACAATGGTCATGCTGCGCCGGGACCTACAGTTTTCCGAGGAATCCGAACCTCTTAAGGCCTGGGGAACCAAACCCCGGACTACAGTGAGCAGTGCGATCTTTTATGAGATCTCTGAGTAAGCGTTCTTTTTGCACTGCTGGGAGTCGAACCCGGATTAGCCGCGCAATAGGAGAACGCGTTACCACACTGCGCCACCGCAGGAACCGTAGGAGCAGATGGAGAGCTCTTGTAGATAATGGCTACCCGAGCAAGTTTATCGCTCGAAGATCTAATAATGGACATAGAGAACTTGTTGAGGAGAGACAGACTAGAGGGACGGTTGTTTTGCCATATGTGGAGAGGACTTCTGAGGAGATTGCGCGTATTCTTAGGAAATCTGACATCAGGACTTACTATAAACCTGCATCGACTTTGCGTGACCTGTTGGTGAGAGTGAAAGATCGAGTTCCAATGGATGAATTGACTGGAACAATTTACCAGATACCCTGCAAAGACTGCGAAAAAGTATACACTGGCGAGACGGGAAGAACTGTTTGTACTCGTAAAAAAGAACATCATCGTGCTGTGGAGAAAGGTGAGATGACTAATCTTCTGGCAGAACATGCCTGGGAGAAAGGTCATGTTCCTGATTGGAAAAGTACAAAAGTTCTTCATAAAAATGTAACTTCTCGCTATTGTAGACTTTTTCTGGAGTCTTGGGAGACTTTTCGAATGCGAAGTAAGGCGATGAACATCGCAAAATCGATGCCTGAACCTTACCGCATTTTTGCTAGGAGATGGGGGAAAACCAGTTTCAGACAGGGGGAATTACCGAGTGCGGGACAGTTCTTAGAAAATCCAGATTCAGACAGGGGGGAAAACCCGAGTGCGGGATAGCTTTGGGGAAAACCAAAGTTGGGGTATAAATACCGAACACCTACACTTCCTTGACACTTTCGCTTGATGAAGGGAACAGTAGTTCTCGAAACGTTGCGAATATTTTTGCAGACGGTAAATATCTTTTACCTTCTTCATTTGTATTTCGTATATTCCGACCAGTGTCAAATTTTACTAGTTATACTGGACATCTGTTATGTGCACTCAGTCTCTCCCTACAAACTTGGCAGTTTCCAATCTCTGCATTTTATCTGATGATTTGCAACGTAATGTTACTTTTTTACATTTGATACAACGGGAAGTCATAATATTCATAAAAGAGAAGGTTCCTTTAATAAAGAAAATTCATTACTTCTGTGACAGCTATTCTAGCCAATATAAAAATTTCCCTAATCTGTGTCGTCACGAAGAGGGGTTTTTTCTTACAGCATCATAGTCTTCCTTTGCCACTAGCCAAGATAAATCATGTGATGGTATTGGTGGGACAGTCAAATGACTGATCACTAAAGAGAGCCTGCAGAGATGTTTTGCAGATCAGATTAATTCCGTACAAGAAGCATTTTACTTTTGCAATTTGTACATACAAAACTCTGACTTCAGGCTTCTCTTAAAGCATAATGTACAAAAAAGGGAAGAATTTGGAAGATCGCTTTTCAAAAACAAAAAACATACCTGGAACAGAAGCATTTCACCAATCTGTTCCACTTTCAGAATATATTACTCATGATGAGCAATGTGTATGCACTTTCAGTTTTAGTGACAAATCTAATCCACTACATGTCTCCATGTCACAAGTGCCAGTACAAAGTTACGTAGCTTGTGTGTACGATGAACATTAGATTTTTTTGGGGGGGGGGATTGTATAGAAATTACATCATGAGGAAAGAGACAACAATAAACTTTAAGCCCCCCCCCCGAGGAACATCAAAATAACTTTTTTGGTTTTTAGTTCGTTCACCAAACAGGGAAGACATTTGCAAAATTCTACTTAGCAACATCATCTGCAATGTGACTATGCCATTCACTAAAGGAACTGGGTGAGTGTAATACTTCGATGAAAAGTATGTCAAATTTGCGGAAATCTGATTCCATAAGCTACACCCTTAAATAGCATATACACGAACTACTCTTGCAGTTAACTTGTTTTGAATTGGCTGTTCTTTCCTTCTAGATGTTTTTGCTCAACCATAAAGACTTTGTGGTGAAAAGCAGCAACTTCGAGCCCTGGTGTCGCATGATCTTAGCGGGATTTGAATCGTAAAACACAACCAAACTAAAGAGCTTTAAGATGAACGAACAAATGTGAAGTGTAAAAATTCATTCTTCTGAGATTATAATTTTTATAAGTTTATCAGTAGACTGTTTTTCTTTTTCTTTTCCAATAGTGTAATTTCAATTATTTTAAAAACTGTGTGTGTGAAGTGACGTAGTGATTACAGCTACAAACTAGTTCTGATTTCAAGTGGGCTTGATCGTGCATAAAGTATTGAGGTCACATCAAATCGTCATTTTTTTTTTCAAAAGTCACATTAAACGTTCAATTCTGTTCCAAATAACCAGCCATTTTCACATCAATGAAAACACAAATAATTAGGTTTTAGAGTGATGTATTGCTGTCATGGTTTAAATAAAGTTTACCCCGACTTATTGCTCATAAACAACATGCATGTGAAAGGATTTAAAATAACTGTGTTTGAAAGAAATTTCTATAAATATATTATGTATATAAAATATATTTTTATATATATATATAGCTGTAGTCATGTATAATGTATACAAAACTATCTGAAATAAATATATAATTTATGTTTCTTCCTGTTGTTTACTCATACATATGGGGGCCAGGGCCCCCTAACCGTTCAAAAATTCGATTTGCCCAATTCTGCCGTGCATTTACTTTCAAAAGTTTTACAAGTACGTTTTAAAATAAGTTATTTTTTTTAATCTCATTGCTAATTGTCAAGCAGTATCAATTATTTTTAAGCCGTGGGAGTCAATTATATAAATCTGCAAAAAAATTTTAGAACATACGCAAAAAAAGAATCAGAAGTGGAACAAACTCTTCGTGGATTGAATCTGTCGAGTGATTGTCTAATCAAGCAGAAGAATACAGTTTGTCAAACAAACCATAGTCGTCTTGAGGATATAATTCCGTAAGTAATTATAGAATTATATCCCCATAATGTAATTATGGGCAAATTTTTGAAAATGTATAATCCAAACAAGGAACTACTTTATTTAAATGTACGAAGCAATAATGAATCGCTAGGACTACCATCTTTTCTTTTTCAAAGTGTACCTTTTTTTAACCATCAAGGAATTGTTAGTTTCACATGCATTCATGCAATTTGATGATTAGTTGGTTTAACCAGCTTGGTTATTTGTAAAAAGAAACAAACTTACATATACCTTTTGAATAGCCGAAATTATTAACAGATTCAAGCTGGGAATTATTCCACCCATTTCTAATTTGAATACATAAATAAGCAACAAGAAGCTAACTATAGAAGTCAAAATGATGTGCATATATATATATATAAAGAGAAATCTGAAATAGAAAATTAAGTTTTCAAGTGGGGAGATTTGATTTCATGTGAGGAGATTCCACTATCAGAAAATTTATCACTGGTAATATTTCTCAAACTAGGTAATAACTGGGCTGTATTAGTGTTCAATCACCAATAAATAGTAGAAAAAAAGTCATTTAAATATTGGATAATACAAGAATAAAATAGAACGGACCAGGATAACTTCTAAATTAAACATCAGAATAATCAATTGTAAATGAGAAAATATGGAGATGAGAATAGTGGTTTGTTGAAACTAAAGAGAGTATTAAAAAACTAAGATTATGTGATGAGACATCATATGCTGTATGCAGAAGGGGAGGGGTTGACAGAGGTTATAACCCCCCATTGCAATGCAATTTTGTATATATATATATAAATATTTGGAGTTGTAAATCTTTAACCCCTTATGAACTTTCTGTGTATGCTAATGGCTGTATATCTGTGGTTTTCAAAGTGGCTAGTACTGCTTCCATAGCAGGGGGTAATGGATTCACTCAGAGGCAAAGTGATGCTAGGTAAAATGTGTATGGGATGGTATCGCTTCACAGATAGGTATGCTTAAACAGATCAATTGGAATACCTACTTTTGCTGAAATATTATTAAATTTGTACATAATTAACTTTTATTTAGTTAACAGAATAATTATATCGAGATTAAGTGAGATAGATGTATTTTCTCTTGATGTTGAGGAAGTTGACGTAGCTTATAAAGTTGAAGTCGAAATTTAAAAAAACAATGTTGAAAATTTTGGCACTGCAGAAAGAAAATTTTAATAAGTATCCACTACAATGCAATCAAAGAACCATTGAATTGAAAAAATAATGACGATAGTAATTATGCTTAGGTTTCTAATTGCAAGTGATGCTGTACTTTGTGCAATACACACACACACACGCTTTGGAGTTCTAGCCAATTTTCTGCAGTCTTGAAATTTTATTTCTTGGCCAATAAATATAACTTAGCTGTCCGAGAACTTCAAAGTCAGCTGCCTTTGTTATCTACTATCACACTGCTGAAAGACATAGAAGGCTACAGAGCCATAACGGTGTAGTATTGAATATAGACAAATGAAGGGTTAATTTAGTACAGTATAACCAGTCATCTTACATATCATCATGGCATATATCATGACATCATCGAACATAATAACTTTTCACCAGAAGTTATAGTAACCTGAACTAATTACAAGCTTGATTTTTCAATGGGCAGCGGTAACCTAATTGGATATATTTAAAAAACCATGAGTACAGCTACCATGCAATAAAAGTACAGACAAGGCCCAGGGCCCTAATGAATTGTCCCCTTTCCCACATCAGTTTTTGGCCTCTTATTAAAAATAAGGTGTCCAAAAAATTAGCTACAAAACTGCTTAAGACCAAAAAATCAGAGAATATCTAAATAGCTATGACGGTAGAGAAGCAAACAGGGGCAGACTGGGCTGGTATGCCCTCATGGGCGATAGTACTTGCGCCCTTTGAGAAGCCCCAGGAAGCAAAATGTTTTTCTACTGTCCAGAGTTAGACTCTAAAGGTTAAACAGGTTGGTCACGATCCATATTCTTCGTAAAATTGTCTTTGTTATGGTTTTACAGCTCAAGGACTACAATGGTCATGCTGTGCCAGGACCTACTGTTTTCCGAGGAATCCGAATCTCTTAAAGCCTAGGGAACCAAACCCTAGACTACAGTGAGCAGTGTAATTGTAAAATTGTAGGTTTTACTCTTCACTAAACCTTAGATTGGATTTGGAAAGTGAAGACAGCTCATCTGGGGCATGTGAAATAGTAGTCTCAAGTTAATCAGTTTTTGAAACAAAATTTTGGGGAAATACTTCCTATTTTTCAGATAGAAAATAAATCCTATATTGAACCTCTGGAGTCCATTTATTCCTCACTAATCAATCAACTACAATCAATTTGATCCGAAACGTACATTGAAAACATATCCCATTTTTAAGTTCTGGTATGAATTTATGTAAGACATTAAAGCAGGTTATTAAAAGAAAAAATAATTACTCATTGAATATCTTGTAAAAATCATCATCATATTCAACCATTATCTATCCACTGCTGGATGAAGGTCTCTCCAAATGCTTTCCACACAAGTCTATCCTGAGCAATTCGCTTCCACGTCACCCCAACCTGTTTTCTTATTTCATCCACCCATCTAGTTTGAGGACGTTTTCTAGGTCTTCGGTGGTCTCTTGGAATCCAGTTCAGAATTTCTGTTGTCCATCGTTGATCAGTTCTTCTTGCAATATGCCCAGCCCATCGCCATTTCAGCCCTTTTACTTTAACAATGATGTCCTCTACTCTAGTTTGCTCTCTCACCCAAGTGTTTCTTTTTCGATCTCTCCTAGTTATTCCAAGCATGCACCTCTCCATGCTCCTTTGCGTTGTCTGTAACTTTCGTATTGCTCCAACTGTTAGACTCCATGTCTCTGATCCATAAGAGAGGACTGGCAATACACACTGGTTGAAGACCTTTCTTTTTAGACACAAAGGCAATTTCCCCTTCAGGATAAAACTGTTTCTTCCAAATGCACTCCAGCCAAGTTTAATACGTCTGTTGAGTTCTTTCATAATGTTGCCATCCATTGAAATCAGCTGGCCAAGGTAAATATATGAATCAGCAATTTCTAGCTCAATGTTGTCAACTTGTATTTTTGTTTCCTCTACGAAATTATTGAACATGATCTTAGTTTTTTGTAGGTTCATCTTGAGTCCAACTTCTTTACTTCTAGTTGAGAGCTCCTGTACCATGTCTTGGAGTTCTAATGGGTTCGTTGAAAAAATAACAATGTCATCAGCAAACCGCAAATGATTTAAATATTCACCATTTATTTTTATTCCCTTGTTATTCCAATTTATCTGCTGAAAAATCATCTGTAAAGCTGAAGTAAAAAGTTTTGGAGAAATGGTATCTCCCTGCCTCACCCCTTTGCCAAGTTTGATAGTTTTGGTATCTTTATGTAACCGAAATTTTGCACTTGCATTTTTATACACACGTTTCACCATGTCAATGTACACATCCTCAATGTCTGTTGATCTTAAAGAGTTGATGACTGCTGATGTTTTAATAGAGTCAAAGGCCTTCTCATAGTCAATAAATGCCACACACAATGGAAGTTCATATTCATGTGTTCTTTCAATTAATTCTCTTAATACTTGAATATGGTCCACTGTACTGAATCCACTTCGAAATCCAGCTTGTTCTCTTGGTTGAGCTGCATCTAATTTTTTCTGCAGGCGATGTGTTAGCACTTTTGTGAAGATTTTATAAATAGCAGGTAACAAGCTAATTGGTCGGTAATTTTTCAAATCCTCTTTATCACCTTTTTTATGCAAAAGAATTACTGTTGCAGAATCCCATTGGTTTGGTATGTTACCGCTGTTAAGACATTTGGTAAAGAATTTTGCAAGTATGTCTTCTACATATTCTCCAGCTTCTTTTAGGATATCTAATGTAATACCATCATCACCAGGGGCTCTTCCTTTCTTCATACTTTTTATTGCAAATGAAACTTCTTCTTTTAAGATTTTAGGAGCTGTTCCTTCGACTATTTCAATGTCTTCGTTTAATCCACTGTTACTTTCGTATAGATTTTTGTAGAATTCTTCAACTCTTCTAAGTATTTCTTCCCTATTTCTTGTTACGGTGCCATCCTCTCCTTTTAATGCAATGATGTGTTTCTTCCCAACAGATAAACTTCCTTTAACAACCCTAAGGCTCTTGTTATTTTCAATGGCTTTCCTTACTAGCTCACAGTTGAATTTTCTTATGTCTTCTTTCATGCTTTTGCGCAGAGTTTTACAAAGTTCTATGTACTCAATCCTGGAACTGGTATTTTGATTGTCCACCTTCATATCTCTTCGCCTTTTCATGAGCTGTTTCGTCTTCTCAGATAATTTGCTATTGTGCTTTTTACAGGTTACACCACCAATTTCCCCAGCAGTTTCAACTATTGTCTTAACAATGTTTTCATTTGCTTCTGAGATATCACTTTCATCAATAAGTCCTTCCAGTGCAGAAAAGCGATTTTTTAATTCCAACTTGAATGCCTCGGTATTTTCTTTTAATTTCTTTAAATCCACCCTCTTACTTACTTGTTTCCTAATGAGCTTCTGTCGTTCTAATTTAGTATTTAAGTGCACTTTACATCTCACCATTCGATGATCACTTCCAGTATTAAATCTGTTCAGTACACTGCAATCTTCAATAATTGATTTCTTGTTTGCCAGGATATAGTCAATTTCACTAGTTCCCCCATTTGGGTGTTTCCATGTCCATTTTCTTTGCGGTTTCTTCTTAAAAAATGAATTCATGATGCTAAGATTTTCAGCTTCTGCAAATTCGATGAGTTGATCGCCACGTTCATTCCTTTCCCCATATCCGTATTTACCAACCGATGTCTCTCCTTGTTCCTGTTGTCCAATTCTTGCATTGAAATCCCCCATGATGAGCTTGATATGTTGTTTCCCTTTGGTGTGTAACTCTTTGATTTCTTCATAAAATTCTTCAACCTCTTCGTCGGTATGGCTTGATGTTGGTGCATATACCTGTACTATTTGAAGTTGGTATCGCTGGGTTAGTTGAACAACGAGCCTCGCTGCTCGATCTGACGTGCTTTCGACTTCAAGAAGGTAGTCTTTAATTCTTTTGTTGATTAAGAAGCCAACACCACTTGTTCTTCCAGTTTCCGTTCCTCTATAATAAAACAAATGTCCACTTTTAAGTTCCACCAACTCTTCACCTTTTCTTCTAACTTCACTGAGTCCTACAATGTCCCATTTGATCTTGTCTAGTTCCTCTTCCAATTCCTGAAGTTTTGCTTCAGAAGCAAGGGATCGTCCATTAAACGTAGCCAAGGTCAATAACAAACGGCAGCCTGGGCCATTCCAGTGATTCTTAGCACCCCCTGCTTTCATGCCACATGACCACTGATCTTGTAAAAATAAAACCTCATAATTAAATGAAAAGATTTCTGAAAACAGTGGCGGATACAGACTTTCATTTTGGGGGGGGTCAAGGACAGAATTTGCCATGGTCTTGGAATAACACCCTTCATTTATCATGAAAGTTGGAATTTTTTACAGTGAAAAAATATATTTTGGGGTGGTTATGACACCTGTGACCACCCTTGTCTGAGAATCTCATCTATTAGATCTTTTATTCTATTTCTTCATCTGAAGATACAATATCTGACCTACTGTAGATGTCTGAAAAGATTTTGATATCTGTAAACTTTGAAATTCTCATCAATATTTACAAAATCCTTTTAAAGAAGAGAATTTAACAAAATATCTGTGTTGTATCTTCAATTTTTTTTAAGTATTCCACAGTGATTGGGATCTCTAACTTGTTTGAATGTTCACATGTGATATGCAACTAGGGAAAAAACTGACATAGAGAATCACATTTATTTGCATCTTCTGAGAAAGAAAAGCTTTGAATTAGCATGTTGGTTGCCAACTATGAGTTACCTCGTAGTTAGCACAGGGAGAACAAATATTAATATGACTACAACTACAAGCATACTCTTGTCAATTTATTTATTGCTAAAAATAATCTGTTGTATATAAATTTAAAAAACGAAACGGAAAATAATTTAAAAGCATAAAAATGCTGATAGGATCTTGGCATGTGTGAATGAACTCACCATATCAGCTTTGGTAGCAAATGTGTTAAACTTTTTTGGTGAATTAGGCGAAAAAATATTTTTCTTTTTCACAATACGTTAATGAAAGACTAAGACAAAGTTTGAATTAAACAGGTTTGGCTGTATAAAAAATTCCTAGTGCAACGTAAAATTCTAAAATCTGCTCAAGTGCACAAGATTTCGTCGCTGCGTAAATGTGCACTTATGTGGGATTTCAACTGCATATTTATTTTGCCTTTATATCTTCATTTTTTTTAGAACTAGTTTTAATTTTCTTTTAATGTGAAAAAGCTGTGCTGAGACAATAAGTTTGTATATGACTAGTAATATGAAAGAACATTTGCCATCTTTCTCTACCAATCTATATATTCTAAAATAGATTCCATATGGACAACACAGGTTATGGTTTCTAGAAAAACTGTACGTCCCTTCCCATGGTAAGCTGCTGACTAGAAACATGACTTGAGAAGCAAAGACAAGTAAAACCAGTTTACTTGGAGAATGAGCAAAACTGCCGTGTCTATGTATGAATGCACACACAAAATATTGAGAGAGAATGGCAATTTTAAACTTCTTTTATTGTCACAAAATTTCTTGCAAATGAATACATTTCACAATAAAAGAGTTCAGTATATTCCAAAGTTGGTAAATCAAATTAAATGAATTTTGTTTGACATGACACTCAAATAAAAACCGATGAAATAAATTTGAAAGAAAATTTATATTTCACACATTGAACAGTTACTGATACTAAGAGTAGCACTTCTTTATGAATACTTAAATATTTTTCTCCATAACAAAAGCAATCGGGACCTAACAACCTGCATTTATATATATATAAAAAAAACCTCCCTGTTAATAACAATAGAATTTTCCTTTCTATAAAATTATGACAGTCCCACAAAACTGAAATAAGCTAGAAAATAGTAAAGATCAAAATATATATATATCAATTTCGTTTTATCAGAGAGATGTATGCAAAACGAATATTAGTTCACCGAAATTGCAGAGGACTAATTCTGAGGCCAATAGTGTCTTTTCCAATTTCGGAAACTTGACATACTTTACAGATGTCCCCTTTAAAATTCGGCAAGTAACTGGTTTGACACAGAGGACATTTCTCCTCCGGTTTCCCTCGGTAAATGGGTTTGTACGACCTTCCGCAAATAGCAAAGGGGTTGTGCTCGTCATATTGCAATTGGTGTTGGTCAACTGGATTCTTGTCGCAAGCTTGCAGTATCTTGCGTGTCTGCTGTGATACCTCTGGCCTTGGCCCTAACTCCAGGAGTCGTCGAGCGAATGATGCAGCTGTTTTATAATTCTTGAGTTTGAAGAAGAGATTGACAGCTGTTCGCAATGTCAGAATTTGATGGACAGGCCCCAATTTGCTGTGAGTAAAGTAAGCAGCCATTTCGCAAGCACGCTTCTGCTCATCCAGGGTGTCCTTCGGAAGTCCTTTCCGCTCAAGTTCCAAAGACAAACCAAGAACATACTCTTTACAAATCTCCAACAGCTGCTGAGCTTCTAGAATGTCTTGCTTGGTATCCACTCGTAGAAGAGGAATGTTCAATAGCAGAATACGGAAACGATCGATGGCTTCTTGGAATTTCCCGGAAGTTGTTAACTGATAGCAAGACTGCAGCCTATCGACTAAGTCATTTAATTTGCATCCTACAACAGGAACGCTGGTCTTTGGTCCACCTTCAGAATTGCGAGATGGAAAGCCATATAACGATGGCAATGCAGACACAGCTTGGAAAGCGGTGCGGCTACGAGCAAAGGTGGTAAGGAAAAGCTGTTTGAACGGCTCAAAATCAACGGCTCCCACTTGATCATGGAGCAGCCGGAATGCTGTCTCAAAGGAACCAGCAAGAATATGATCAACTGGCAACTTAGAATTATTGATCCATGCTTGAGTTTGAGGAAGGCCTCGGGTGGGAGCAACAAAATAACCGTCTCCTCTGCCAACTTCCGCAGCAGATGTTTCTAATTCAGGAGGAAGATCTAGATCTTCCTCAACATCCCATCCTCCACCCTCTTTCACATCTCCAACTTCTTCAACTGAGTCCCCACCATCGTCTAAAGCAAGTTCAGCATCATCACCCCAACCTATAAACAAAACAAATATTCATATAATATACAAATCATCATCATACGTATGGCCAAGCTTACTTGAGAGGCAAGCCCAAATTCAGTGACTCAGAAGACAATGATTGTACCTACTGGGGAACTTGCATGCAATATTATAGGCACTGTGATATAATAAAATACTTTGGTAAAAGTCAACGTCCGATTCAAAACTTTATTGTGGTTAAAAGCAGCACATAATTTGTCACTTGGGTTAAAGGCGTTTCATTTAAAAGCATCTGTTAGTTAATTAAGATTTGTACAGAGAGAGAGAGAGAAAAGGAACAATTTATATTTTATAGCACCAGTCGCCAACCAGTGGTCCACAGAAAAAGCTGGACATTATTTGCATTTTTAATGTTTGATTAATAATAAAACAAAAATAATATTCTAAGAAATTCTCATATTCTGAATGACAATTTTTGCTTTTATATTGCACTAAATTCACGAAATGTGGTCTGCGGGATTTAAAATTATGAATTTAGTGGTCCGTGAGGTCCGAAAGGATGGTAAGCACTGTTTTATAGCACAAGAACAGCACGGATCATATCGTGCCAGGATATACAGGATGTCCTGTATGTACAGGACATACAGGATCCTATATCCAGGGATCCATGTTATAGGATCCCCAAAATCCCGTAGATTTTGGGGGCAGCCAGACCTCTTTAACCTGGGGAACAAAACCACAGATTTGTAAACCACTGTGGTTTAATTATGCTTGCTTGCTTTTTTTTTTTTACAGCACAATGATGGGACAAGTTATGCTGCGTCAGGACCTACAGTATTCAATGGAATCCAAACCTCCTAAGGCCTAGGAACTGCCCCCCCACTAGACTACAGTGAGCAGGCAGTCAGTAAGCTTTCCTGTTTTTTGGGCACAGTTGGAAGTCGAATGCAGATTAATGGCACACTAGGCGAACTTGTTACCAATGGAGATGGGAGTTCAACTTAACAGTTAAAAATCACCTGTAACCAAGTGATCACTGTTCCAGGAACAGTATGCTCCTCTGAAACCCCTGTTTTTCAAATAACAGCTGTTATTTCAGATCACTAATGATTTCAAATTTGTTTTATAACACACGAAATGAGGCGTGCAATAACTGGCTATCGAAGTAACATCCTATTTTTGGTACAGTCGCAACTAATGTGTGGAGACCATTCTTGGCGCTGTCGCCCGTTTAGCATCTAAGAACACAAGACTTATTACACATTTATTTCTAGTTTTGCAACATCGTGGATCGAAAAGCTGAAGAAATTTTTTCACTCTAATTTCATTTTTACCCTTACATTCACACAAAATACATTTCAATTTCATGTTGTGTTTGGATTTTTAACTTATTTTAATTAATTATTTTTTAATCAATTATCGTTTTAATTAGTTTATTATTATTTTATTTAATTTAGTTAAAATTTAAATTCAGTTAATATTTAATTATTATTACCATGCTACTCCAACACCGATGGCAATTAATGAAATTAATCACTATCTTGATGATGATGATTAGGGGGGTCGTGCAAGCATTATGTAAGCATCTTTGGGTGAAGGGGGGGGGGGGGGGGATTTACTTATTTTTTCTGACAACAAGGAGGAAAGAGTATGGACCATGCTTATTTAAGATACGAAAAATAATGAAACTTGTACATAGTTACAAAGTGACAACTGCTGTGACAGAACTGCAATACTTGGGTGTACCAGATATTGCAAATAGAAGATATAAAATACACATAATCGCAGTTACGGCTGGCAGTTTTTAACGGATCGAAGAAATCAGCCTCTTCACATCGAACGATTATTCTTCTTAAATCCTAATTCATATTTGATGGAAAAAATTTTATACGTGTATATTGGTATAGGTATTAATATTTTTATATTACTAAGATTTTCACACGAAGAATCCAGAATAAACACCTGTGTATAACTACATCATCTGCATATACACATTTTATTATTATTATCATGTTTAACCAGTTTGACATTGTTACCTTTCAGTATCCTTTACAAATTAATTTACAGTGGTATCAATGCTTTTTGCTGTATTTCTTTATGTTGAATTAGTTTTTTAAAACGTTCTCCGATTTATAGTATCAATCATTTATGTTTCCAGACACCTAAATTTCAGTGTTCTAAAGATTCATTCTTTTTATTCAGTTTTGTATTTTGTGTGTGCATTTTTCTGTTGCAAAGGATTTACTATTTGTATGGAGCTGGCACAATATACTGTTAGCGATTGTGATTGCTCGTTGAAATTCGTTATCGCCAGGTTCCACAATTCTTACAATCTGTGAAGAAACGTAGACTCTCCAGCCACCGGTGACTGAAATCATCGTTTGGAACCTGTTAACTGTTTGTTTTTTTGTTTTTTTACGGCTCAAGGATGACAATGGTCGTGCTGCACCGGGACCTACTGTTTTCCGAGGAATCTGAACCCATGGACCCACAATTTTGCAAGGAATCCGAACCTCTTAAGGCCTAGGGAACCAAACCCCGTACTGCAACGAGCAGTGCGATCTTTATGAGATGTCTGAGTAAGAGTTCTGTTCACCGTTGGGAGTCAAACCCGAGTTAAAGGCGCACTATGCGAACGCGTTACCACACTGCAGGGCCTGTTATCTGGTTGGAAAAGGAATGTTGGTACACGTTATTCAAAAGTAACAGTTTAGTTCATCACTAGTTACCACCACAGAGTTCTGGTGGCTTAATGGTCAAAGCACAGGAAGAGTACAATCCAAGGATTGCTAGTTTGAGTCCAGTCTGTGAGTGCGTCTTTTCTCCAGATATCATGGGCCAAAAATAGGTTCTGGTATGGACCTTAAAAATGAGGGTATCAGACTTGAACCCTATTTTTTGTTTATTCGCTTGTGGTTTTATGGCTTAAGAACTACAATGATCATGCTGCGCCGGGACCTACAGTTTTCCGAGGAATCCGAACCTCTTGGACCTACAGTTTTCCGAGGAATCTGAACCTCTTAAGGCATAGGGAACCAAACCCTGGACTACAGTGAGCAGTGCGATCCTTATGAGATCTCTGGGTAAGCGTTCTTTGCACTGTTTGGAGTCGAACCCGGATTAACGGCGCACTAGGCGAATGCATTACCAGACTCGAAGCACTTGAACCCTAATTTCAATTTTTGCTTTTATGGACTAAGATTGAACGACTGGCCACGTGGGAAGAGGAACAGACAACTTCATGTGATCTCCAAACCGTAATATATTTAGACAAGACCAAGCTTACTGGAAATCAAACTAAGTTCATAGAGTTCAAAGGCTGTGAAACTGACGACTGAGATGTCAAGGATTTCAAATGGTGCACAAGTGAACCTTTCTGATGAATCTCTCCATGGCACATTTCTGAAATTACACCAGACCCCTTATTAATATGCTCTAAAATCTCACCTTCAACCAAATAGTCATCAGTTGCTTCGGCTGCCAGCACAGCAGTTTTCTTATTCGCCATACCACTAAAGAAGGTACCTTCACGAACGCTGAGCAGGGGCCAATTATCGTCTGATTTCTTGATGGGTATCGGTGGCTGCAGCAACACTGCATTCGGATTCAATTCAAACTGTTTTAAGCGGTCGGCATCAAGTCCAGCTTTGAGAGCTTCTGCTTCTTCTACAAGGCCATGAGTGGCAGCACACAGGTAGGCAACGGAGTCTTGACCACAAGTCTAAAAAAGAAAAATGCATGTTTATAATTGGGGGAAGGGGGGGAAATCTGTTTGACTCATGTATTAAGAGTGAGGAATGTATGATCGAATTAATACATATGACGATACATACTTTCAAAATTTTAACCCTTTCCCCAATGTCGCCAAGGAACAAGGCACTTTGAAACTGTGCACTGGTATCTTTTCTGATTTCCGCTATTTTCATCATTTTCCTCAATTTTTCCAAATTGCCAGTGATCAAATACAGAAAGGAGAGTTTATCAAAATTCTTGGTGCGTTGATAAGCCATTTCAACGACCTAATAAAACACAATCGACGATTTTACAAAAATTATTCAAGTTATGTTTAAATTTATAAAACTATACTTCAAAGTTATGAGAAAGTAGGTTCAGAATTTGCAAGAAGTCATGTTCAGAGTTTACAAAAAAGTATATTCGGAACTTACAAAAAAGCTATATTCAGAATTTACAAAAGGACATATTCAGAAGTTACGAGAAATGATACTCAAAAGCAGAATTTAAGCTGCGTATTTTTTTTTTTTTTTTTAGAAAGGATGTTGTATTTTGCAAAAAAATTTAATACAACTTTCACTAAAAAACGAAAGCTCTTAAAATTAAAAACGTTCACAATTTTATGTCGGCGGCCGCCATACGACGATCTTGAAGACTTTCCGTGACGCTATGAATGGATGAATTGAAATCAGTTTGATTTTGGAAATGCCTACAAACTATGATATGTAGCAAAGCCAAGGAAAACTGTATACATATATCGCCAATTGTACAATTTTGTACAAAATAAAAAATGCTATTTGTAGTTCTAAATTTTAATTATGTTATTTTGTTTAGCATTCTCCTATAGTTCAAAGTTTTCAAAATTATCGCAAGTATTTACAGTAGAAAAAGAGAACTAAAAGAAATTTAAAAATGCTAAAATCTGTTTTTACATTTTAGCTAAAATGTTAAAGAAAAAAATTCAGCTTAAACACTGATCAAAAATTATAAGAGGATGCAGTCAAAATTTACAAAAAGTTATACAAAGCAAAGAATTTACGAGAAGGCATACTTAGAATATACTGAGTTACACTAAGATTTTATGGAAAGTTACACTCAGAATTTACATAAAAGTTACACTCACAATTAAAGTTGTATTTAAAATTTAAAAAAAAAAAGTTATATTTAAAATTCAAAAAGTTATATTTAAAATTCAAAGCAAGTTATATTTAAAATTCAAAAAAAGTTATACTTAGAATGAACAAGCAGTTATACATAAAATTGACAAAAAATCACACTTTTAGATCTTTTTCATAGCTGCTTTTTACATACTAAAAATGCACATAAGGTGGATTTCGCTAATGGATAAAAAGCATCCTCAAATATTCTGAATTTGTTTGAAAGTGAGTTGTTTTTTTTTTACCTGATGATTTCCTTGTAAAAGTGCAGCTTCCCCAAGCTTCTCCCAGCAAGCTTTATCATCGAGAACTCTTGCAGCATCCAAAGCCGTCTAATACCATTAGAATTAATCCAATTACACACAGAACAAAAGGCAAAGTGGCATATAAATCACATAAAAGTTTTCAATCAATGGGCAGTGTCATAAAGAAACTTAATTACATATGTCACAAGCAGGGGCAGCCCAAGCATACCTCCATTGAAGGTAGGGGGGGGGGGGAAAGACTTCCTTTATCTAAACACTCGTGGAAATCCGGCCATAAACTGTTATTTCATAAAGCACAACTTACCCAAAAAGTTTCCTTTCCACTGGACCTCAATCACTTTGAAGATATACATATAATCACCAACGCAGATATCGCCTTTAATCACCAGGTGCCGTCCAATTTCATTTCTCCCTTTTGGAAGAACTTCATCCCTACTTCCAACAATAATTATTCATCTGATGTTTCTACTGACTCGCAGTGTATTTTATCCCATATATAATAATTTTATACAACCATGGACGTTTCTTTTCAAACTCGCATTTTAAAACCATGGACGTTTCTTTTCAAACTCACATTTTAAAACCAGAGACGTTTCTTCAAACTCGTGTTCCATTACCCACGACATTTCCTCTACCTCACATGTTTATTTATCTTACCATTCATTTTCACTACAACCGTAACCGCCGTTTGTAACACGGGTTGTATTACGCGGTGTGTTGCATCAGTTACCGTTCTGACGAAAATAGTCCAGGGCTATTGAAACAGCTGTGAACGATTAAATTTATTATTCAACTGTGTTAATTTGTTGCCTTCTCAATCATTTTACAACTACTTAGATGCTTGGTTATGTTTCAGATGCCAAAATGGTGGTGCAGCATTTGAAATGGGACTACTGGCTTAATGTGATAAACTATAAAATTATTCGACGATAAATGAATCGGTAGAAAATAACACAGAATTCTACAATCACAGAAGTATTACATGATGCTCAGCCTAATGAAATGATTAATTACATAATTGTTAAATTTCATTACATGAAAAAAAATGCCATTCCATTACCGCTGATGCAAAGACTCATTTCGGCCGCCAGGGTTAAACACCTGGTGAATAACATTAGCCACTGTTTGTTTGTGGTTTTGCAGTTCAAGGACTACAATGGTCATGCTGCATCGGGACCTACTGTTTTTCGAGGAATCCAAACATCTGGACCTACAATTTTCAGAGGAATCCAAACCTCTTAAAGCCTAGGGAACCAAACCCTGGAATACAGTGAGCAGTGTGATCTTTATGAGATTTCTAAGTAAGCATTCTTTGCACCTTGGGGGGTCAAACCCAAGTTAACGATGCACTAAGAGAACGTGTTATCACATTATGCAAACTCCAGGGCCAACATTAGCCATGAAAGATAATTTAAATGTTCTAGAAATCACAGCCAATAAGATTATGAAATTTACAAGTCTCAAAGCTCCCCCTTTTTTTTTCTATAAAAGGAACATTTTATACATTATGGGAAGAATTTTCTAAGGAACCAATTTTAACAACAGAGATATGCAAAATACCAAAACTAGACATCGAAAGCAGTCAGCATTCTTTTGAAGTATAGAAGTTACAATGTAAAGGCATGTAGTATAATCAACTCACTTCAATGTTAGAACACTCCAAGGCGAGTGCAAACCGTGTTTTCTCATCTTTCACAAAGTGGAGGGCAACTTCTGGATAACCTTTTTTCTGCAGATAGGCAATGATCGACTGGCCAACAAGTTTAGCATTTCTCACCATATGTAAAACCTGCGACAAATGCATATTAGATAAATGTATAACATACATCATGTTTATACAAATTATATATAGTATCTCAATAGTCAACCATTTCCCCATTTAAAATCAAGGACATGTCATGGTTGTTTCCGTCGTTTCCTGTCTAGGGCATCATTGATCAAAGTAAGGCCAGCCACACTCTAAAGGACCTTCCATTTCCTCTATCTTTCATGTTCTTTACACAGTAGATCGTTCACTTCTCTGAACATGACAGCACCATATAAATCTGCTTTCTCTATTATATTTGTTTTCATAATATCTATGTTGCGATTTCTACCTTTTATGGTTACTCCCTGAGACAGCGTTAGCATTTCTGTCACGGTAGGCATTTTCTCCCCCTTTAAATTTTAGTATATTCCCAACACTCACATTTATACATCATTCAATTAATATCATGAAAAAAAAAAACCTGTACTCAAAACCCATTAGGCTAATGATACAGGTTAGTGAACTGTTGAGCCCTTCATGGTCATCCTGTTGCACTTACGTTCATCTGAATTTATATATTTTACATCCCAAGGCTGCACACTAAAGGTTAACAGGGTTGGGACAGATGGCCTAACATGACCTCCAAACCATTGTACATTTACACAAAACCACAAGCTCTTGAGAGATAAATCCACCCCAGTTGGCATGAAGGTAACATTCGTAACAACTAAGGAGTGCTTACGATTAAGTGCATTTTTATGGTGCAAGGACGATAAAGGTCATGCAGCACCAGGACTTATGGTTTTTCAAGGAATACAAACCTCTGTTGTCAAAGGAACAACACCCAGAGTTAGTAAAGGTCATGCTTGAACACCAGGGACAGTAAAGATAATGCTGAAATAGCTCATGGTTTTCCAAGGAATCCAAACCTCTTATCAAAGGAACAACACCCAGGGCTAGTAAAGGTCATGCTGTAACACCGAGAACAGTAAAGGAAATACTGCAACGGGACTTACGGTTTTCCAAGGAATCCAAACCTCTGTTGTTAAAGGAACACCCAGGGCTAGTAAAGGTCATGCTGTAACACAAAGGACAATAAAGATAATGCTGCAACAGGACTTATGGTTTTCCAAGGAATACAATCCTCTGCTGTCAAAGGAACAAAACCCAGGGCTAGTAAAAGTCATGCTTTAATACCGAGGACAGTAAAGGTCATGCTGCAACAGGACGTGGTTTTCCAAGGAATCCAAATCCCTGTTGTCAAAGGAACAACAGCCTAAGCTACGGTGGACAGAGAAATGGTACACAATCTATGGTAATATTGGCAACTGAGATGAATAGCCAAATAGATAAATGTGCTACCATAAGGCAATAAGATTCCATTTTCCCAAAAAATCTAACTACCAAAAGCCTAGGACACCAATTCCTAGACTATAGCAAGCAGTTCAAGTTTATCTTTTTTCAAAGCAACTGTTGGTTGGGTGCCGAACCCAAATTAACCTTTTGGTGAGGACGGGACAGGGCTTGTCCCATGAAATTGCCACCCAAAGTTCACAGCTTGTGGGACATATATGTGCCATACAATGACCATACACTGCTTTCCCCCACGGTCAAATCAATTTACAAAGACCCATTATTCTATGATCCACATGTTAGCTGTGGGGGGGGGTGGATTTTGCATCGACATAAAGAATAGAGGGAATTTCCGAGAATAAAGAAGTTTTGAGAGGCAAAGTTATCAGCGACCACTTTGCTAAAATTTGCAAACGACCCCACATTGCGATGTCAGCCCGAGAAAAGATACAAGGGGGCGGAAGCATTCAGAGTATTTCAGCCGTGCAGAAGGCGAATTCACTCCTCATACTTGCCGTTACCTGAAGGTTAATAGCACCTTTCATCGTTATTGTGCTCAACTTCTGTGATGTGCATTTAAGATTCTAAGACAATAAGCAGACGGTCGAACATGATTTCCAAATCAAAACTTCTGTTCTTAGGTAAGTTCTTTGTAGATATAGCAATAAATGGTAATTTTACTTCACTACTACTTTTTACTTAACTTGCTAATGCAGAATTGTGCGATTTCAGAAACATTACTCAATGTACTATATGAGTCACAAAGCCTGAATTTAATTATTATGTACGAAGATAATACCATACCTCGTCATATTTTCGGTTCACAAGAGCTAATTTGAATCGATATTCTGTAGAATCGACACTCAAGATTCGCGGTCGGTACTCCCGATCCAAGCAATACACATTCGAATCTTTCACTCTTGTGATGTAGATAGGCACATCGAGAGTGCGAATTATTCCATGATCGCTAAAAAAGTATAAAAACACACTTATTAATATACCACCTTAATGTAACTATATATATCCTTACTTGTAATAAATTATGAATTTAACTATCCCGAGTTATAACTTTGTTAATTTTAAGGCACAAAGACAGCAAGGGTCATGGTGCACAGGAAACTATAGTTTCCTGAGGTATCCAAACATACGGAAGGCCTAGGGAAGCAACCTTAGACTAAAGTAAGAATTTTTTTTTTTTTCCAAAAGTGAACTAAAAGTGAACTAGGGGCCAAACACAGGATAACAGGCAAGGTAAATGTGCTATCGCTGTAGGGCTATAGAATAATTTGGCAACACTTCGAAACCATTCATACATTTAATTGTAACCGCAGTGGCAAATTGTTCACTTATACACAGTATTTAGATATATCCGACAATAACTCATGTAACAATATTGTGCAGTAACTTATTTCATCAGCAATGTCTTGCAATAATTCATTAATTAAATCGTTCCATCAACAGGAGCTTGCAAAACTCTAGTCTGTAAACAATACCTACAGTAATATGTGGGTGTTATGCAGTGTAAGAAATGGAATGTGCATGGCCCAAGATTTGTCCAAAAGGGCAAACTTCGGCAGGTATTCCGTTAAAATATATGTTATAAGTGAGAAAGTTGGAAAGAAGCAGTCCTTTGAATGAAACTTCCTACTTACAGGAACTATTCACATTCTACTCATTGGACAATAGGATATTTCGGTATAAATGAACAAGCTTGGTAGTACTTCCACTGTAAAAAAGAAAACGGTTAGGGTCTAACATTCGGATAGACAGAGGTGAGAAGCTCACTATTCTGCCTACTTTACCTTGCGTGTCTCCTCAACTTCTAAATCCTCATTCTTTAGATCACCGGTTCGGGAATTTGTAAAGGAATCTTTCCAGTATTATTATCAACCTATGTTCATGACAAACACATTGCTCTGGATCGATCACGTGACATCACAATACCTTACAGCAATTCATGTCAGCAACAATACTGTGCTATAAGTTATTCCATTGATAATAATCGACCATTTATGATTTTTTTATCGTAACTTTATAATGTTTTTGTTGTCTAAAAAATCGTAAGTTTACGATCCTTAATTATTTGCAAGATGCCATTTTGTTTGTTTTTTAACATTTTGCAGAATCATTAGTTAATGTTAGTGTAGGATGTTTTCTGAGTTATCGTTAAAAAATTTATTTATGATATTTTTTATTATATATCTTCAAAATTTTACATAAGAAAAACGACGAAAGGAGACCCCTTCTCATCGTTTTGCGACTCTTGACTGTTCTGATCACATTCGATGTGCGCTGCCTGAATTAGTAAACGATGAAAGGAGAATTCATTTTTCCTGTAAAAACAAAATCGCAGAATGCTCATAATTTGGTAATTACCGAAGAGTATAATCCATCTAAAATTATTAAAAACAAAAAAAAACAGGGTTCAGGCATGAAACAGCACTCATTCTGCAAAATGTCAACAAACAAACAAAATGGCGTCTCGCAAATAATCAAGGATCGTAAACTTACGATTTTTTAGACAACAAAAATATCGTAAAGTTACGATAAAAAAAAATCATAAATGGTCAATGGGATGATACGTAAGTACTGACAATACTTTACAATAAATCATTACATCAATAATACCACACAACAATTTGTTTGTTTTATATGATGCAAGGACAACAAGGGTCATGATGAGCCAGGACCTATGGTTTTTCGATGAATCCGAACCTCTTAAAGAGTAGGGAACCTACTCTCGGACTATAGTGAGTAGTTAGTCCATTAGCAGTCTTTCTTTTTGGCACTGTTGATAGTCAACACCAGGTTAACGGTATGCTGGCAAACACATTAACCACAAAACCATACGGCCTCTTGCAATATTTAATCCATTGCGTCAACAATACCACACAATATCCCATTCCAGTAACATCATGTTGCTATATGTAAATCGTTAAACAATGTTAAGTAATATCTTGTTGCATAGGCAATACTTTGAGAACAACTCACCCATTCGTTAAAGCATATTTAATGTGGTTGGACGTTGTATAAATAAACACATTGTTTTCATCCCAGGACCCACTCTTCACCCTTGTATTTTCTTGGATGCTACAGAGGACCTCCAGTCTTCGGCTGCAGATTGTGAGAACGTGCTTGCTCAGAAAGGCAACGTGAGACATATCGCTGCTCCAGATCACATATTTGACCTTCGCAACTTTAACCGTTGCCAGTAACCTAAACAAAAATTACAACAAGGTGAGAGATGCGTGATGAAATGGCAATGTTGTCTAATAGTGCATGTTGTTTTTGTTCGCTATAGAAAGCAGTCACTGTACAGTAATTAAACCACATACAACATACGTACCGATTCTGCTGAACATCGAATAAAACCAGACCTTCTGAATCTCTAAGAAGTAAAATGCCAGTTCCTGCATAGAAAATTTCATCACAGCTCGGTCCCTGAACTTTCTTCACCAGTTCGTTCTTAATGGTTTTAATAATAATCTAAAGGGGAAAATATATATAACAATCATTGTCTTCCAACTATAGGAAGGAAGTCCATATAAATGCCATTGCATACACAGTGCCTCACGGCCGCCATCTGCTGTGAATACAAGCTCTTGACAGAGTGCCAATTTGAAATAGCCTGGGTACTGGCCACTCTTTATGAGGGTGGCACAACGGGTCCCACTTATAGTGAAGGACTTTTACGATATAATAAGATATATTATATGTAATTATAATAATATATTATACGTAATAACATATATTATACGTAATAACATATATATACGTAATAACATATATTATACGTAATAACATATATTATACGTAATAACATATATTATACGTAATAACATATATTATACGTAATAACATATATTATACGTAATAACATATATTATACGTAATAACATATATTATACGTATTATAAATAATATATTATACGTAATGACATATATTATATGTAATTATAAATAATATTATTATACGTAATAACATATATTATACGTAATAGCATATATATACGTAATTATAAATAATATATTATATGTAATTATTAAAATAATATATTATGCGTAATTATAAATAATATATTATACATAATTATAAATAATATATTATACGTAATTATAAATATATTATACATAATTATAAATAATATATTATACGTAATTATAAATATATTATACATAATTATAAATAACATATTATACATATTATATACATATATTATACATTTAAATAATATATTATATGTATATTACAATATATTACGGCTATTGGTAACTGAGTTCGAAACACTGTTGGTCCATCTCACCAACACAGTGAGCTTACAGTCAATTTCTTTATATTTCTTACATACTACGTATGTGTATGGAAACAGAGACCTCTATCCTGCAGTGGATTGAAAATGGTTGATATTGTTGACATACATATAGTAATTGTTGACATACATATAGTATAATAGCTTTTTAGATATAGTGTCTATGTTCACCATGCTGGCTAAAGGAGTGGTAAACTTAAAGACTTTAGGTCTCTTTTTCTCCTATAACAAAAGGCTCTAGTTTGAACTAAAAACGTGGGTGTCGGAATTATTAAGTATAATTTAGATAAACTTGGCAATGAATAAATTGAAATGAATGAATTATTTTCGATTGAGTGCTCTTTCCCCAATGGTTACATCTTCCGTATGTATGTCTTTCTTATCCCATTTTTTCCATACCCGCAACTACTTACTTTCTTGTATTAACAAATTTTCATCTAACCAATTTACCTAACTCTGCGTAAAATTTTTTCATTACCACTACACTTTTCGGTGGTGCAAGCAGTACTGCTGCCACACTAGATACTTGGAGGATGCTTTCTTCTTTTTCCTTTTAATATCTCTGTGCATTGTAACAAGGCATTAATAATTACAATTTTCTCCTTCAACAGTAAAATCCCAGACTATTTTTTTTTGATCATTTACTTGTGTGTTATAAGATAAGCTATGATTATCATATTTTGTTTTAGCGAGAACTATAGTGAAAGGGCAGAATATGCCGTATTTTTTTTTTTTTTTACTTTTTGATTGTTGCAAGATGTATTGAGATGTTGATTTTTTTACGGGAGAGGCACACACACTCAGCACGACACTGGTTCTTCAGTGCCATTGGAATAGCACATGGGTTAACCACACAAGCACATTACCACCCTAAAGATAAAAAATTTTCATGTACTGCATACCGTATGCGATTTATCGAGCACCGCAAAGCGGTTTCGGGCGATCCATACAGCAGATAATCCGGTTGATCTCTTGCAGTCTGCAACTTCAGAAGTTTGGGTCTCCTCCTTTGGCACCATATACAAGTCATACGTGCTGTTTTCACTCGCTGGGGCACGAGTACTCAACAGTACAGCATTCTCTATAGGATTATACGCTAAGCTGAAAGAAAAAATTATGATTCCAAACTTGTTTTTTCAAATCTAGTTTTATGCTATTAAAATTTGACATCAGTTCATAGCATAAACAAAAGTAACAATTTATATAACCTAACCTCAAGTGTGGCTGAATTAAACACGAAACTTTCATAATGTTGGCATTGTAAGATACATAAAAATTGTTCTCAAATACTATCATTAACACTTGGCATTATTCATTGAGATTACATTCGTTTATTCGGTGTTTCGAATCATGACTTTTTACTCAGTTGTCATTTTCTTCACAAGATATTGTTTGCATTTACTTCTTCTACCTTTTGTTAATTAAGTTTTGGAATGCTGCTGTGACACAGTATAGAAAAGTAATGAATTCTTATTTACAGTCCACTGCTTCAATAAATTGATGTGTCCTATTACCGTAGTTTTCTTTTGAAAAAAACACGGAAATACAATTACAGCATGTTTACCTAAATTCTGTTACAAACTTTCCAGACCAAGTCTTAATCGATTTCCAGTCGCTAATTACAGTAAACAACACACAACGCATTAAAATTTGCGTAATAAAAACAAGTTTCAAGACCATAAAATCCACTAACACAAACTCCAAAGCCATTTATAGTGAATTCGCAAAATACAAAGAACTGTATTAAAAATGCATTACTTTACATTAAAAACTTACATTAATTTAATATTTACAACGACGTTTTCATTTGGCCCTTTTTGAGTTCATTATAAAAGAGTTTAACTATACAATCGCAAAGCTAATGCTTCATCTTTTATTCTATTTAAAGTGTAGAATGACTCTATATAAGGAAAAAGAGACTGGTATGAGGATCAAAATGCCCTTACAGATTAGATAATTTAGATAAAAACCTCTTTGCTTTTAAGTTTAATCATATGTTGGCAAACATTTTCTCCGAAGAAATATACGGGCTTAATAATTTTATATAAATTATATTAGTTTTGGTGCAAAAGGGTAATTTTTGGAAGAAGTTTAGTCAAAAGTATAAGTTTTTCAAAATTTTCAGTATGCAATGTGGTATGAAAAGCATAGTTCAGGAAAATTATTTTAATAAGCTATTTATTATAACAATGACTTTCAAATTTCCCTGACTTGGGCCTTTGTATTTCAAATTTCCCTGACTTTCCCCATCAGAAAAGAGGATTTTCCAGGTTTTTCATGTTTTCCAGATCTGTAAACACCCTGTAATTAGTATACACATTTATCAATGGAACAAAACGCTACAACTATATAGGGGTAATTGACGAGAAAATGACCACATTGTGAATACAAGAATTTTTGCAACTTACATCAACCTTTATAAAGAAACCTGGCATAAATTTCGTACACTAGCCCTTTTTTTTTTCTTAAAGTAAATCAGCATCTGCCCCCATTAAACTTACTTTAAAAAAAAAGGTCATTAACAACACTACTACATGTAAATATCAACACTTTTCAAGAAGTTATCGACCAAAAGACTTTACACTGTACCTAAATACTGGAATTCTTCCACCACCTCGCAGTTGTATAAGAGCAATGTCTTTTGATGCAGCAAAATCCAAACGACGTAGATGACGATCTTTGACATAGTAGAGATAATTATTATGAACGGCAAAAGCAGGACGTTCTCTTTCCAACTTAAAAATAAGCATGCCACCATCATGTCCTGCTGCAAACATATTCAGTGTTGGGTGAGCTATCATCACCCAAAATCGATCATTTTCACGTCGGAACGTACTCAGGGTAGTACGTTTGTGCATGTCCCATACACGAATGCTCCGATCCTCGGCATTACTAAGTATCACTTCTTGCCTGAAAATATACATCATAGACACAAATCCATTACACTATATTACATTATATTGTGAACTATGTTATATTACATTATATATGAAAGTTTGACCCTCCCCTCCCCTCTCCCTAGAAATACAAAGTTACAAATGGTGTCATATGCAGAGCATCAAGAAGCGGGACTAAACCATGGGCGACCATACAAGTACTTCTATTGAGAGAGGGGCTGAGAAAAATTATTACCTCTTTCTCAAAGCTGTCGAGAATTTTTGTGAATGTACAAGATACCAAAACGCTACAAAAATAATTGATACTGCTTGACAATTAGTAATGAGCTAAAAAGTACCTTATTTTAAAATGTGACTGTAAAACTTTTGAAAGTAAATGCATAGCAGGTTCGGGCAAATAAAATTTTTAAACGGCTAGGTGGGGGGGGGGGGTCGAGCTCCCCCTCTGCCCCCATATGGGCACCCATGGACTGAAACCTTCAGACATTGAAACGAGTTAAGCCAATAGCTATAGCTTTTAAATAAACAAAATTTAAGAGGGTTTTAATATTTAGTTGCTTAGGAACACTTGGAATTTTCAAATTGCTGCCTTATGGGTAGAGTGAATAACAACAACAGTGGGTTACTCATTGTCGCAGATAATCAGACTCTAAACGTAAGATATCAGGAAAACAAAAGTTAATTATTAACAAAGAAGTTAACAGGAAAACATACAATTGCTATAAGAACATATTCAGTTTCTTTTGCTTTGTTTGTCAAGAAACTTTTCATGATGGCCAATCAGCTCGTTTCTTTTGCGATGCAGATGACTAAGATAATACTGCGCAATAAAATGAAATCTATCACAGCCGATCTTTTCTTTGTTTTAAGAGGCAGTAACAGCTAAGGGCATGTCGCCCCAGGACCTAGTTTTCCGAAGGATGCAAACCTTGGTTACCAATGGAACCAAACACCAGATTAACATAGGTAGAAAAGTGGTGTGCATTGTACGACGCCACTGAAATTGAACCACAGTTAATGTTCTGATAGATGATTGCATTACCACTGGGGAAGATGACAAATTAACATATGCAGTGTGAAGCTTCAATTTGAAATTCAATTATGGGGGCACCAATACAGAAATACATTTAAAATCAATATCTCCATGACACAAGTGAACCTTTCCAGGACGCACATACCATTTACATTGAGTGTGTTCAAAAACTGTAGCTTCCATTGTAAAAAAAAAAAGCAACTGCATCAATCAAGTCTTGACAGTGAAGTCCACAATAATGATTAACTATCACAATTTAGTCTATGACGGTGAACGATGCAATTAAAATTCTGATAAACGGTTTAATTATGGAAAATTAAATTTGCTTTCTCCATAGACAGCTCTCATTCACTAGGGCTCTTGAATATTTGACACACTATTTTTTAAGCCATATGGTAGTGCTGTAAAAAAAAACCGCATCTGACCACAGATGACAAATGTGTGCTGCTCTTTACTACCAACCCAAGATAACAGAAGTTAACATCCTTTGGGAAAAATAAAATGGGTCCCGGTGAGAAAACAAAAAATTAACAAGAATTCTACTTTTTTTTAAAATTGCATAATGATTCGGCCTACTTAGAAGGGATAGGAGGGGATGGACTCTCGCTTAAAAGTCTATTTGAAAACTTAATATTTAAGCATTTGAATTTTCCTTTCCGAACATGTTCCACGGGCAACTACTTTCGGTGATATAAACGATCATCAGCGGAATTATTGTCCTAAAGTCATTATGGCATGATAATTAGATATCCTATGATCAAGGGCAACAATGGCTTTATTAATGCTTCATGAACTGTGGTATTATTATACTAATTACAATTTGGACAACGTTAGATTTAGGTTTAAATTAAAATTCTTTGCTATATAAAAAACACCTTACAGAAACACAGCTACAGCTTACCACGACATGTTTACCAACTGCGACAGGGTAACACTGTTGCCATCCTTCGAACTCATTAAACACTAATATTTACAATCAGTTATGGTCACAGCCATGAGACAGTGGGACCTACAGTTCTCCGAGTAATCAAAGGCACAAGAGAACCAAACCCTAGACTACAGTGTGCAGTTAGTCGGCAAACATTCCTCCTTTTGGGTGCCACTGAAAATCATTATACCTGGGTTAATGGCACACTAGGTAAAGGTATTACCACAGCAACACCTTCGTCTGGTATGTCCTGGCAGCCAGGGTTTAAGCTGGCTCAAAACATGCTGTCGCAAAAATGCTAAAATGGGGCAAAAAAGTTGTAGCAAAATGCTAAAAAATATTAGTTGCTTTCGTTGTTCCAAGAACCCTATCCATGAAATTATTTATATCAACGATGCTTAACAGGTGCTGTTAAGAATTTTGAAGAGGAAACAAAAAGGAACAAGAAAAGATCGCTGAAGTGCAAAACGGATATTCTGGAATCGAGGAATCCTGTTTTCAGAGAATAAACTGTGGTTAAAAATGCCTGTCGCATTTTCGCGATGGGCAATAATTTTTTCTTCGCATTTTCGAGCAACTCGTCGCATTTTGCGAAAAATGCGACTGCAGCTTAAACCCTGCTGGCAGCTCCAGTGCGTTTACTAAAAACAAACTAACGGCCAAAATCACAGCCATTCATACAGATCAGTGTTTTACATTATTTCTATATAATGTATTATGAACGTTAAAATAAAAGTTGGCAAATTTTAATGTATTATATAATATAAATATAATTATATATATATAATATATGTAGCCGAGCAGGCTAAAACACTCTAGAGGATCTCTGGTTCGAGATGTGGGTGCAAAAAATATTATGCAACTCAATTCAGTTCTAAAAAAAAAATGCCCAGGTGGCTTCATGTATTGACCAGTTAGCAACTGTGTTAACCCCATAAAGGGCAATTGTTTTTTACTAGAGATTTGTGATTAACGAAACCACCACTAAATTAAAATGGATTATATTAACAAAAACAGTCTTTATTTTTAACATGAAGTCGTTGGGTTCTAGAGACAATGCCACACCCTTCGGCTCCGAACAAAGAACAGTATGACAACTTCATTGCTTGCACAGATGGCGCGATTGTTACTCCATGACGTTGGATGCCTTCCGCAACAATAATAATACCTCACACACGATTGATTGATTGAATTTTTATAGCACGAGGACAGCCAGGGCCATTCTGTGAAAAGGTAGGTATATGAAAATGAACATTAATACTTAATAGCGTAAGGAACACATGTACACCAACCTGGGATGAAAGAGAACGCAGGAAACATTATTGTAATGGCCTCGACATGTGTCAACCTCCCAAGCCTTTGATTCTGTCATTCGCCACAATTTTACCTGTTTGTCATCAGCACCAGAGCAAATAAGGGGCATGGTAGGGTGAAAAGTTGCCCAATTAACGCCACGGTCATGGCCTGGAAAAAAAAAAAAATCAAAGATTTCAAACAGATGATCTTACCATTACATTTATTAGAAAATTCCAGCAATCAACATGTGGTTTGTTTGTTTTTTTATGAACTTTTAAAAACGTAATATTTTTCAGTACAGGTTACTAACGAAATTTTAGATATTGGGTAAAGTGCATCGATGCACTTCGGGCAGATATCGCTGTTTATAAGGAATCGGCTGGAATAAAGCAGAACTTAGCAGTCTTGGATTGTTGCCATTTCTCGATAACGTTTGTTGTGTTTGGCATGAACACTATCTGCTGCGGGAAACCATTTCGAAAACTGAAAAACGGAAGGAAAGAAAATAGAGACAGTTACTAAAGAGCGAAACGTTAATAGAGCCTCCCATGCATTACCTAATCTATTCTACAGATGAACTGAGATACTGCATCAATCTTGGTTGGGGAAAAACAAAACGCTCTCTCAGCCAAATTTAGACCAACTTGGATAAGCTGAACAATAAACAAGCTGAATAGGTGTTCTAGTAAAGACGAGCCAACATATTTAGAACAATAACAATAGTCATCATAGCTAAAAAGACATCAATAACGTGCTGATTCGGGCTAATAAATGCTGCCATTTTTTTTTATTTTTTTTTAAATCTATGCGTGTGAATACTTTTGTCAGGGTAGTCATTTACAATACACTAACCACTTCCGTTTTGGCAATCGTTTCCATAAGTGCCATTTTTTCACTTTGATTTTGGTTTTCTCCTACTTTTAATACTACTGATTTTTTGTTCTAATTTAAATTCAACTTTGTTCCCCCTGCCCCCCGATTATCAATGAAATTTTCAAAATTCACCATCATTGCAGATGCTAATCGTTGTGGTAACCGTCCACAACGATGAAATGTTGTTTACGAGATTTTTTTATGTACTACTTTACTGAATCGATATATACTTTGTGAGAGGTGCCTTCACCCGCCCCACCCCCAACCCCAGCCTGGTACTAAAACATCAGATAATCACAACCCAGTAATCTGTTGAATTTGAAAATGTAGCAAAATTAAAAAGAAATAAAATGAACCTTTTTGATGCACCACTTTTCCTCATTCAGTACACACCTTGTGGGGAGGATACCCCCCCCACACACACACACACTTACTGAGAACATCAGATAATCATGGCCCTACACCCGGAGTGTCTTGAGTTTTTAAACATGGTAAAATTAAAAAGAAACAAAACTCACCTAAACAAAATGACCACTAAAACGTATACCACAAATGGTGCGAAACTATGACATCACAGTATAAGAAGTGCCAAAAAAATCACCAAAAAAAAAGCGATCGCCGTATTGTAAACTACTGCTTTTATCTGTGCGGTGTATACGAAAGACCCAGTTTATGGAAATTTCAATAAAATTGAAAGTCATGACTGCAACGACAATATTACTGGTGCTGTGAACATACAAAGTAGAATCACCTAACAAATTTTGAATTAAATGCACACAACTTACGTCAGAAAAAAAAATTATACGAAAAGATGTTATCCGATATTCAGTGACAAGAAGTACATTACCTTCGAGCACATGTTTTACAACTGCATCTGATGTTCCAAACAAATCAGTGTGAGAGGGGTTCCTCAAATGCTCCTCAAGTCCACCAGGACCTGGGGCAACGTTCTTTTTACGCAGCCCTGATATGTCCCACACTCGAACTGTCTGGTCCAACGAGGCCGATACAATGAGATCTTCCGTTGGATGGAACTGTGCACACATCACATAATGATTGTGACCCGTCAGTGCACAAATGCAAGTACGTGACTGCCAATTCCATACTCGGATCGTCTGATCGTCGGAGGCACTCAAGATCCATGGATACTCGTGATGAAAGGTGGTTGTCCGAATGTAATCCAAATGTCCAATCAGAGTAAAAATACAACGATGAAGTTTGTAATTCCAAACCTGCAAAATATTACACTGAAATTTTAGCAAACTCTTCATGTTTTACAATACAAATAGTGGTATAGAAGAGGGGAGAAACGAAACACATTGTTTTAACGCCAGAGATGCAAAAAAAGACGGAAATTTTTAAACAGGGGAAAAAAGGATTCTGGTTTTTTTTTGCCAAAATTAATTATATTTACATCAAACTAAAAGAAATACGATGAATAGTTCTGCTCTTTAGTAAACCACTAGAACATTTTTAATTGGAAAAAACTTACGTTTATTTTGTTGTTAAAATTGTAAAAATCTTGTTTTATGGGGAAAAAGCATAGGTCTACTTAAAATTGAATTTTCAAACAAAATTTACTTCAGTACCTGCCTAATGGTGACACTAACACCATGGTATCATATTTCTTTTTTTTTGGTTCATCAAACTCTTATTAAAATCGTTAATTTGTCACATTATTTGTATTATATTATATGATGAGTTTTGTATCTTTGTTTTTAATAGCAACTAATGAGAAAGATATTTGGCCCTGCGGTGGCGCAGTGTGGTAACGCGTTCTCCTAGTGCGCCGCTAATCCGGGTTCGACTCCCAGCAGTGCAAAAAGAACGCTTACTCAGAGATCTCATAAAGATCGCACTGCTCACTGTAGTCCGGGGTTTGGTTCCCTAGGCCTTAAGAGGTTCGGATTCCTCGGAAAACAGTAGGTCCCGGCGCAGCATGACCACTGTAGTCTTTGAGCCGTAAAACCAAAAAGAAAGAAAGAGAAAGATATTTCACAAAAACATAAATAAAAAGCAGCCCATGCATTTGCAATCATATAAAAAAAATGTAGTGGTTTCTTAAACTTTTCACAACACTGGAACTGATCTTACGGGATTTTTTTTATTTTATACGAAAATAAATGATTCGTTATACAGCTTTCCATTTCATGGTCAACTTTTCAGAAACATGTCTTGGTCGTATAGCAAGATCTGTAATATAAACTATTATTGCTCAAACTTCGTTATACTTTTCTCTTTGATGTTCGATCATTTTTAAAATTTTGGAAAAATGATTCTCGCAGGCAGCACAGATATGTGAATCTAACTCTTCATATAATGATGAAGATATAGTGACCGTGGAAGTGTATCGAGTAATTGTGATGAGGGAGATCTAAAACTTTAGAAACTCTTTCAAAGTCTGGACTCCTTTCAATAATATAAAATATCTGATATATGAATAAAACAGCTTACGACTGGTATCGATAATATTTATTGAATTTTTTAACTCATGTTCATTAAGTAGAATAAAATACAATAATAGTTTATTCTTTGAAACTTAAAAAATTTCAAACTAAACTATTAAGATGAGATTAAATAACTATGACACAGACTAAATATGTATAAATTTAAACATGATATAATACTTAATTTTATGGGATGCCCTTGAAATTTCATAACCTACAGGTTGGGTTTTTGAAAATTTCCTTAGGAAATTTTGGCTTTTTAAGTAGGAAAAAAAATTTCCAAGGTATCTAGTTTTGGTAACAGTACAGATGTATTCCCTACTTTCTCCAAAACTGATGCTATACTCTTAAAACAGACTGAAGGTTTTGTGGAACATAAAAAAATGTATGTATGTGCAGGGTAGTTGTGTTGTAGTATAACAGCATCCATTCAGCCATTTTGTTTTTTGAGTAGTATTTTGTCAGTTGCAGCGATAGGATGAGCGAATATTTAAATGCTTTTTTTTTCACAGATTGGAATTGAAAGTATGTTTGGGATGGAGAGAGTAAAGGAGGTATGGGAGGAAGAGAGTAAAGGAGGTATGGGAGGAAGAAAGTAAAGGAGATATGGGAGGAAGAGGATAAAAGAGAGATGGGAGGAAGAGGGTAGAGGAGGCATGGGAGGAAAGAGGGGAGAGAAGGTAGGGGGAAGATGGGAGAAGAGGTATGAGAAGAACATGGAGTATCGCAATGTCGGCGATGAAAAAACATTTGACATACTTCGCAGAATATATGTGGAGGCGGCGTCACAAAGACGAAGTGGAGGAAATGACTCCAAAGGCAATAAAAAATCAGACGCTTAAAGACAGAAGTTTTGTTCATTAAAAAAATTTGAAAAGGTTATAATAGGTAGTAAACTCAGTATAACAGGGAGTTACTCCTTAAAAAATATAGTGGCTGGGAAGCGAAAGCGTGATGATTTAATCTGTGAAAAAGGTTGCCAGGCCTTGGCAACAAAGCAAGCAGGGAATACATATGTATTTTGGCCCTGGTTTTTTTCGACAGCCTTTACATCTCTATTTAACGCCATATCACATGGTCTGTCATAAAACTACCTGAGCTCCCCCTCCCCAATTTTTGAACTGCTACCCCTCTGATTGCAAGAACAGCTAAGGTCATACTGCACTGGCACCCACAGTTTTCCAAGGAATCAAAAACCCTCGTTGTCTAGGGAACTGAATCCCGGACCATGATGGTCAGAAAAATAGAACCAGTTCCGCGGTATCACAAGAAAGAAACCATGATTAACAGCAGGGATGAGGAATTATGCTTGCCTACTCATCAATGGTGAGTAAATTCTCTAGCATAGCGAGTAAATTTCCTGGAATTTCACACCTATCTACCAGTGACGCGCCATTTTGGCTGGTAGTAAAATGTTCCTAGCTACAGAAGATATTTTAGAAGAAGTATTTTAGAAATATTTTAGTATTTTAAAAGAGGTATTTTAGAAAAGGTATTTTAAAGGAGGTACTTTAGTGTGGTATTTTAGGAAAGTTACTTTAGAGGAGGTATTTTAGAAAGGGTACTTTAAAGTAGGTATTTTAGAGGAAGTAATTTATAAGTGATATTTTAGGAGAGGTATTTTGCAGGTACTTTAGAGGAGGTATTTTTGGGGAAGTATTTCAGAAGAGGTATCTTACAGGAGGTAATTTAAAAAAGGTATTCGAAAGGAGGTACTTCAGTAAATCTAGTTCATATTTTAGAAAATCTAGATTTTTTTTAGCAAATCTAGCTAATTTATACTGTATTTCAGTATTACTAGAAAAGTTTGGCATCACATATGCATGAGTAATGCAGTGGTAACTGGTTTGAGATGCCATTTAGTGATTGCTTCACGTTGCTCTCTCGTCTGGTTGTGTTCCTTACAATGAAAATGTCTGAGCATTTGCTTTTTTTTTTTTTATAGATTAGGTATGCAAGGTAAGATATGTGTGAATTTAAGAAGGGAAAAAGAAAGAGGAGGAAGGGGAGGACGAAAATTGCAACAAACATAATTTTTCACGATTGGCAGGAGGACGAAAATCCCAAAAAACAGACGTAAACAACATGGCAGCTAGTCACCTTGTGTTGATTGCCAGTTTTTAGAAACACGGACTAGATGTAGGGGGTAACGTCTAGTGCAGTAACACCTACATTTTTATTTACATAAACACAAAAACTGTAGAACTCCAAAATATTTTTTTATGCAGCAATAATTGGTAGTTTTATTTATAGACACATTTTCTAGATATTTTTCCTTGTGAGTTATTTTAGCCGATTTTACACCCCCTGGCAGCGGCCTTCCACGCCACCCCTTAGCTTCGACGCTGATTACAACCCCATAAACCACGCCCCCTGTGCATACTCAAGTGAATATGCTGCGTACATAACACTCAGTTGCAATTTTCGTTTTTCTGGGGGTGGGATAACCTTTTTCTAGGGATAACTACACCAATATCTTCCTCCAGATTGAGACCAGTTACGCAGACGATTATGATGGATCAAATTGCAATTTAAACCTACGACATCGCATTCTTAACTCATGGCATACTCAAATACATGCATATTACGTGTTCGATACCTTAATTTTATAATCGTCTCCACCGGATACGAATAGAGGTTGCTGACTATGAAAACAGATTCCTCGGACCGGTCCATCGTGTTCTTCGAATTTTTCCAGCAAAGAACACATGCGATAATCCCAGAGTTGAATAACACCATTGTGAAGACTTGCGAGGATCCATGGTCTGTTTGGGTGAAAGCTGAGACCTTTTACACGAGCAGATTTTGTCTCAAACTTCGTCAACATTTCCAGACCTGACAAATGTCTATTACACGACGACAAAACCAACAACGGTAAAGTGATTCCATCGTTTAAACCCCGTAGGGATAAATTGTGTGGTGGTTGTTATTGTGCTGAAGAATAATCAGGAGAATACGGAGCGCGATTGGTGGTTACTCTTCCCAATCAACAAACAAAAAGACATGGATTGTAGGTTTCACCACACCTCCAACTATACAGGACCTGTTTGATTCTCACCGGTCTCCCCATACAATGCTGCAAGTGTCGAAGGCAGTCTGCCGTTTCTTCATGCGTACTGGCCGCTGCGTCTAGCTGCCTTCCTACCCGTTTTACTTAATTATTTGTGCACATTCATGTTCATTTATTCTTACAAGCTCCCTGTATAAACACTCAAAATTATCCTCATCATTCCAAACTTCATCATTCAACTAACCTGGAACACTCTTTCTACAGGAAGACTACAAGTCACAAGATTCCACAGAGAACGGTCTCTCTTCTATGAGGAGGAGGAATTGTGCAAGGGTTTCATTGGGAAGGGTGGCCGCCGGAGGCGGCGCTGTAATCCCAGCTCTCTTCTACGAAATTTTCTCCTTTTGCTTCATACCGACAATTAGGTCTTTGTACCTACCTCTCATTGAAATACAGTGCTGTTTGCTCGGCCAACTTTTCCAAAAAAAATCTACACATGCGCACACACACACGTGAGACGGATTAAAAAGATGGTCGCACCTGTCAGCTCTGTATTCTTCAGAGACACATTTAAGAACAACAGTAAGTGTGAACTATGGTGTAGATCCAAGATAACTAGAATCGAAATATAGAACAGGAATATCCGCCCTAAAGTCGAATTAGTAATAGTATGTTATATCCTTATGTACGGAGAGAGAGAGCACTGTTCCAATCCTTGTTGTTCTGGCGTTCAAGGCACTCCGGGCTCAAAGAAGTCATTCGGATATAATGCGGCGACGGCATCTCGTTTTCTCCTACACCTAAAAATCTCTAGCTTGAGCTTTTTATACGTGGGTGTGAACGTTATTAAGTATCATTTTTTATTTTAAAAGAAAATCTACAAATATTCTGATGATAAATTACCGAAAAGAGTAACACCTCTAAAGAGGAGGCACATCGGAACTCAATCTGTTCGATTTTAGAAGGTGTCCGCTATTTGAAAGTGTTAGGGCACAACAATCATTATGACTCGGAATTGAAAAAGTGTCCGCTATTACGGAGTGTCCGTTATGAGGCTTTTCTGTGCTTTTTAAATGGGTATGAAATGTTGACAGTTTTATTCGAAGTTTTACGTTGACTATAGGGCAACGATAGACAACCCTCTTGTCTTCGTAAGCGTCACACGTGTGTTTGTTTAATATCTATTTCCTCCGTTTTTACTTCGTTAAAGGTATTATATAAGCCATATATTATATATAATCCTTATATATTTCTTGTAACCATGACTACGATTCGTAAAAAAAGTCGCATCCGTGTTAGTAAAAATAGAAAGAAAGCTTGGCGAAAGCATTGTGATATCAAAGATGTTGAAGATTTTCTGGAAGATAAACGATTTGAAGAAAGAACTGGGTAATTATTATTATTTCTTAAATTCTGTAGTATAATATCTCGACTTACTTGGTTACTTGCATATTGTGTTTAATCACTTAACTATTTTAAACCTCTTCCCCCAATTGTTGGATCCAGTGTACAGGCTCGAGTGAAAGGTATACAGTATATGGGACTAGTACAGATTACGGCAACTCGGCTGCGATTCCGTCATTTTCAAAATCCCAAATTTTTTGATAATAAAAAAAGGTGGTAGAATTGCACAGTACGTCACCTGCTGAAATTTTTTTCCGCCGTTGCTAAAAGCGGCTGGCAACGGCCGAAATAACCTTTTGCCATGTTGGAAGTGTTATTAAGATAACTTTTGGGGCACTGTAATTGTCCTGAATCAGTGAATGGCTTGTGGAGGATGCCTCCCCCCGCTTTGCCAAAAACAAAAGATAAGATTGAAGTCCGAAACTGTTCAGTTAGTGAAGAGTGCAGTAGTGGGGGAAAAAAAGTGAGTACTCACCTAGTTCTTATGGTTGGCTGTGACAACAAATTCTCAGGTTTATCCTTGTGGCGCCTCTCACCACACATTCTCGCCACCTTTTTTACACCATCATTGAAATTCACCATCAACACTGGACCTTGTACACAATTCCATGTTATCTTAACAATTCGGTACTCCGATGCAATCAAACCCTCTTTCATAGACCACTCAATTACACACCTTATCTCGCAAATGCAATCCAAAAAAAAAAAAACACTAGGTCATTTCGACATAATTCAATTCACTGCAACAAACGAAGCAAGCATAAAATGTCATTAGAAGCATAGAAGAAATACCAAAGTATGATGTCAAAGCTGAACTCTTGCAATTTCAGGATGAGAGACAATGCTGTAACGAACAGTGCAGTAACACCAATCTTTTGAAACTGTAATAACTAAAAAAAATGTTTTTATAACAGTTTACATATAATCCTTCTTTAGCTGGGAAACATGATTTTCCTTATATAAAAGTAATTTTTCTTGAAATAAATTTTATTTTTACATTTGTTTTTTGACTGTGAAACTGTTAATTATACAAATGAGCAGAATTAGCTGGACTAGAAGCACCTCATATGCATTAATTGATTTTCTTATTTTGTCAAGTTTTTTGCGGCATTGCTTTTTTCCTGAATCAACACGTCACCTTGCTGCAAATTTCTCCGAGATGCATCATAAATTTTTGATCTTTTTCCTCTGCAGATAGATACTTCACGTTTAATACACAATAAACTAGTTTACTTAACACTTAAGCGTTACCTTTTAAATGACTTACATTAAATAGATAGCTATAAGATGGAAGTAAATAAAAAACTGAATGCTTGTAGCAGGTGTCCATCTTGCTTCGGTTCCAATTAGTACCTTTTGCAATATCTCATTTTTTTAGGGAACATAAATCGCTGGCATGACTTATCACCAATCGTATTTATTTTTGTTTGTGTGTATCATCGCTCTCCAAGTACTGCATACTTAATTTCTTTCATTTTTTAAATAGTAAATTAGTTATGATATGACATGAGTTTCTGTATTCAAACTTACTTTTTAAATATCTCTGAAACTAAGGCATAAATTGAAAAAAATGGTTCCTATAAAGGTTTATTTTTTTTACGAGGAGTAAGAATAAAAAAAAAATATAGGTTTCCCTTTGAAAAACAAAAAAAAACAGTTCGGCCTTCAAATGACCTTTAATAGTTGATGAAAACACTTTTCCCTTCAAGCCAAGCAACTCTTGTGTAGAATTTTTTTTTCAAAATGCTTATTTATTTATTTTTGTAGATATTTTATATTATTAAGTTACATGGTCCACCTTATATGTACAGAGTAGACGAGCTTGAGTTAATACTATAAAATATCTTAAAAAATTAAGCGTTTTACAAAAAGATGTTTGAAACCAACGTTGCTTGTCTTAAAGGGGGAAAAGTGTTTTTTATTATCTATATTTTTACTTGGGGGGTCATTTAGGTCATTTGAGTCAATCTTTTTAAAGGGGAACCTATATTTTTATTATTCCTCATAAAAAATAAACAACTTTTGTAAAAAGCATTTTTTCAATTCGGCGCTTAGTTTCAAGATAAGCTTGAATAAAGAAATTCATGCTATATCATAGAACACTAATTTAATACTTAAAAAATGAAAAAAATTAAGTATGCAGTAGTTGGGGAGGCATTGTACACACAAATAAATATGATTCGTTGATAAGTTGTATGACCGATTGATATTCCCTGTAAAAATGGGATGCATGGAATGTGCACCCATGCATGCATGCATGCACCCATGGAATGCATGGGATGTGCACATGATGTTAACTAATACTGAAGCAAGACGACCGCTTGCTACCCAGCATTCAGTCTTTCTTCTACTTCCGTCCTTCAGCCATCCATTTAATGTAAGTCATTTGAAAGTTAGCACTTAAGTGTTAAGATAAATTAGTTTATTGTGTGTTCAAAATGAAGTATCTGTCTGTACAAGGAAAAAGTCAAAATAGTTATTTGTGGGGAATCTCGTGGGATGCAACATGCATGATATGGCATGAACGTCGTTATTCAAGCTTATTTTTTAAATATCTCGAAAACTAAGTGCCAAATAAAAAAAAATAGATTTCCCTTTTAAAAAACAAAACTTGATCTTGACACGATTCCCCCCCCCCAAGTAAAATATAGATAGTGAAAAATACTTAATCCTTCACAGGGCCGTGCTTACCATGTTAACAGCCCTGGGAAAAAGCGGATTTTAGCGGCCCTTAAAAATATTTTGACATATAAATAACACAACGATAAAAACGTTTACCGGGGTTTAGCATTGGGTCCTTTACTGGTTTAAGCGATATAGGTAAAAATAAAGAGCAGATAATGAAGTTAAATTGAAAATAGGGGATAAAAATTAAATAAAATACGAATCATTGTAATTTATTATTACTCTAATTATTATAATTATAACGAATTAATGAAAAGCTAATTCAACGAACAAAGCTGCTTGTTTTATAATATTAGAACTTACAAAGTAATTTTTCTAGTTTTTTGTGCTGCCACGAGTCTCTGCAGTGGCCGTATGGCCACCACAATAAACATGATAATGTACATAGGCTCCTGATGATAACACATTTGACTAATAACACATGTATTTATTCTGACCACCATTTAGAGGTTGCATTATGGGAAGTATGACGTCACACGTAAAAGGTGAATTAACCAAATACTTTGTTGAAAGTATATGGAGTTGCTAAAAACTGATTTCTTGGTATTTGCACTATAAGTTTTGCCTGCTCTAAATTTTAGTAGCCGTCCAGCTCGCACCCCCTAAGCATGGCCCTGCCCCCTTGGACAAGCAACTTTTGTTTCAAACTTTTTTTAAAAAAAATACCTATTTTTTTAAATATTTTACAGTATCAACATAAGCTTGTTGACCCTCTAATATTATTTTTTTTTTGAATAGTGGTCCTGTTTATGATAAATCGAATGAAGAATTGTTCTTTCTCGATACTGCTAAAAAAACGGGTAAGTATGTTTCATCAATTTTTTAATCCGTGTAATCGTTCATTAGTTTTTCATTTTAGATACAAATTTTTAGAATTAAGTTTAATTCTCCACTTTTTCATGATTCATACTAAAACTGAACTTTTTGGCTTATAATAGCCAGAAGGGGTGGGGGGAGCCGCATCACAGTCTAGTTGAACAAGCAACCCCAAAGTTGCCGCTGCAGTCCCTTAACCACTAGGCCACTAAGTGTAGTCATGTGACTGTCTCTTCCCGGTATATATTAGTCTAAAGAATCTCCTTAAAATTAAGCAAGTGTAGTGCTTTCTATCATCGGTTACTTCATACAGTAGCATGGCAATTCAAAAAGAATGGAGTGGGGGGGTGCTCATTTAGCTGCTTTTAAAAAAGCCAGGTTTGATTTTGATAGTATTGTAGACAACATACGATTTTTCTACTAAATAGATAATATAGGTCACGTTTTTTTGTTCGTTTTTTTTACTCATGCGTTGAATTGTAATTTTAGTACTATATTTTAACTATTTTTTTACTGGTTTAGTTATTTTTAGCTATTTTTGTCATAACTTGGCAATTTTTAGTAATTCTCAGCTATTTTCTATCATAATTTTACAATATGTCAGGATTTTCAGCTATTTTTATGTAACTATTTCATCAGTTGTAAAAAATAAGGTTGAGGAACTTTTTTTTAAGGTCAAGAAATGTATAAAAATAGTCAAGAAAAGGTCAAGGAACTGGGTTTCTTATTTTTAGTAGACACCCTGTTGCAGTAATGTGGGGGTCTGCTGTAATGTGGGTAGTAATGTTTGGCTGTCTAAGCAACAGAAGTCTAGATTTCTCAAAACACCGAGGCCCTGATGGAAATTACTTTATCAATCCTTTCATCATAAAACACAAACAATCTAAAAACTAGTAAAGTTCTGATCCTATGCTTGTCTTCATCTTGTTTGGCACAGAATGACCTTGCTATCCTCATACCATGAAAAAAATTAATCGACGAGTAAAGTGTTCTTTTTCAAAAATAAAAATATTCATGACCAAATTTTATTTCTTTTAAACCATTTATTTTGCCAGCATGGAAAAACGTAAATGTTCACATGTATTGTTAACAAAAATTGTCATGCAGAAGTTAGATACTGTGAATGAGAATGTTATCGTTGAGAAAAATATTCAGAACTTCAGGCATGTGTTTTTTAATTATAGCAACAGAAGAGAATGAAGAAAAGCTGCCAAAAGGATTAGCAAATCTTCGATGTCATCAAAATTTAGGTTCATACTCCGAAGTTCCTTGTCCTGTTACTCTGTAAGTATTTTTTCTAATTTTATGTGCATATGAATCAGAGTTCGCAGGTTTCTGCCAAACCACTGGTTAAAACTGCCATGGCAGAAACTAGTTTCTGCCACAAAAGTGGCAATAACCGGAAGAAACACAAAACGAAATTATTATTTTCATTTAAAAACTGATCAAAATAACCTAAAGTGCTAAAAAGGAATGTATTTTAAAGTAAAATAGGTGTAGTTACAATGTGTATAGTATTTATTCAAAGGTTACATCATAGCAAATTCACTAGCATTTAAGTTCAGGCTGATCTTTTCGATAAAGCAGTCTATAGCAAAAGATCAGTTTTGCTGCTATTTCCTAATTCAAATAATTTCTTTATTATGAATAGATGAAAAGCGGTAGATTTTGCCAAGCCCATCAGTACTGCAGGCAGTATCACTGCATACCAGAGTTGTTACAAATCTTCATTTATAATTGTTTTTTTTAAACTAGACCACCACATAGAAGTTATGACATTTTCGAAAATTTTATTGGAGTAATTGTTTCAGGAAAAGGAGATGATTTTGCTCAAAAAGCTATAATGTGAATCAAAGAATTTGAGTTGTTGACATTAAGGAATTTCCAGTATTTTCTTCCTGCTCATGTGACAATTTAGATCACATGTACTTTGGATGAAGCATATAAACTGGCATATATGATGTTGAGTTATTGCCTGATAAAGTTTACTTTTTACCCTTTTTTGATTTATTTCCATGAGATTATCATCATCCATTAAAGTCAACTAAGTTTCACAAACATCAGCAGTAGAAAAGTAGCCTTTTCAAGTCTTAAAAAAGGGCAACAGCAATAAGTTTTAAGAGCCGCAACAAGTCTTTTTACATCTTTATTAATTATTTGAGATTTGAAGAACTCCTTTATCATCCATATCATATTCATGATAAGCCCTCTTGGTGGCGCGGTGTGTACTTGTGCGTCTGGTAGCCGTTAATCGGGTTGACTCTGTGGTGTACAAGAGCGTTTACTCAGAGATCTCATAAGATTACTGCTCGCATAGTCCGGTTTAGTTCCCTAGGCCATAAGAGGTTGATTCCTGCGGAAAACAGTAGGTCAGTAGCAGCATGACCATTGTAGTCTTTGAGCAAACAAACAAAAATATATTCATGATCTTCGAGTGATATAGGTGATTCTTTATGAACGATTCCAAGCAATCTACCTAACTTTTCCACCATATATTGCTGGGTATTTGTGGCTTTACAGTGTTTATGTATTCCTTTAGCCAAGCACCTTGTCTGTACCGATTTCTCAAATATTTTTGAACAGATACCACATGCTTTACAACAGACTTAAAAACAAAAGTGTGGTTCATTGGCTGTAATACAGCTTGTCCAATTGGTCATAAACCACTAAGGCTTTTTTTTACAGCCAGGATGTCAATGCTGTTGCTTTTTATTTTATAGCCAAAAGTCTAATGAGGTAGGGAAGATAAATGAGATGAAATGTAGGCCCTAAGTTAAATAATATGGCCTTCAAAAGATGTTTTGTAACAAATCTTTGATTTACCCGAGTATTTTTTAATTATTTTAAAATACTTTAATTATTAAAATAATATAATGCTAGATTATTGTAATAAACATATATTTTGTAATCTTTCATTTACTAAATAATACAACACTATTTTAAGTATGTTTAGTTTTTGTCGGTTAAAACCAGTTTCTGCCGGCAGAAAGCCAACCCTGATATGAATTGTTAAAAAATGCAAGTGTCTTCTGCAAAAATGAATTTTACGTCAATTGTATATGACAGTGGTTTATTGAATGCCTCTAGCATTTTCTGTCAGTTTATAAAATCTTTTTGTTGTTAGTAGCCAAAGACGGCCACTCGGTAAAAAGAAGCAGCAGCTGTTGGCAAAAGTTCAGGAAAGGAAATTGAAAAAAAGTTTGGGTGCCGTTTCTCAGAAAGCACCTGGGAAAAAGTTGCTTCCACGATACCATGATCTATGGGGTGAAGAAGGTAACATTTTATGTTTTATCTAATAATGATGTGTGGAGAAAAATTATAGTTGTGAAATGTTGATTAATGACTGCAGTGTAATTTTTATTGTAAATGCAAAACTATTTAAAGGGCTATTAGGAATATAAGATAACAATATTTCATTTTATATATAAGTTCTGTATTGTTACTTGTAGGAGTAGTTGTATAGTGATATAGGATTGGGGGTTGTTGTACACATGTCTGCCATGTGAAAAGTTCTGGTTTAAATTCGCTGGTAAGCACATACTGATTATTTTCTACTAATCTATATTCCAGAGATTGATACTCTACATTATAGGTTTGTATTTTTCAAAAAACTAGATTCTGGGGCTGCACAACCTCGGCTATTCCAGTACAAATTAAACTCAAAAAAGTGGTGTTTGATCGATAATGGAATAGGATCTCGCTGCTTAAATATCACCGTGCAAAATCTTGTAGATGAAATATCGTATGGAGAAGATAACCTATTAATTTTTTTCCCCATTTTTTTTTTTAAAGATTTTTATTTGACAATTAATTTACAATAAAATATCTCATTACATGATATTGTTTAAGTTAAAGAATTTTACATTTAAATTATACAAAGTAAAAAAGAAAGAAAGAAAACATATTAAACTTAACTTTTGATTGTAGGCAATACCCAGTGGGTTTTAACACACCCTTTTCCCATTGCAATGAAATTTTGTATATTTAACATAGGAATATGTGAGTTGTAGCTCTGTAACCCCCTGCCCCCCCTTATGAACTTTTTGCATATGCCTATGGCAATACCATAAAAAACATCTTGTACTGATCGATTAGCATAATCTTCAATAAGAGCAAGTATTTTTATAGATTTACATTTATACACAATTTGAAAACTATTTATAATTGAAAGTATGTTTTTGTAACCAATGGTTAAAAAGACAATTGCCATAACATCTATTTAGCAACACCAAATATTAGTCTCAAATTCTTCGGTTTTCAAATGGAAGCCGTCACCAAGAAAATAGTAACTCTTTTTATAGGCTTTCGCGTTGTTTCATGACAACATCGTTTCTTTCCTGGTATTGGAAAGCAGGCAAAGCTATCATAAATGATTTAGGTAGCCTCGGAATATATTTTTTTTCCTAATGAATCACACAAGGTATGCTTTTGCGTTGTTGGCAATAAAACCACTGACACCTCCTTCTGCCGATTGAATTTGATTTGTAAGTTTTTATTTCGCGTAGATTTTTGTTTATCAGCTATCATTTGAGATAGATTTTAATTTGTCATATAATTGCCAATATTAGCCGTTTGCATTCTCTGGGCTTCGGAGGTTGCCTTGCTAGTCTGGAGAATACGTTACTGATATATATATATAACATGAGTATGAAGTATGGCTTGTCTTTCAGTGTTTGATGCAACATAACCTTTCATCATAAAACCCAATCAGTCAATGTTTTTGTAAATGAATAAAATGGATTAGTGTGATAACGCCAATATTTCATCCTTTTTTTTTCAGACAAACCACAAACCGACTCGGAATTAGCAGACCTCATTAATTACAGGGACGAAATCACCAAGAAGAAACCTGTTAAGGTAAATAATCGATGCGTACATTGAAAATAAGACATTTGGTTCAGAATCACGGTGAAAATTTTAGTCTATGTTAGAGCTCTTTTGTCTAAGCTTGGGAGCTTGAATTTGTGTGGCCATATTTTACAATGTAAGCTAGATTGCATATTGAATTTTTACTGTAATTTGAAACTGCTTTCCCAATTTCAATTGTATTAAGACTAGTTTAATGTTAAGCTGTCGACAGTAGTTTAAAGAATTAGGTTAAGCCTATCAGTCACGGCCCTATTACTGGCACATAGATGACAATTCTTCGGATTTTTTTATCGATCTTCCGGTCGGAAAACGATTGATTGTGCATGTGACTACATGCATAATAAATTTCCTTTTGAGTTAGAAGTGTTACATCATGCAGAGGTTACACAAATATCGAATTTTGAAAATGCATCATTTTCCAGCTTAAAATATTTTACAGAAAAATTTCCTGTTCTTTTGTTCAATAATACAGAAGATGAAGCTGTTGATGCTTTACAAACAGAATTCAGTGAGTTCCAGGCTTTCGAAGTTCCACAAACTGTGAGTAATGAAGGTAGCATTGATGCACAATGGGCAGCCATAGGTAAAATAAAAAATGATACTTGTGAATTAAAATTTAAACGACTTTCTCAGGTTATGCTGTCAATACTTACGATCCCTCACAGTAATGCAGCATGCGAGAGAGTCTTCAGTCAAGTGAAGAAAATTAGAACTGACTTCAGGTCAACCATGTCTGATGACACATTAGAAAATTTACTAATAGTTAAATGCAGACATGTGAAATGTTACGAGAATGTATTTGACAAAAAATTTCTCAAATGCAAAATCTTGCACTACAGCATTTGTAAATTCTAAGAATTAATATTGCGTTTAATACAGTTTAATCCTCTATTATTATTAATTTAATAAATACTTAATTTCCTCATTGTGCCTGTTTTTCATAAATTATGTATGATTTTGTTTAATTAAAAAATGGCCCACCCGCAGATGCGATTCACTGCAGATTTTTCACTTCTGAAAGTTAACACCTATGCCAGCAGGACAGGCAGAGCAACTACCCAGGGCCAAAAAATTTCTATTATTCAATTTTTCTTTCATTTAAAATATAACGCAATCATAAAATTAAAGTTTAAAATGTTATTTCCATCTGATTCCATAACAAAAACTATACTACAATCACTATCTAATTTCTTTCATTCCTACCCCTATGATTATGAACCTTTCTGTCAGTGCATGATGTAAATTTGAAGTTTCTTGACCACTGAAGCTTCTGATTAGTCCAATGACCTTTGAGTTTACCGTGTCAGGTTTGATTCATAGTGAGCTTGGCTTAATGTCAATGTGTTGTGTTTCAAAGGTCATATTAAAATTTGAACTTTATCCCACATGACCTATTATACTGACTTTGGACATCTAGCTCCTTTAATGTCCACTATTTTTAGTTATCTAACCATATTTGTGTCTTGTAGTTTAAACTTCAAAAAAAAAAAGAAAAAAAAGAAAATATTTGTCAGAAAAGAGAGATCCCGTTTTAAAGAGCTTAAGAAAAAGATTTTTTTTTTTCATAAAATGATATGCAAAAATATTTATATGACATACATGAAGAATGATATACATTCCCACTGTTCTGTGTCAGGTTTTTATTTAAAGAGTAACCCTGTTTTTATGAGAACCTGGATTTAATGAGCAGAACTGCCAGTCCCGTCATACTTGTTATGATTAGGTTCAACTGTTACGATGGGGACACAAATAATGTTACGTAAATCACTAGGTATAGATAATTTAAAGTATGGCGAATGTATCTGCACGATTACAAATGTTGAAACAACCAAAGCTGTGTGCAGAATATATATATATCATATTTCCTGAAAAAAATGTATTACAGTGTTACCAATGCAACGTATCAGACTGATCAGATGGTTTGTTTGTTTTGTGGTTTTACGGCTCAAAGACTACAATGGTCATGCTGCGCCGGGACCTACTGTTTTCCGAGGAATCCGAACCTCTTATGGCCTAGGGAACCAAACCCCGGACTACAGTGAGCAGTGCGATCTTTTTATGAGATCTCTGAGTAAGCGTTCTTTGTACACTGTTGGGAGTCGAACCCGGATTAACGGCGTACTAGGCGAACGCGTTACCACACTGCGCCACCGCAGGGCCACTGATCAGATGGACTACAATAATTTTAATTTCTTTTATATAGGTTCCTGCTCATCGTTACCAGAAACCCTCGCTGCTGCCATCTGTAGAAGTACCTCATTCAGGTGCATCATATAACCCCACATATGATGCTCACCAGGTAATTAACAATGTGATAATGAATGATTAATTAATGTCTTAAATCTCTTTCATGCTATTATCATTTTGAATTATGGGCATATACTTATTTCACTTGCAACACATTTATTTCTGCGTATTATACCTACAGCATCTATGATCCAAATAAATTGGGGTGTGGGAGGTGAAACTTATATTGGGTAAAATAAGAAAAATGTAATGAAGGTATTGTATCTTCATATGAAATTGATTACAATTCTTTCAAATGTCAATATCATCTTTGTGATGATGATCACTTACTGTCAAGAATCATAACAACATAGGTTTCTGGCAATTGGCATTCTACTGTGTTATGAATTTAACCCACCTTCTATATATATATATAGTGATATTAACCCTATATATAACAAGGGGCTTGGGATCGATGAAAATACACGCTATATCAATCCCGTTTTATCTTCACTAACGTACAATACATGCCACTAAAGTTATTTGAGGTGTTGTTTATTTGCACTTAAGCCTAGCTACCCCTCCTTCCCGATTCCGTTTAGTGGGGCTTTCGGGTGTCAAATTGATTTGCATGGGGGAGGGAGAAGCCATATTTCCCCATAGGAAACAACGAATTTGATTTCCAGCCCCGTAAACTAAAGTTTAACCAGATGTGCTTTGTTTCCATGAGTAAGAAAAATCATATGATTGGAAATAAGTCTGTGACTAAATTTCTGGCCATGTGAAAAATGGATTTCGTTTTCAATTACAGTCTCTTGACTGTTAAAAACTTACGTATAAGTAACGTAACATAACTCTTTTTTTACAAAAAAAAAATTGCTATGACAACTGACTTCTTCCATTGCGGTCTGTGTTTTATTATTATATTTTCTGTTTCATAGGAGCTACTTTCCAAAGCTGTAGCAGTGGAACAGAAGAAACTAAAAGAGGAGTTGCACTTGAAGCGTGTTCTGTTTGATATGTTCCCTTCAAAATCTGAAGCTCCAAATGAGGTTACATCAATTCACTTTTACTTATTTATTTTTCCTTAAAATTATGCATTTTAAGCAAATTAGAAGTGAGTAGGGAAGGAAACACCAAGTGAATAAATTCTTAAAATCCTCATTTTTAATTGTACATTTTGTACGTTGTCTTCAAACGTTTTCTTGGTCTTAGTATGACTACTATGAATGATTACGGTTTGGGAGTCACATTTAGTCAACAGACCTGTGGCCATCTTGGGACCAGATGCGGACTGGGTCACCAACCTCCAGGCCGGTGTGTCCTTTGAGAGGACCCAGTCCACCCCTGCTTGCGACATTAAAGTTCTTGTGCATTAAAGCATACTTTAGATATACTTGACAAATTTGGATTAGATATTGATTTCGTGAGAATGAGTGCATTATCTAAAGAGATTCTCGAGCAGATCGATTATCATTTTCACGCAAAAATGGAGAAAATAGTGCATGAAACCTTTGACATTAGATGCCATACTAACATGATTAACAAGTTCAATTCTCGTTTTTACAATGAGGTGGTGCAGTGATACCATGTTTACCTATTGCAGGGTTCGCACTACAGCCAGTGTGGGGTGGGATGGAGGGATTCCGGCAATTTGTTGCTAAATCTTACCCAAAAATAAATAACAGGTGCTTTTCTGGCAATCAAATTCTCATATTCATTTCAGCTCACTCCCCCTTTTTTCTCTTCCAGGCAGCCAATATAAAAGGACGCTCCCCATTTCCCCAACATGGTGCTTTCGGTCCTGACTCATCCTTCTGTTTTGACTCCCCCCCACACACATACACCTTTTCTCTTTCATTCTCCTTTCTTAATTCCCAGAGGGGAATCTTAGTGACGGGTCCCTCTCAAACAAAATCTGTAATAGGGGTAGTTGTAGGGAAATGAAAGACTTTGTG
>QLNU02003225.1:22223954-22240588 GCA_006491805.2 Dysdera silvatica | reverse complement strand
TGCAGGGTTCGCACTACAGCCAACGTGGGGTGGGATGGAGGGATTTCGGCAATTTGTTGCTAAATCTTACCCAAAAATAAATAACAGGTGCTTTTCTGGCAATCAAATTCTCATATTCATTGCAGCTCCCTCCCCTTTTTTTCTCTTCCAGGCAGCCAATGTAAAAGGACGCTCCCCATTTCCCCAACATTTTTTTCCATTTCCCAGAGGGGAATCTTAGTGACAGGTCTCTCTCAAACAAAATCTGTAATAGGGGTGGTTGTAGAGAAATGAAAGACTTTGTGTATGGTATCAGAGGCAAAACTGGTGCACATGGAATCCCAACCCCAAGGCCATTGCTTCATGAAGTGCCTTTGTAAACATATGAATATTGTGGATTATTTACGTTTAATCAACTAATTTCCTAAGATACAATTAACAGAAGAAAAAAAAGGGACTTCTGCAGAGAAACCGCTGTGAGCCCTGCTTTTATTAATGATTGGTTGACATAACATCATTAAGGTTAATTTCAAACACTTAAAAAGGAAACTTCCTTTCCCGGAGCAAAGAAATACCAACAATGGTAACATCTAACACACCGCTTCTGTAAACTATTAACACACCGCTTCTGTAAACTATTAACACACCGCTTCTGTAAACTATTAACACACCGCTTCTGTAAACTATTAACACACTGCTTCTGTAAACTATTAAAACTATTAACACATGGCTTCTCTAAACTATTAACACATGGCTTCTCTAAATAACTAAAACATTGCTTACCTAAACCAGAGTTGAGTCCTGTACTTGACCCAAAGGTCTATCGATGTATAACATTCCTTCTTTCCTCTCCCAATAATCAAGATGGGCAGTGAAATCCACTATCTTGTGGCAAAAACTAAAATTCCACACCAGCATGTGTCAACTGCACACTAGTCACACATGTTTACTATTGGTATTTATGATTGTTTAAATACGTACATATGCAGGAAAGGTTAAGCGAATATGCACCAAGAAAATTAGATATTTAGAAGAAGAAAATTTTAAAAAACAATATTTAAAGAAAAAAAAAAGAGACAATCTCCAAAAACTAAATCGGAAGCTTTCAACGATGATCTTCTCGCAAACGATCCCCCCCCCCCTTCCAACAGTAGTCCCACCTCCCCACACCTCCTAGAATTTTTGAACCCCTCTCCACCTCCAGGTCATCTTTCTTCCTTAAAACATTGAGCAGAAAAGAGGTCAAGCCTTCTATTAATGCTCTTAGTTCCAAGTCCACAGGTCTCGATAATATCCCCCGCATATTGTTAAAGCCAACCCAGATTTCTTTGCAAATGCTATTGCGCATTTAATCAATATCAGCTTCAATAAAGGTATTTTCCCCTCGAAGCTTAAGATGGCTGGAATGACTCTATATTTAAAAAAAGGCGACCCATCTGACATTCAGAATTATCATCCTATTTCTATCCTTCCAGTTATTAGCAAAATTTTTGAAAAGGCTTTACACAGTAAACTTGAATCATATTTCGAAAGCAAAAACTTACTTTACAAACATCAATTCGGCTTTCGAAAACATAGGTCAACAACTACCGCCCTCCTTAATATTAAAGAGATGATTTCTGACGAAATAGACAAAAGCAATTTTGTAATAGGAATGCAAAGAGATCTCCAAAGAGCGTTTGAAAATGTTAAGCATGACATTTTACTGACGAAATTAGAACGGTATGGTATTCGGGGTACACCTCTAAAATTACTGAACAGCTACCTTTCTGATAGGCAACAGCAAGTTTTCATAGGTAAAACTCCCTCAACTCGCAAAACTATTTGCGTTGGTGTATCTCAAGGAAGCTGTTTAGCTCCGCTATTCTTCCTTCTTTACATCAACGATTTCCCCCAAGCTGTCCTGAATAGTCAGCTGTTTCTTTATGCTGACGACGCGACACTTCTGGTATTGGGAAAAAATATCGAAGAAACATGCAAAAAATCAACTAAGATTTAGATAACGTCTCACGCTGGCTTTACGTTAACAAACTAGAGCTAAACATTGCAAAATCTAACTGCATTATTTTTCATTCCCGGCAAAAAACATTACCTAACTATTCTCCAATTACTTTCCGCAACTCCATCCTTCAGGAAACGAAATCAGCCAAACTTCTTGGAGTAATTTTCGATTCAAATTTAACCTGGAAAGAACACATTAACGATCTCACCAATTCTCTTAGCAGTCTCTTCGGAATATTTTTGAGATTCAGGCATGTCGTTTCGCACTATGTCCTGATGATTCTTTACTATTCTTTATTTTATTCAAAACTTACCTACTGTCTTGAGGTCTGGGGAATCACATATTTTACCACCCTTAGGCAGTTGATAGGAGCGCAAAAAATGCTTATACGAATAGTTAACTTTGCAGTCTTCCATGAACATGCTGGCCAATTTTTTAAATTATGGCGCATTCTTCCTTTCACTCTCTTAGTAAAATATGAACTTGCACTCCTTGTGTACAAAGTCACTAAAGGTAATCTGGTTTTATCCTTCACCATTTCACAGACAACGCATGAATATAAGACGCGTCATCAGAATGAAATCAAAATACCGCGAACTCCCATAAACTATAAAATCCATAGCGTTTCCGTTACGGGTTTTATAATCTGGAATTCGTTCCCTCAAGAATTTAAAGCTCTGTCTTTTCTTCTTTGTCCTTTGAAGACAAAACTTTGGTTGGTTCATAAATCAACTATGCTCCTCCTGCCTTCCCTCCCTCTCTTTCTATTTAGTTTTCAGTTCTTCACCCTCCCCCTGCTCTTTCTTTTTCTATTTTTTCCTTTGTCTGCCTTTCCCTTTAAATGTCCTTTAAAACTGCACCCGCAACGGTCAACTCAAAATTCATTTACATTTTTCTACTATTTTTGTTTCTCCTACTTCTTCTCACAGTCCTGATTACACGAAAAAACAATCTTGTTCTGCAGCACACAAAGACTCCACCTTTGTACCACTCTTCAGCCTTCACTTGTAACGCCTTCGAGTCAAGACTGTGCTCATAAACTCCGTAAATGTGATATTCCAGCGAATCCGAATCTCTTAATAACAATGCGGATTTGTACGCGCGAATCAATATCTTTGTTTCTTGCAGAATGCGAGAAATCCCTTGCTTTTTCTACCGGAAAGAGAGCCCCGTTACTAGCATCGCTACTGTTCTCTTTCCGTTTCCCAAGCAAATCGTTTTTATAGTCTCCTGCGGTATAAAATAATAAGGAATAAAGTTTTATTATTATTAAAAGTGGACCCATCTCCCCCATCCCTTCGGATAAAAAAGTCGCAATTCATGCATATATATCATTATCGCCATCATGATGATATATACAGGGTGTCTCAGCACCAGGGTTACAAACTTCAAGGGGTCATAGTACTCACTATGGTGAACGATATTTGTCATAGAACCTAAGGTCGCAAACCACCCACAGCGCCAGTTCTAAAACCGTCCAGCATTCACAAATATTTATAATCAGTGAGTGCAGTGCACCAGATACTACTCAGGTCAGCTGATCAAGTGCATAGCTGATTAGGACAACGCATGCTGCGCTTCTCATGCAGTGGTTGTAAATATTTGTGCATGCTGGACGATTTTAGAACTGGCGCTGTGGATGGTTTGCGACCTTAGGTTCTATGACAAATATCATTCACCTTGATGAGTACTATGAAGTTTGTAACCCTGGTACTTAGACACCCTGTATGTATGAATTATCACTTGTTTATTTAAGTGGGGGGATATTGTTGAACATATAGAGGTGGCCCACTTTTGAAGTCATGCTTACGCCACTCATCTGTGCTTATATAATCATCTTACCTGCAGGTTAGGGATCCATAATATTAAAAAAAAAATATCGAACAAGCACCATTTGTACCCTATTGGTGTTAAGGAAAGGATCACATATTCGATTAGCAATTACACAATTGTGTAATGCCATTAGTAATTGTTGCACTATTAAAGTATGTAATTATATAACTTCAATATTTGATTATAATATATAACAGGAAACTTGGGTCCAAGAAATGTCTCAAGGCCTATTTGATGAAGATGATGCGATAGCCATTGATAGTGACGACTGGAAATTGACAGCCAATCCTCCAGTAACTGACGATTATCGGAAAAGCAAATCATTGCGAAGGAAAATGAAAGAACTCAAACTTCAGGTGATGGGTTTTTCACACATAGTTAAAACTACTTGTTTTGACTTTCTACAAAGGAAGCTGTTTTTGTATAACTTAATTTATATATTATTATTTGTAATATTGATTATATTATTCTTCGTAATTTTTTTTTTAAATTTTCACTTTGTACGTGGTTGTACAGGTATTGTGCATACTTTTCTCTTACGGTATTCATTTTCAAATGGCATAAAAATACAAATAGTATCTAAATTTATATTTTGTTATTTTAATTAAATATCTTTCTTAGTTTCTGCAGAACTTATGTGTTCTTTCTTTGATTTGGTTTTTTTTTTCATTTTCTTTGTTTTTTGCTAATTTCCTTAGTTTTAATACAATTGTTCCTGTATTTACATTTTTTAAGCGGGTTTCAATGGGCATTGAACCCGGTTTTTCTGTCTGTCTGCCCATGGTAAAAAGGGTAAGGCAAAGGTTTTCCGTAAATGCAATAATAATATCCGTTGTTAATGTTGAAAACCTGCCAAGTTAATTGAGAATTAGAGAGTTGCAATTTTCTTTCACTTGCTTGTCTTTTTATTCTTCTCGTCTTGAATAATTGCAAAATTTTACTTTTTACAGTAAACTCTCGATGAAGTCACTCTAATTAACGACAGTATTTTGTGGTCCCAGAGAATGTTTCATAAAATTACACACATTCCAGTTAATGTATTTTTTTATTTAATGATGCATCCCTTGAAAGTCAGTCATGAGAAAAATTGTGGTAAGCTCTGCTCGATATTTTTGTATTAGCGAAGCCCTGTTGTAACACAGTGGTGATACATTGGACTACAATATGTCACGTCAATTCATCGTACACAATTCACTGCAAATACAAATAGTCGTGTCATACTTCGTTTATTATAATTTGCAATATATTTATTGATGCTTTCTTTGCTTGTAAATGCAGTAGAACACTGGTCGTCTGAACTTTGATTTACCAAAATAACCCGTTATGGTATTTATTTTAATTGTTTTTCAAAGTGGTCATTCGTTCAACATTTCGCTTGCAAATACAGTGGAACTCCGATAATCTGAATTTTGCTTAACCAAAATGTCGTGATTTGCTATTTTTTAAGAGGACACTCGTTCTGTGTTTTACTTGTTAATACAATAGAAACTAGAATAGATAGTAATTTAGTTATAAATAGCTTTGGGGTTTGTAGTAGTGAATTTTATTCTCTTGAAGCTTGTTTTGATTCCACACATTTTAATGCATTAGGTGTTGTTTACTGTAGTTAGTGACTGGAAATGGATTAAGATTTGGTCTGGAAAAGTCAGGGAAGTTTGAAACAAAATTTGAGTAGACACTCTGATGACTTTAGATGTTTTTTGCATTGTAAAATACAAACGAACAAAATCTTATTCTATGTTTAAAATATTAAAAATAGGTCTTACACTTTCCATGCATGTAGTGTAATAATTATATTTTCTTTTATCAGATGAGACAACAAGCTTTGGAGAAGCAGATGAAGAGAAAAATGAACGATGTGTTCAGGCAAGTATAATTTTAACAAATCAAACTAAAATACTGCCCACAAACTCTCCCTTGCTTTTAAAGCTTCAACTGTAAGCATTGAGTTTTATGTAAAAAATAACTTTTTTTTAAAAAAAAAAAAATTCTTGTAATGTAATGATAGTTCATATGTAATTTGATTGTAATCAGCTACTTCAATTTGGTGTGTGTTACATTTGCGTCTGCTAAATTGTTGGTCAAGGTTAAAAAAAAAAAAGTTATTATAGTAAACATTTTGAACGTTTTTCTGATTAACGTCTATTTCTATTTAACAACGATATTTTCCAGTCCCCAGCAAATATTCCTTAGAATTGCATGCATTCTATTTGCCTTTTTTTATTTAACACATTCGCTGATACGTTTCGTCCGTTCACGCACTCCAAGGTCCTATTTTTTCTTTTTTATACTTTTAAATTATTTTCTGTTTTATTTTTTAAATATAGATATAACGGATTGCCTATGGCAATAAATAAATTCACACGACTATATGCGTACTTGGCATATAAAATAATATTTTTGCTCCCTGTGCCAACTACTGGCATTCTCTTAGTTGGCAGTGAATGTGTTAGTGGTGGTTTTTTCTCTTCAGTAGCACAGTAGTAACATGTTTATCTGCTGTGTAAACAATGTGAGTTTGAAGTCAAATGGTAGTAAAGGCCCTGTTGTGGTAACATGTTTGCCAAGTGTGCCGTTCACACGGGTTCTACTCCCAACAGTACTAGTAAAGATTGCTTACCGACTAACTGCTCACCATAACCCGTGGGTTGGTTCCCTTGACCTAAGGTTCCGATTTCTTGGGAAATTGTAGTTCCCGACACAGCATGGCCATTGCTGTCCTTGTGCCGTATAAACACAAACAAATGGTAGCAAATCCCCGCTGGTTTTTTACTGACCTGTTCGATAGTTCTGGGTTCAATTTTCTAAGTGAGAAGTTTAGAACCCTCGTAGAAACTGTAAGTCTTGGTGAGGCATAATCTAAACTAGGAGTCGGCAACCTATTGGCAAGCATGCCATACTTGGCATGCCGACTGCTTTTGGATGGCATGCCAAGTGATTTTAAAATAAACCCCATTATAAAGAATCCCCACCCTAGCTAATAGTCTTTTATTCTCTAAGTTAATTAGTAATTAATTTTTATACTCTTAAATTACAAATTATTAATTTTTATTCTTCAATTAACTAATCTATTAATGTTCGTTAACAGGTGGATAATAAACCAAACTTTCACCATTTGGGTGAATGTCGGCTGGCACACAGATGATTACTGCATTACTTTGGCATAGCGCCTTTAAAAGGTTGTTGGCTGACCTCTGATCTAAACCACCCTTGAACCAGAAAACCGCAAGTGGTATTTTTTGCGGTGTTTGTATAGTTTTGTAACACAGTCGTGTTTATTTGGATTGAAAATCTGAATCTCCCCATTAAAAAGGAAGAAAATCATCAATTATGTAGCATATGGGAGTCAGATTTGACTTTGCATTAATTTTATTTGTTAATTTTCAGGATTAAAAGTTTGAAAGCCGAGATCAGAGAAGCTGAAAAGATATCTGCAGAACGACAGACCAGGAAACAGCACCGGGAAATTGAGAAAATGTACCAACCACGCACACTCAGCAAATACAAATTCGAGCCAAATGACTTAGAAGTTAATCTTACTGAGGAATTGCCTGAGGCCATGAGAGTTATGAAGGTAAAAGTGGGTTTGTTTGTTTTTTAAATAAATCTCCACTTCATTAATTCAAGGCACCTGGTAGTTTTAAAACTTTCCCAGCCCACTGAGCTGGGTTCGACTTGCAGTAAGCTTGGTTGTATGCCAAAGTGCCCTGGTTCAGAGGTCATACTAAACTGTGGATTCCATTCTAGGTAACCCTTAGTGAGGTTCCCCACGTTCCTGTAAAACCTGCCCTGTTGTGGCACGGTGTGTTAATGCGCTCGCCTATTGTGCTGTTAACCCGGGTTCGACTCCCAACAGTGCAAAGAACGCTTACTCAGAGATCTCATAAAGATCGCACTGCTCATTGTAGTTCAGAGTTTGGTTCCCTGGGCCTTAAGAGGTTTGGATTCCTCGGGGAAATTATAGGTACAGAGGTTCGAATTCCTTGGAAAACAGAGATCATGGCGCAACATGACGTTTGTAGTCCTTGAGCTATAAAACCACGAACAAACAATCTGTAAAACCTAGAATTGTCTGGAGGAAACGAGACTTTTTGGTCAACCCTGGAAAAGTCGGACAAAACCTTCCTAACTTCTTTGCACTGCTCACTGTAGTCTGGGGTTTGGTTCCCTAAGCCTTAAGAGGTTCGAGTCCTTTGGAGAACAGTAGGTCATGGCGCAACGTGACGATTGTAGTCCTTGAGCCGTAAAACCACAAACTTACTTCCTAACTTCTAAATAGCTAATTTCATGCAAATGTGGAGCTATTTTCCTAAAATTGAAGTTCATTTTAAAGTTTTGTTAACAATTGGGGAGGGTTTTTTGTCAAAACTGTCAGGTTAAAGTCTAAAGTCTGGGTATTTTTTTTCCCTGGCGTGAGCGGGAACTCTGCGTATTTCAGTCTTCAAAAATAAAATACACAGCGGAAAACGTTAATTTAATTTTATATTTAAATGAATTTTGTCGTTTTCTTAATACCAGTTTCTTCCCATTGTCGTCATTCGCTGATTTTTAGTTACAGTACCACTTAACTGACCATAATGGGGTCAAGTCTCTTGCTAGATATCAGTTTGGGTGGTCAATGCAAAAATTCAGTTGTTCCTAGAAAGCCTGTGTTAAAATTCAGCTATGATAATGAAAAATTCTAAATTCGTTGATTCTAGGATGGTAGAATTGTAAACAAAACAAGAAAAGATGTTCAGCAGCAAAATTTGGAGTATTGTTTTTAAAAACTATAATAAAATTCGGGGGAGGGAAAAAATGAGGAGAAAAAATTAAACTTATCAAATTTGAAATGTAAATATGTCACTGGGTATGAGATTGGTACATAAAAATTGATACATTGGAATGCTTAATATTTAAAAAATATATATATTTCTTTAACAATCATTGCGTTTTTTGAGGTTTCATTATCTGAGTGGATCAGTTGAAGTCTGGTGACCGATTAAAACGGAACAGGTTTAAAGGGAAACTCGGCTTTCTTATAAGTGCTCTTTTTTTTAAAAGAAAAACTCTACACTTCCCCTGCAAGGACTTTCTTTAATGATACTTTATTTTTATTTGTTTTCGCAATAATTATACTTGAATAACATGCATTTCGATTTGTTTATATGCACATTCTCGTAAACAGGTGTATGCATATATATTTATTTTGTGTACAACCTTTGTCTGAAAAGTAATAGGAACGATTTTTTAATTATTTACGTATGATATTCAAACACAAGAAGTGGGTGTAATCCACTCATCAGATGTATCTTCTAAATAGACATGGCCTTGGAAATGTTTCCATGTAAATTCACTAGGTGGTAGGGTTGTACTTAGCAAACCAATGTTCAGCTTGTTGGTGCATTTATTGGAAGTTAAACAAGTGACATGATGGACGTGGATTCTGAGCAGAAGATTAACATTAAATTGTGTGTCAAGCTAGGGAAACCCCTAGTAAAATGGGAAATATAATACAAAAAGCATATGGTAACAAGACATTATTGAGAAGATGGTCTTCGAATGGCACAAGAGGTTTTGGGAGGGCAGAGATTCAGTATGAAACGATTCCAGGTTCTGTCGCCCATCAACATCACATATAAAGGCAATGTTGATCACATTATTTTGATACTAAAGGTTTGGTGCACCATGAATATCTGCCTGAGGGACCAACAATAAACCAAAACTGTAACATTGACATGCTGAAACGTTTGCATCAACGACAGCGGCACCAACCTGATTTGTGGGCATCTGGGCAGTGGTTTTTATTCACGACAGTGCATGGCACCATACTGTTGTATTAGTCCAGGAGTATCTATCCAAACATCATATTCACCCGAACTGTCGCCTTGTGATCCCATACCTCCCTCTCCCCATTTGGAAATGCAGCTGAAAGGGAAGCATCATGAAGATATTGTAGCAATCCAAATGACTCTTACAAATGTGCTGAGAAGCATCCTGAATAATAAATTTTCTGCTTGCTTCCATGAATTTCCGGAGTTGTGACTATCTTGAGAATCCCTGTGCTACCTACCCTGGTGGAAAGGCAATATATCCACATGTTGTGTGTTGTCCCGAGGGACAATCGGGGCTGCTGTGATAACTGGCAGGAGTTGTCGCAGCAGCCCTGATTGTCCCTAATGAGGTCCTGATTGTCCCAAGCTGATCTAATCAGCAATGTAATGATCATCATTACTAAATTGACCTCCAGAAATGGCAGCTGTACATAGATGGTCGAGAGGACTACTTTGGTAAGGCCTAGGACCATTAGTTACTAAGTTGAGTACATTATTTTTTATGAGCCTTATCCTGGAACTTTTCAGACAAAAGTTGTACTTGCATTAATTCGGAAAGCAGGTCACAAATGAGAATACTTGAAGATTAGCTTTGTGGCCTTGCCTTTCTGTATAATTACTATTTACTTAACTCTCTCTATAAGCTTATAATGTACTTTTATTTACAAATGTGTAGGTTGAAGGAAACCTCCTGCAAGACAGGTACAAAAGTCTTCAGAAACGAAATATCATCGAACCACGCATGCGGCAAAAGTAAGTAACAATGTTATTGTTCTTGGTTGTAACTTCCATGGCATTGCCTTGTGTCAGATAATGTAAAATGGCATACAAGAACTGCAAATACTTATTATCTTCATATTTTGTGGTCTTTAGTCGGATGTTCAAATGCAAGGGCTTGTTATAATACAGGGGGAGTTGTGTTCTTATGAACTATTGCATTAGTCCCGAAAAGTATTCTGTAGAAGAAATTGTAATTCCCATTTGTGAACTTTTTTTTTTACCCTGGAGAGAAAGGGGCCTCAATGAGTTCGTAGAATGAGCCCACTGTATTTGAAAATTGAAGTGCAATAGTTGTTTTTGAGCCCCCGTGTTTATGTTGGGGTGACAAGAAAATGTAAGTTTCGAGAGTAAGTGGAATGCAAAGAAATAATTTTTTAATGGCGCGAGTTAGATGTTTTGCCTTAACTCATAGAAAATAATTTTGGTTACATTTTTCTGGTGCTAATACAGACCGTTCTACTATATGTGTGTGTGTGTACGGACATATATTCAATTATATATATATTTAGATCAGCGTTTCTCAAACTTCTGTCGTTCATGGACTACTTTAAGCATTCCTTTACTTATCACAGACCACTAGGATGGCCAAATTTCGGGACCTTCCCATGAAAAAAATGGAAAAATATATTTATTATCAGAGAGATTCGACAGACCACTTAATAGGCTGTACAGTCCACACTTTGAGAACCACTGATTTAGATATTCTCTTTTGTGCTTTCTTAAGTCTTTTGACTAGTGTCTTCTACAGTACTACATTTATATATTTATTTTTTTCAGGAGGAAGAGGAAATACAAGTTAAAAGTCCAGGTTAAGAGAAGCCATCGTGACCCTGAATAAAAACTTTTCATTCCATTTTTGTTCTTGTTTTTTGGAGTATTTGAAAGCGTTATATTTAAATCTATTACTGTCATCTCTATACATGGGGGATGGGGAGTACACCTGAGGGTTTGACATGTACTGTGAGCTATAGGTTTATAATATTTCGTTAATACTCTCTAGGATTTGAATAGTACTTTAAAGGTTTGGGAATGATAAAAAACTGCACCGTTTCAAAATATGCCCTCTAATAGTGAAGTGGTAATGCGTTGTACTATGTGAATAATCTAGATTTGGGTCTAAAAGTACTAGAGCCCTGTGTGGGCCTGGAGATTTTCAGAACAAGCCTATGCAGAGTTCTAATCTGAAGATGTCTCCAGCATTGGAGTTGAATATCAATGTTTGCCATTGTTTTAGGGAAGAAGATGCATTGCTTGTTTCTTTCACATTCGGCAATGAGCAAAATTTAAAAGCGAAAATTTCTATTTGCTATTGGAGAGTTTACTAATTTACTGTTAGAACGATAGAGTAGATCCTTTACGGGCTAGGCGTGTCCTGAAAATGTTCAAGCCCTCACTTCAGATTTCTTTAATTGGTGACAAACCATACCTGAAGTGGGACCTGGATAGGTCAGACCAATGTGTCTACTCATCTGGAATACCTGGAAAAATTGGGGAAATTTGAAATTCTTTGTTATAATAAATAATTTACTAAAGTAATGTTCCGGAACTGTGCTTTTCATACCACATTACCTACTGAAAAATTTGAAAAACTTGTACTTTTGACTAAACTTCTAAAAGTTGCCATTTTGCACCAAAACCAATATAATTTATATAAAATTATTAAGCTTGTGTATCTTTTAAAAGAAAATGTTTGCCAAATATATAACTAAAACTTGGGGAGGTTTTTAGCTAAATTATCTAACGTGTAGGGGATTTCTGATCGTACCAATCTCCTTTGCCTTATATATAGTCATACACATTTTAAATGGAATAGAAGATGAAGCATCAGCTTTGCGATTATATAGTTAAACTCTTTTATAATGAACTCAAAAAGGGCCGAATGGAAATGTTGCTGTAAATATTTAATTAGTGCCAGTTTTTAGTGTAAAGAAATACACTCTTTAATACAGCTTTTGAATTTGTAAATTCACTATAATTGAGTTATAAATGGCTTTGGGCTTTGCATTAATGGATTTTATGGCCTTGAAATTTATTGTGATTGCGCAAATTTTAGTGCGTTGCATGTTATTTACTGTAATTAGTGACTGGAAATCGATTAAGATTTGGAAAAGTCAGGGAAGTTTGAAATAGAATTTGTGTAGGCACCTTGTCAGGCTCATGTAGGGCTCTTCCAGCACTGGGCCCCCCCCTTTTACATATTCAGTTTTTAATTCAGTACCTAGTCAAAAAGAGGGAGGAAAAACTAGAACGAACTACTTCCTGTCCGTACAGAGTAGAAATGAGATAGGCTCAGGCCTCCCATATTTCCATATTTTCGGCCCAGGTATACAACTAAGTAAGCACTGATCGGGTGAATGCAACTAAGTAAGTGCTCCATCAGTAGATACAACTGGGCAAGCTAAACCTACTTTTCAATATCGAAATTCTCCACACAATACAATTATGTGATTTGTTTTCGAGGATCATGGAAATATGTGTATATAAAAAATTGAAGGAAATTAAATAATGTAGTTTAAAAAAAAAATTTTTTTAATTTAAATTGTATTTCAAGGAGCTAAGGTTATATTTAACCCCGAATGCTCAAGGTTTATAATACATGCCAACAGATTTAGGATGTGTGGTTAAATCATTACAATACGTTCATAACAAAACAAAAAAAAATACATGTCAACCTTGATTAAAGCAATGAAAGTTTAAAAAAGATGCATGAAAATTGACGTTGCAATGCTTCACTACTGAATTTTTATAATCTTTTACAGTGTCAAATTTTTTCAAAACAGTTCCCTAAGTATAGCGAAGGGTTCCCCAGGACATGTTGAACAGTATGTTGATGTTTGTTTGCATCCTCCAACGATTTTGCTATTTGAATATGGACAATACTTTTTATTTTCAGAACATAAAATGTGTAGTGTTCCGTCAAGTCGCTTTTCAAATGCACTATGTTGACCCTGTGGTTCCCTTTCCGTTCGAAAAATCTCTCAATTGGAAAACCAACTTCTTTACAAATTTGAAATGATTTAAACATCTCCATAGCAGAGCTTTCCGATTTCTAAAGCATTAATACATGCCTTCACAGCACAGCCTTTCAAACATTAAGGGTTGAAGTTGCAAGTCTGTGCTCATGTCTAATGAAGAGTAGTCACCAATTAAGACACTATGCTCATCCCCTTCCTTTACAACTTACCAAAACCTGGGGATGGTGGATTATACTAAAAACGTTTGGGGAAAGGGGTATTCTATGCTCCGATTGGTTGCTTTCAACCTGATCTATGAGCGTGTGGCCTAAAGCGATGATATAATCATATTTCAACTATTCAAACCTAATGCGAAGACTATCTAAACGGGCAGCGAGGGTTTTACCCCCACTAATCCTCTGATACAAGTAAAAGTAGTTCGTTTCAGGTATGAATTCTGTAAAAAGTAAATACCAACCTTGTAAAAAAAATTATATATATATATAGGCAACACCCTCAGGTTAAAAGCAACCAATCAGAGCATGGAACATTCCTCTCTCCAAATGCACTAATTATACTTAGGGCAGTAATTTTACCATGAGAAAAAAAGGCAAAATTCGTGCGGCTATCGCAGAAAAATCGCGAGTTTCGAAAAAAAAACAAAGCCAAAGAAACAACGCTAACAATGGAAAAAATCGCATTTTCAAACGGTACTATAATATTCCTCCGATTAAAGACTTTCATGGGACGAAGATAAAACGCCCTTAAACCGAAAGTTCCGTTAATCAGATTGGTTGTAAATTTTTCCACGAGCGCTATCTCTTGGCTCAAAAAGTACAACGAATTTTATCGATATTTTGTCTATTGGATTCTTTCAGCCTTGTAAAATATCCTTTTGGAGGAAAAAAAAACCCCGTTTTCTATTCAAATATATTATAAAAGAATAAACATGTGTTTGATACAGGCCAAAATATGTTCATTATGGGAAGTGTGAGATTTATTTTGCAGTTAACGCCATTTATTATTGAAAGCATAACTGTAAGTTGGGGTTTACTTTTTCTATAATCATGTTTCCATTCTTTAATAGCGTTTTACCTTATTTTGAGACTTGAAACGTTTTCTCTTAGCAGCCAAAAGAAAACGTCAGCTAGTGAGACTAACTTAAAAACATTGCTGAACCCTTATTTAACCCCACCTGCAAAAGAAACCTTATCAATTGAGACACCTACTAATTAACACTTGCATTCAGTGACAGGAAATGAAAATCATCACTAATTGGGAAGCCCCTGAGGAGAGAAATTAATTGCTTGATTTCTGTGAAGTATTTGCCGAAACCCTAAAGTACTGTCGTTAAACGGAAATTTTCTTTAATTAGAAAGTCGTTATTGAGAGAATTTAGTGTATTACTGCTGATTGAGGAAAAATCTATTATTTACAAGCTGATTCACTAATGACTTACTTTCTAGAGTACACACTTTAACACATTACGAATTGAGAAATGCACACAGACGATTATCGTCTCATCAGCTAAATACAGTGAAACCCTTCATTCGCGGTCATTCACCGGGTAGTAAAAGTTGGCCGTAAAAGATGGGGTCATTCCGAAGTAATTGAAATATTAGATTTCAATCATCTAAATACTTCGTTTCGAAACTTGTACATTTTTAAGTACACGAGACAAGTTTAAGATAGCGGACATCAGCATTTGTTAAATATAACGAATAAATTTACAACAAAACGTTAAATATTAAAATTTATTTGTCTTGGAAAAAAATTTATTTTGGTGAATTTACCTTTACACACCAGTCCTTCTCCTACAAAATGTAATGTTAATTGCGAGAGTAAATTCACCGTTTTCCCCTTGTTACGTTTACAGGACTTGTGTGCTAATCCAGTAAATGATAGAATAAATTTGAAGTGAGGTATTTTTGTGTTGATATTTATTTATTAGTTTCGTACATTGTATCACTATATGATTTATTTATTATCAAAACTTTTGTTAAGAATTAGTTACTTGAATCCGCGAATTGCCGAGTCAATTACCATTAACGTTTTGAAGTGGGGGGCTAAGAGATGTTTTCCGGCGACAGACTGATGGCGCCATCTATTGCCATAAATTCCAAATAGTTATTAAAATATTAATTAGATGTTAGTTAATTAAACAGTTAAAATAAAATGACAACCACTTGAACAACAAACAACAACTATTTGAACTATTTAGAATTTAATGATTTCGCAAAGCACCACGCTTTAAGATCGGTGGCTTCACAAAGACTGAAAGAAAATGCATAGGTGAACAGAGGATAATTTTATTAAACAAGGGAAACGCCAAAGATCACTGTCAAAATATCATTATTGACGGTATGATGCCGACATCTATTGACAGGAAATGAAATTAGAATCCAGAGTTGTTTCAGCTTTGCGACATTAGTAACGATGTTTAATGTTACTTTTGAAGTTAAAATTTTAAGAGTGTTTCTCAAAAGTGAGGGGCGGGGGGGCGAAATATACCTTTAGCCCCACCTTCAAAACTGTGGGAGGGGGAACACTCTTCCCCCCCCGTAGACACATGCCTGATTGCTATTCTTGTCAGTGGGAAGGAAAGTTCTCCTTAGCTCTAATCCTATTTATCTTTCGTTGTAATATACGCAGTGCAGGTCGAAGTTCAAACGTATTTTGTCCGTACCGGGGATTCCAGTCTAATGGAATGAATAATGAAAACTTCGTCCGGGTGGGTGACCGCTAAGCAGGGGTTTAAAGTACATTATTGTAATTAGTTGCTGACGGGGAATTTTAATCTGACTGTAAAAGTGGTGTGACCGTATCTAAGGAGTGTCCCTTAAGAGGGGTTTCACTGTAGCAATAAAACATTTTTTGGATCCTGGACGAGAAAACAAGCAGCATATCTCTCCCCCCCCCCACTTTTGCTTTCGTGAGTTAATTCGTTCAAACTACATTTTGAATACATTCAATTTATTATTTGTATTACTAAAATCATAATTAGGAAAAAACCTAAGGAAATCATCTTCCCTTTTTAATTAATTGCAAGGCTTTCTATGAATACAGAGCCGCCATTCGTGGCAGGCTTGACGTTCTACATCAGTGGTTTTTAAACCGTGCTTCGCGGAGCCATGGGGGGCCGGCGAAATCCGCCCAGTGTTCCGCAAAGGTCCGAAAAATACTAAGAAAAGAGCATTTGTTCTTTAATGCTAAGAATAAATTATGAGGGGACGAAAAATTCCTTCCTTAAATGGTGAAAATTAGCGATGAAAC
>QLNU02003225.1:22201832-22220133 GCA_006491805.2 Dysdera silvatica | reverse complement strand
GATCGCACTGCTCACTGTAGTCCGGGGTTTGGTTCCCCAGGCCTTAAGAGGTTCGGATTCCTCGGAAAACTGTAGGTCCCGGCGCAGCATGACCACTGTAGTCTTTGAGCCGTAAAACCAAAAAACAAACAAACAAACCCTAGGGAAAAACAATGATATCTGAATTTGTAATATTCGTGTCGAAGAGTATAGTTTTTTCTAAGTTAAATATTCTTTCAGGATAAGAGAAATGTTCTTTTGCTTTAAAATTGGGAATTTTCTTTCACCTGACCTAACCTGACCTGAGAATTTTCTTTCAGGAAAGGCACGTAAAGTTGTTTTCTTGCTACGCGTCGAATCAAGTCTTAGGAGAGACGGTCGTCGGAACGGCGTCTGTCAGTATTTTATGTGAGTATATTATTCATTATATATTAAAATTTTAAACAAGGTTATTCCCGAGGCCCGATGTATTTACAACTACAGTAAAACCTCTGAATAGAAGATACCTTTGGACGAGAATCTGTTCGGTATTCGGAAATATTAGGATATAATAGGTATTGGCCATGGGAATTGTAGAAAGAGTATCCGCTAAGTAGACGTGTACAGAATTCAGGAGTGTACGTAACAGAGGTTTTACTGTAGTAGCGTATTCTCTCCGGGCTCAAACATGAATGTTGTGACCATAGGCGTATAATTATACGCGCCTGTGGGGGCCCGAGCCCCTCCGTAATAATTTAAGATAAATTGCAATTTGACATGTATCGTAATGCGTATATGCAGATAATATAAGGTCCCCCACTTCAATGATTTTGGAAACTCTACGTTGATGGTGGCGACATGAAAACTGCAAGCACAGCTATAATGTTACATAAACGACGGGCCTCAAACATAGAGCCACGGTATGGCCATCTAAACCTGTTTCACCATGGCCATCTAAATCTGTTTAGCCATGTCAGTGCTCGTGACTATAGCAAAGGGAGCGAGCGCACACAGATAAGCTTCAACATATTCCCATTACAAGCTTAACACTAGTTTGAGTCCTGAGAAGAAAGCTCAACGAGTTACTTGGATGTCATTTCCAATTTAGCGTGATATTTAATGTTAAGCTTCCCAAGATTACTGAATTTAATCCAATGGATTTAATGCTAAGCTTCCCAAGATTACTGAATTTAATCCAATGGATTTCATTAAGCTCCCAAGATTATTGAATTTAATCCAATGGATTTAATGCTAAGCTTCCCAAGATTACTGAATTTAATCCAATGGATTTCTAATGCTAAGCTTCCCAAGATTACTGAATTTAATCCAATGGATTTAATGCTAAGCTTCCTAAGATTACTGAATTTAATCCAATGGATTTAATGCTAAGCTTCCTAAGATTACTGAATTTAATCCAATGGATTTAATGCTAAGCTTTCCCAAGACACGAATTTAATCCAATGGATTTAATAAGCTTCCTAAGATTACTGAATTTAATCCAATGGATTTAATGCTAAGCTTCCTAAGATTACTGAATTCTAATCCAATGGATTTAATGTTAAGCTTCCCAAGATTACTGAATTTAATCCAATGGATTTAATGCTGCCAATTCGTTGAATGATTAAAGAAATATGTGCTTTATTCAGAGGATCTATAAACAGATGTGTTGTTCAAATACTGAGGACACCATATTTTTCGGGTCGCAACATTTTTAAAAGGCGGCAAATTTATTATTATTTATTTTTTAATTGCAATCTGTCTACCGGAGAATTTCATCGATTCGTCCTCCCCGGAAAAAAAAAACACTTCATCGTCAAATAAAATAATTTTTTTTGCAAAAATATTATATCATAATAGAGTGCATATAAGATAATCACATAAATGTCTCCTGTACATTTTCCATCGCATTTAGTGGGAGGATCGCTAGAATTCTACTTTTTTTTAGCTGAAAATTCCCTACAAGTGCATCCACTTTTATTTTTCGAGCTTTTCTCTTCGCATTTGAGGGGGGTGGGCGGAGTGACAGAATTCTACGATAAGCTAGATGGGACACGCCACCTTTCTAACAGCCACTGAAATGAAGAACATTGTTTATATCTATATGTACACAGAATAAGACCTCTTTAAACGCACACCTAATTGTAAAATACATATCTGAAGGCCCTGGGGAAGGGGGGGCCACCAAAAAACTGCTGTGCACAGGGTGCCTCGCATTCTCAATCCGTGCTTGTTTTACTCACGAGCAGTTTGATGTAAAAGGCGCGTACGCACGTATGTCCATTTCTAATTATTTTATGGAAGTATATTTGTAGACGCTCCTGACCCACCAAGGATATTCGGATATGCAGAAGGCTTTCCTATCAGGGCCGGCACTTTGCAGCGTTTAACGTGTGTTTCTCAAGGTGGAAACCCCGCACCTACCCTCAAGTGGTACAAAGGGAAAGAAGAGGTACTATTCATTATCATCAATTGCTTATTACTATTAATTTTTTATTAAGATGTACTAGAATAAATATATTGTATACTTCGTAATTATATGATGGAACCTCTATTACCTGACCCTCTTGTTGTATCCGATTTTTATTTTAAAGCCTGTTCTTTAGTAGATAACGTTTATACGCTACGAATGGTCTCCGACTTACGATTTTTCGATTTTACCAATGGTTCAACTTACGATTTTTTTTGACTTACGATGGTTAAACTTACGATTTTTCGACGGCGCGAAAAAGAATTGTGTTGTATTGAAGAAATGCTATTAGCAGTTGAATTGTGCTGACATAACTGTGTCGCTTGTCAAATTATTCTGAAGTAATGATATTAGTAATTTTATTGCGCAGATGGGACACATTAGTGATTGCATTGCGCCGCAAAGTAAAGCATTATTAATTGCGCAGATGAGACACATTAGTGATTGCATTGCGCCGCAAAATAAAGCATTATTAATTGCGCAGGCGAAACATACTAATGATTACAATTTATTTGTGCGTATTCGATGGCGTAAGGGCAGCAAGTGTCACAATGAGGAGTTAGATCTTTCTATCTAATTCTATCTAATCTAGGAGTTAGAACTTTCCGAAGAATTCGAACCTCCCCTCATGGCCTACTGAATCAACCTCCAAACTAGAATAAGAAATTAGTGGGCAAATTTTTGTTTTTTCCACCATAGGAGTCGAACCTGGGATAGCGGCATGCTGGACGAAAGAATTACCACTGCATTACCGTAGATTGCTGTAATTTATTAATAATATAATTAATAATATCATTAATTTAAATAAGTTGACAATTTTATTAATAATATAATTAATAATATTATTAACATAAATGTGTTGACACAATTTTGTTACTCATTGCATTGCGCCGAATGAGATCAGCGATTAATTGAACTATCGTTACTTTTGTACTTTAAAACTTTATTACTCTGAACTAGTTGAGAACAAATGTACTACTTCGATTAAAAAATTACCAAATACTTACTGCATAATTACCAAACGATCACCAAATAATTAAAAGTTACCATATACTTAAATTAAAAAATTACCATATATTAAATTATAAAATTACCATATACTTAAATTAAAAAATTACCATATACTTAAATTAAAAAATTACCATATACTTAAATTAAAAAATTACCGGAAATTCAGTTTACCGCAGTTTTCATATGGTCTTCCTTGCCAAGGGCGACCATTGGCGAGATTTCAGGGAAGTTGTGTGAAGCTAATTTCACCAAAAAATATTAATTTACGATATATACTCGCCAAGAAACTAGTTTTTACCTCATTTAGTAAATATGAAAGAAATTTAAAGTAACCTTGGGTTTTGGTGAATTCTCTTCACATAATTTCCCTTACATTTCGTCACCGGCCGCCATTACTTCCCGCTATCTAAACCAGCCAATCAGAAGTCGCCAATTAAAAAACTAACTTCTTCCGTGGTAGTCGTAAATAGACTTTGAAATTAAAAAGTAAAAAAAAAATGCAATAGAGACAACTGCTATAGATGTATACTAAACAGACAAATACTATATGGCTAAATACTATATAGACTAATATTATACAGGCATGAAATGAAATTTTTAATTATATTATTTTAAAATTGTATACTTTATCAACTTACCCTGCATGAAAGTGGAAATGGAGACGCGCATATTTTGCGGCTCAACAATATAAAATGTCGTTATGAAACTCATACAATAAGAACCAATGGAAGCGATTTGAGGATTCTAGGAAAATACTTTCATTGGTTTTCTAGTGTTTGAGTCAGTTCTCGATGTTTTTCGTTGTTGCGCCTTAAAATATGCGCATCTAAGAAAACGCGCCTTTACAATGGTTTAGTAAGTAATAGGGTAGAACGGGGCTACATGCATAGCGGGGCTATTTGGAAACTGCTAAGGTTTTGCACATGTTCTGTGACGTCTCTTAAACCCACAAGGCATTTCGCGAATGCTAGTCATTTAATGAGGTATGCTGCAGCTTTTGAAGCAGTAAATTTTGTTTTGTATCACGAAAGAATACAGAAAGAATTTTTTAAAGAACGGAAGGGAAGGTAAGGAACTTATTTATACTAAGAATGCCGTTTATAACTTTTACTTGTTGTTAGTTAAGGTTTTACGGAAATGTTTGAGACGTAATCGAAATGAAATAAAATTTAATGTGAATGTGGATTCTTCCCACGCTTAACCCTTTATTGGCGCTGCCATGTATGGTTTTTTAATGGAGTTACGACGTCATGAAATTTAAATACAATGTGGGGCTATATGAATAGTCGGAAACGGGGCTATTTGAAAACGACGATTTTATTTATTTACTGAGGTAAACAATTAATTTACTGTTTTCTTATCTACCTTCAGATGGTTAGGAACCATAAAAGGAAAGGTGGACTGTTGGACAAGGAGACTATGGAGAAAGCAGTTGAAGCAGCAATTGCAGGGGCATCGTAAAGGGACACTAGAAAAACTTTCGGCGTGCCATTTACAATTGTTTACCGCCATTATCAAAAGGAAAAACATATAGACTACCCAGGACTTTTCACCACAAAAATATTCATAATACATCTATTGGTCGTCCTACAATGTTTGATGAAGAATTAGAAAAAGTTCTTGCCGATAGAATTAAGTATTTAAGCATAAGAGGATTTGGACTAACAGGAAAAGATGTGCGTATCGCGGCTGTCAAGCTGGCTGATAGAAACAACATTCCTCACCCTTGGGAAAACATGGCAGGGAAAGACTGGTGTTCAGCATTCTGCCAGAGAAATCAATTTTCCTTGAGAAAACTAGAGGGCCTGTCAAAGGCAAGAGCGGGTGCTCTAAGTAGAGAAACAGTTAACCAATATTTTGACCGTTCGAATGAACTGTTAACAAATCTTTCTCTCCATAACAAGCCAACCTTTATTTACAATATGGATGAAACCGGGTTACATCTTAACAATAAAACTTACAAAATCATTGCACAAAAAGGTACAAAGCAGGTCCTGGCTTTTAGTGCTAAAAGGGGCGAAAATATTGCTGTGATCGCTTGATGTAGCGCTGGAAGGTGCATACATACCACCTGTCATCATATTCAAGAGTAAAAGACTGTAGAATTTTCGGTCAGTCTACCCAATGGATCTACCTCCTGTATCAGTAGGTGGATCAACGACGACATATTCATGATGTGGCTGCACCATTTCCAAACAAATTGCGTACCAGGCACAGTCCTCCTTATTCTAGATAGCCATGTTTCTCATTCCTCACTTGAAGCCCTACAATTCTGTAAGAAGACAGAGAAATGATTTGCTTACCATCTCATACTACTCATGTGTTACAACCTTTGGACAAGTGCGTTTTTACGACACTGAAAAATAACTATTTTCAGATGGCCACAAAGTGGCAACAGCGAAATCCAAACATAAGGATGGGCAAAGTTCATTTCAATGGACTGTTTACTGAAGCATGGATGTCCACTGCATCTATGCATCTGGCTGTGAGTGGATTTTCCTGCACGGGAATTTACCCATTTAAACCCAACGCTATTGAATGTTGGCAGTTCGCTATTTCTGAATTATTTTCAGAAAAGCCGAAAACAAGTGAAACAGCAAACAGCGATGGATCCCCCGATTCATCAATACAAACTCCAGAAACATCTGCTCAGAATATTCTTCCTTTTCCACAGACACAACCACGGACATGGAAGAACAGAATGACCACCAGAGCAAAAACCTGCCACACGACGTCTCTAGAAAATGTTACAACATTAGCAGTAAATGAAAAAGAAAAAACGATGGGAACACAAAAATTATAAAACGTAAAAGAAAAGGACTGGGACCCAGACTCTGATTCCAGCCAGGATAATCTTTTACCTTTTAGTGACTGCGGACAGGACGAAGAAGAGGCAAGGAAATGTGGCTTTTGTCAGGGAAAATGGTCCTTTGTCGGTAAGTTCGACGATAAAAAGAGAGATTGGATCCGTTGCCAAACTTGCAAAACCTTGTACCACGAGTATTGTGTCTATGCAAAAGGCCAAAAACGTTTTGTTTGAGGACACTGCACGCGATATTAAAAAATAAGGTTTATTATAACTTTCAGAACTTTATTTTGAACTCTTATGAAATATAGGTTATTGTATTATTCGATTCCCACTTTGGGAATCGAAGACAGAGGTCATGAAAAACTTCATGGATCCAATCTAATTGCATGGCCTATCTCTTGATTAACATTATTTCTGTTAACCGTCATTAAAGTGTATGGACCTTGTATTATTTTATTGGATTTTTCGATAACCGTTTATGAAGTTCATAGGCGTTGAACTGATAGTGTGTTTCGTTATATTGTGTCCTTTGTTTGATTCAGCGATTATTGTGCGAATATGGGCAAAAAAACCAAGTGCAACTTGCTACTAATGGCCCAAGTAGGGCAGTACGAATTACCAATTGTATTATTCTTGATAAATTGAATTACTTTGCTTTCTGTTATAGTTTATGTTATTCTGTCATATGCACATGTTTTATTATGACATTACAATCTATTCAAATAGCCCCGTTCCATGTGGAAATTTTACAATTTGGAGTGTAAATTGGATACTAGCAAAATATGTATTAGTTTTCACTCCTCATTATCTAGCTTCTACAGAAAGAAAGTTTACAGATGTGGATATTCTACTATATATTTAAAAGAAAATTACTGTTCATATACATTTTTTTTTTAATTTTCATGAAAGTTGAAACTATCCGTACAGCCCACTCCACCCTATTTCCGTCTAGCGCGGCGTTAACAAGGGGTTCCATTGCATTTTTTTTACTCTTAGGTCGATGTTCCCAGCTTTTCTCGCGAACTTGTTCGGATTATCCGGTCTTTCGGATTAGCGGAGATTTTCTGTCTAGTGTGATCATCGTTTTTAATATTGAAAATGTTTTCACGAATTTCAAACTTATAAAACCCGTCATGTCACTTTTTTTTTTTGAAAAATCTTTCCTTTCACGTTGGTAACGGCAGTCTCAGTATCGTATCACGTTGATCTCGTCATCATCTTATGGTGGTGACGTCACGAGATAATATCGATTCAAAGTAACGTTTTCATGGTAATCGATTTCGAATTTAAATGAACATTCACAATTTTTTTTTTCTTGCAGATTACTACTGTTGAGTTAACTAGTAATGGCAACGTCCTTTCTGGAGAGGCGCTCATAATCGTTGCGCAAAATGATAATGGCGCGTCATATCGATGTGAGACGTTGAACGTTGCGATATCAGAGCCATTTAAAACATCGATAAAATTGACTGTCCATTGTAAGTAATCGATATTCTTTAATTCCTTGCGATATTCTTTAATTTCTTGTAAGTAATAGATATTCTCCAATTTCTTGTAAGTAATCGATATTCTATGATTTCTTGTAAGTGGTCACCATTCTGCAATTTCCTACAAGTAATCGATATTCTGCAATTTCTTGCAAGTAATCACAATCTGCAATTTCCTACAAGTAATCGATATTCTGTAATTTCTTGTAAGCAATCGATATTCTACAATTTCTTGTAAGTAATCTTATTAAAGCCCCTTTTTGATACTACCAAAACGAGCTTTTCTTTATGTTAAGTGGAACATAATGTATGCCATACATTTATAATTTTTAACGTATATTGTAACGTAATTTGTAACGTTGCCACAGCGCCTAGCTCCTCTAAAAATAAATAAATAAATAAATAAATAAATAAAAGCGGGCTCTTAATTAATCTATGCCATAATCCGGGTCTGTTCCTAACCCATGCCCGTTTCCTAGGGACCGATTCCCTCCGAAACTAAATTTTCAATGGGCCTTGGCTACGGCCTTGCATACTGCGATTGTATCAATACATACTTGAACAATTTTTGAACTTCCCGCCCTTGAAATTAAATGCTGTCCACGGTCGTGCCCTAACCAGTTATGTTCAATGACAAATTATGTTTGTTATATTATTTAAGTTACGCGCCAGGTTCCTGGGCGTTCCCTATCTCTCCTCAGTGTTGCCTTTCGATCTGGTATTTGAAGGATAATTCGTGGTATTTTAATCGTTTCACTGGACATTTAAAAAAAAAAAAGCTTTCCGACGGTGTAAAAATCATCAAATTGCTATTAAAACTAGGACAAAAAGACGAAATTTCTATCTTTTATAAAGTTTAAAATATAATATTTGTGATATTTAAAGATAGCGCTTCCAGATACCTTTAAAATGCCACAATTTATTAGCTTTTTAGGTTTGCCAGAAGCCGAGACGTAAAGGGTGACCCGTCCTTTTTTGGGGAACGCACTTCATATTACTGCAATAGTTTTTATCTGATAAGTTTATATATAAATTTAATTATGAAATTAACATTATTCAATATTTTCACAAATAGCATGTAATATCAATTACATATAATGTATCATCGCTAGATATAAATTTCAATATTTTATATTAGCCTAATATATATATATATATATATAGCAAAATTGTAGTATGATTGTGACATGTAGTACCTTCTAATGTAATATACATGAATACACTACACTTAAGCATATATTAACTTGGACAAAGTTAAAGTTGTAAAGTAATATCACACAAGGTAGTCAAACCAAGTAAATTTAAGTAGTAGAAACATCTCAGAATAAAAAATGCAATTGGAGTAGTAAAAGGTGAAGAGGAGTAAAAGATTAAACAATACCAAGAATTTTGTTCTTCATCAGGGACCGCACAAAATCCCTGTTATTGGTTTGCTTTTTCTGACTACAATAATTGAGATTTGTGATCAATACTGAATGAACCAATATTGATCAAAAATTAGTTAATATATATAAGTATGTATATTATTAGTTATATATATATATATATAGCCCATGTACTGTTAGAAATTTGCGCACTAGTATTTTAAATACATGGTTAGCACATAGTATAATAAACTAGTAATAGTAGTCTAATAGTCTAGTAAACTAGTAGTAAACAACATAACTGTTTCAGTACCTTCGAATTATCTGCTTGGCACAGTATGGTCCTTGTTGTCCTTGCACCATAAAAATATAACCAACCAACCGAATTGTCTGCCAATTTTAGTATAAATTCAGTGATAACAAATGTATTCATACTCCTTACAGAATGCAAAAATACTACATCGCATTCAGGCCCGTACACAAGATTTCAAAAAGCGGGTTGATGAAAATGGGGGTCTGATAGAATTTTTTTCCCTTCTCATAAGTAATTTGATTTTACAGCCAAGAAAATCGCTCCAATGGGGGGATAATCCTCCCAACCCCCCTTGCACACGACTCTGATTTTATTGCTTTAATGTCTATGAGAGTAGGGAACTTACAAAAGGATCCCCATTTCTTCTCAGTTTTTTCTTAATTCTTCTCTATATTTTCTTCTTCTTCCTCTCTGAGTTCCTTTCTTAAAATCCTTTTCCACGCATCTCTTGATTTACTTCTCTCTTCCTGGGGGGGGAGAGTCTCTATCTAGTCTTGACAACTAGCATAGTTGTTGTCTTATCGTATTACGGATAAATGTATCCTGTATATTGTATATAAGTGCATTCATATTGTATGTAAGTGTATATATATTGTATTTAAGTATATTTATATTGTATATAAGTATTTTTCTTGTTTTTTGTCTGCTCTAGTCCCGCCTTTATCTGTGTCGATTAAAGTTAGGCCAAGAAGACCAAAGGCAGGTCACAAGGTAAGGAGAACACTAGGTTATACATTCGATGTCGCATGAGGGTCCCCGTGGGCCCTATGATGAAAATATAGGACGGGTCCCTTAAAAAAGGAGGTCCCTCACAATATTCAATCAATAAATCACACGTCTTTTTTTTTGAAGGTCATTATTTACAAAATTCAGGTTCATCAGTAACGAAAATTCATACGGCTGTAGTATGCGGTTTCGTTGTACTAACGTCCGGGAATTCACTAATGTTCCGGGTCACCAATGTAGCAGGAAGTTGAAAGGAAGCTACTAGCTTGGGTAATTAAGGAGCCGTGAAATAAATCCAAGTGAAGTTCATCCAACTTAAAATATGATATTTATTAAATAGTTGAAGAAAGCCAAATGATACAATATGAAGTTAAAATAATTTAGTATGCCATTTTATTGCGGTGCCTCTGATCGAACGTGCACGCTGGCTGATGGAAAATCAGAGACTGATTTATGAATCCAGAATACATTTATAAAATTCCGTTACCAAACATTAAAATATAAAGGCATAAATAGATAATTAAATTGTATTGTTGATTATCAAAAATGCAACAACAAAAGTTATGTAGTCACGGAAATCCAGTGGCAAGTGTATTGAAGTCTGTGAAGTGGAGTTCACCACACGGCCATTGTAAATAAGCAGGGTTATAATAACGCTGAAAGTTAACTAATAGTAAGCTCTTCCAAGGTCTCTGCGTGATCCCAAAATCAGGTCCTTGTGCCGCATGACCTTGGACGTTCTTGCGCCATGAAATACAAAAAATTACTGACACGGCTGAAATTTAGCGACGGGCTCAGAAAAATCGGCTTCTACTAGGTAAGGGTTTCCTTCGTTTTTCATCACAGTGAAGTAGCGTATGTAAGTGAGGTTTCTGTGCTTTGGGCATGTGTCTTTTTTACGGCGAAAGAACAGCAAAGGTCATGCTGCTGTGGGAACCAAACCCCGGAATACGGTGGGCACAAAAATGGAACAGGCGTTTTGCGACACCACCGACTGGGAGGTGAATACGGGTTAATAGTACGATAGATGACTGTGTTACCACTGCTCCACAGTAAAGCAGTGGACACGTTTTCGCGAGGAATCAGAGCCTCTTAAGGCCTAGGGAACCAAACCCCGGGCTACGATGAACTGTTAGTTGATAAGCGTTTTCGTTTTTTTTTTAATCGTTGGGAATTCGGATAAGCGGGGTGGTAGATGAACGCCACTGGCATATGCAGGGGGTTGTTGATGGGGGTTGTAACCTCCCACTACAATGAAATTTTGTATATTTAACATAGGAATATGTGAGTTGTAGCTCTGTAACCCCCCATTGAGCCTATAACCCCACATGAACTTTTTGTTTACACGTATGGTGAACGCATTATACTACAGTACCATGGCAGGGTTTAAGGTTTGAACGAACGGAAATCCTTGACAATATTAAAAAAATTGAATTCTTGAAATGTGAAGAAATTCTTGAAATCAAGAATTTATTGAATTTTTGAAATCAAGGAATTCTTGAAATGAAAGAATTCTTGAAATGAAGAAATTCTTGAAATCAAGTAATTATTGAAATCCTTGACAATATTAAAAAAATTGAATTCTTGAAATGTGAAGAAATTCTTGAAATCAAGAATTTATTGAATTTTTGAAATCAAGGAATTCTTGAAATGAAAGAATTCTTGAAATGAAGAAATTCTTGAAATCAAGTAATTATTGAAATCCTTGAAATGAAGAAATTTTTAATCCTTGAAAACGAGGAATTTTTGAAACTTTTTAAATCCAGAAATTTTTGAAACCCTTTAAATCCAGAAATTCTTAACTCTTTAAATCTAGAAATTCTTAACTCTTGAAATCAAGAAATTCTTAAAATTCTCGAAATCAGGAAACAAACATTGCAAAGACCATGAAGAAAAACCCGAGAGTTTTGGCAAAACAGATAAAACGTGAAGAATAGCGTAAGATAATCATTGGGAAAGAAAATCCTTCATCGGATCAATGATGTTTTAAAATGACGCTGAAACTCATTGACTATAATTAATGTTCTGCAATTCAATTATATAATTATTTCTATTTATTTCTGGCTTTCTTCCTTCCAGGTGTCCTTAATATGCGAGTCTGGAAGTAGCAATCCTCCAGCCAGAATTTCGTGGTGGGGTCCAGATGCGGGAGAGCTTTTTCCACCCTCAGGCAACGGCGTTGAGAGCCCTGCTGCAAATGGTGGCATTTCAACTAAAAGCACGTTGCTTATAAACGCAACGGCGGAGGACGATGGTTCCATCTATACGTGCAAAGCCACAAACGATGCCATACAACGGAGCATCCATGACGCAACTGTCTTAAGTGTTATGTGTAATGTAACATTCGTTATTTCATGTTCAATTGTATTTCACCTTCTCAAATCTATGTTAATAAAAGCAGCCATTTGAAGATGCAATCGAATGTTAAGAAAGTTGCGATTTTATGATGGGATATCAGATGTTTATAAAAGTAGGAATTTTCAGATGTAATAAGGTTAAAAGAAGTAAAAGGTAAAGATTTAAAATTTAATGAGCTTTTTAAAAATTAGTTTTTTTTCCAAGACTTAATAACATGCCCATAAGAGTAGAAATTTAATTACTTAATTGAATACTCTTCCCTGATGCTTGGCTAATATTTTAATTAGTAAAGCAAAGCTAATATTTTAATTAGTAAAGCAAAGCTAATATTTTAATAATTCCAAAACCCCGGACTTCCCGGAAATTAGTCAATCCGGATCAATTAGATTTTCCGGGTTCCCGGACAGTACTTTAAAAATAAAACTAGGACAAAATAAGGAAGAGACGAGAAAATAAATTTTGTCTTCCTTCAACAAACACAGAATACCTCATTTATTAAAATGAGTACAAAAGGTGTATTTCAAAATGGCGTCCTTTTTGTTGCGCATGCGCACATGTAGCGATTGCACGCGCGCATGCGCTCCCACACACAAAAGCCTACAAATTTTAAAACGTTCTAGTTTCAAATCGGTCTCGATTTTTGATTTCTAGAAACGATTAATAAATGATCAAAATGAAACATCGTAACTTTGCGATTTTTCCACAGATCCTCCGATATTTTCAGAAACCAGTCCGCTGATCGTAGACGTTCGCGAAGGCGAAGTTTTCATAATCAACGTTACAGCGCGGGCCAATCCCTCCAACGTCACCTACACCTGGATGCGTAAAAAGTTCGTGATTTGGGAAGATGCGTATTTTAATATGTCGACAGTGCAAATGTCCGATGGAGGCGAGTACTTCGTAAAAGCCTCCAATGACTTGGGAGAATCTGTTTTGAGGATATTTCTGAAGGTTCACAGTAAGTTGTTTAGAACATATTATTATTATTATTATTATGCTAGATGTGTAACGAAATACACTCTATAACAAAAAAATCGACGCACCAAGAAGGAGTTGTCCGATTGCGATAAAAATTGGTGGATGTGAAGAACATACATAGAAAAAGAAATCATTAAAATTTCAGAACAATTGAATGATTTATTGCAGAGTTTGACCGTTACAAAGGGAGGAAGTCAATAAGGCGTTGGTCCACCTCTGGCCTGGATGCAAGCTGTCACCCGGCGTGGCATAGACTGATAAAGATCCCGGATGGTGTCCTGCGGAATTTCTTGCCAAATTGTCTCCAACTGTCGGGCTAAATCGTCAACATTCCGGGATGGTTGCAATCGCCTTCCCATAGCGTCCCAAATGTGCTCTATGGGAGAGAGATCAGGAGATCTAGCTTGCCAAGGAAGTGTTGGGCAAGCTTGAAGACAATTCATAGCAACACGTGCCGTGTGCGGCCGGGCATTGTCTTGTTGAAACGTAAGTCCAGGGTGTCGCAAAAGGAACGGTAACACAACCGGTCGTAGAATGTCGTCTACGTACCGCTGTGCTGTAAGTGTGCCAGAAATGACCACCAAAGGGGTCCGGCTATCAAAGGAGATGGCACCCCAGACCATAACGCCCTGTTGTGGGCATGTGTGGCGTGCGATAGTAAGGGCAGGATCCCCACGCTGCCCTGGACGTCTCCAGACACGTCTGCGGTTGTCGTCAGGACACAGTTGGAAACGGGACTCGTCACTAAAGACTATACGTCCCCAGTCAGCGCAGTTCCAAGTTGATCGAGCCCGGCACCACTGTAATCGGACTTGACGGTGTAAAGGCGTGAGAGGTAAGCGGCGTAACGGTCGGCGCGAGCGTAAATTCCGCTCTCTCAGTCGTCTGCAGAGGGTCATGTTGGACACATGTGTGCGGACCACACAGTGGATAGTTGATAACGACGAATCCGGTGCTGTGACAGCTGCTCTGACAATCGCTCTGTCTTCCCGTTCTGTTGTGGCCCTAGGTCGACCGCTGCCGTCCCGACGCTGACATCTGCCGTTGTTGACCCACTCTTGCCAGCACCGTCCAATCGCCGCATCGCTTCGACCCACATGTCCAGCGATTCTTCGATTCGTCCAACCAGCCTCTTTCAATCCGATAGCACAACCTCTTTCAAACTCTGACATATGCTCGTAATGAGCACGAATCTTTCGGCGAGGCATTGTTACAGTCGACGTAAGATATCCGCAGTCAAAATGCAACAGAAATTTTGACCACATATTGAGAATCGCTCCTTATATACACCTGCTGAATGCGCAGTTCCGATGCGCTGGAGTTCCCGCTATTCATTCATTGGACACCAAATTTTAATCATTTGCATGTTCGGTCAAAATGTCTTTGCATACGAAATTTCATTACAATCGGACAACTCCTTCTTGGTGCGTCGATTTTTTTTGTTATAGAGTGCATATAAATTAAATATAAAAACTAATTGAAAAATAAATTCAGAAATAACATTAGCTAAATTTTTTTTTATTGTGGATCAATTTTTTTTCATCACTTAATTTTTCTGCTTAACCCCTCTAATCTATTCGTTATGATCATTCCCGAAAATCACTACGTGGCACTTCTGTAGCTGTGGACCAATTCTTTACATTAGTTTTATGTGTATTTATATTCGGCATGTTATATTGCATTATTATTTTATAGCACTTACTCTCGGGCAGTGTGCGCTCTGTCAGACTTTTTCATCTTTACCATTACTGCCAGGGTGGTTATCATTATGTTCATTTTGTGTGTCGATGATTCTTCAATATTTGTTCTGCCATAATTATCACTTCTTGTAATATTGTCATTTATGAACCACCCGAAATAAATTTGTTAAAAAAATAGCTTTATGTACTCTGAAAACTCTGGGTAAGCCAAACAGGTTTGAAAGAAGAAAAAAAATGTTCATGTGTGTTGTATGTACGGTATTTATATTTTTAACTTTTATACAACACAATTTTATGTATAGTTCGTTCACGAAAAGTAGTCCGACGGTACCGTTAGAAATAACGGGAGCTAACGTCATAAACGTCCTGGCCGATTACAGCAGAGAGGAGGACGTTATTTCAAACTGCCTTTTGGCGCAGATAAACGTCCGCTAAATGCCAGTTCTGAAATGACGTCCTCCCCTCTGCTGTAATCGGCTAGGCCGTTTGTGACGTCAGCTCCCGTTAATTCTAATGGTACCAACCGGACTGCTTTTCGTCAAGAAACTATATTACACAATACATATAGGACTATATAAAAGAGATCGCTTCTCTCTCTCCCTATCCATCCATCCATCTTTTTTTTAACAACTTTATTTTGGGTGGTTAATGAACAATAATAATAGTACATACAAATAAACATGGTAAAGCAACTATGCATTGATCTTGATATTACAATAAGGAACATATTTTATAACCACCCGGGCAGTAATGGGTAAAGACGAGAGCCTGACAGAGCCCATACTGCTCAGAAGTAAGATTTAAATTACAATCAAACGCTACACAAAATACCAGAGAAAAATAAGTTACAAACAATGGTGAAGAACCAATTCAAAGATGCACAGACGCTTCAGAGAGTTAATTATAAATTTTGAATAAAAGCAGATGCGAGAAGTTAGGTAGAGGAATTCAATTAATGATTTGTGTTTAATGTGTAATAAGGAATTTCTGCACACCATTCTTGAATTTTAAACGTGAAATGGATTTAGTTGATTGTGGAAGAGAGTTCCATATTTTTGTACCAGCATATCCCATTTTTCTGCAAGCAAAGCCAATTCTTGTACGATAAGATCTATAGTTAGCGCTAGATGAGGTTGGATAAAGATGTTGTGGTAATTGAATACCAAAATAGAAGATACCAGTGTTACATCTTAAGTTATTGAACATAATGAGAGCAAGTTTATAGTTCAGTAATTTGTTTATTGGTAAAATATTATACTTGCACAATATTTCGGAGTTAGAGAGCGGTGACGTAAGTTTTAATTTTATTAGATTAAGAAATTTATTTTATAGTGTTTGAAATCTTCGTATATTGATTTTTGTAGTGAATCCCCATATTAAATGACAGTAGAAAACGTGAGAAAAGAAAAAAGAATAATACATGTCTATGAGTTTATTAATGAGTAGAAAATAGATAATCCTACACATGATACCGATATTTCTGCTGATCATAGAGCAAATACTGTTTATATGATCATCCCATTTTAAGTTAGACTGTGATGTTATACCTAAAAATTTATTTTAACATATTGAATTCCGTGGATTAGATAGTTTCTGAATAGATTATTTTGTTTACCTCTAATACCTGCATCGTGTGCTTTTGAATTAGTTTTTCATGATTTACAGTATCAAACGCTTTGGACAAGTCGAAAAAAACTCCCATAATAGACTCTTTTTGATCTAGTGATGAATATATGAAGTCAATAGCTGTCACCAGGGTGTATTCAGTTGATCTATTTTTTCTGAATTCGAATTGTCATGAATAATTTTGTTAGCATCTAAATAATCATGTAGTCTTTTATAAAGCAATTTCTCAAATATTTTTGTAAAGACTGAGAGAATCGAGATAGGTCGATAATTAGAAACATAAGATTTAGAACCTTTATTAAAAATTGGGATGATTCGAGATGTTTTGAATTCTATAGGGATGTCCCCGAAACAGAATATCAGATTTAAGGTATGAATGAGAGCTATGACTATTTCATTGGCTACATATCTGACTTGGGCGGGATCAATGTCATCGGGTCCTGGTCCTTTATTGATATCAAGATTCATAAAAACCTTAAACGTTTCCATATATGTTATTTCGTGACGATATAATGAATTAGTGATATTGTAGTCATGGTGATTGTAAGTGTATCCACTATTACCAGGAATTGTATTATAGAGTGGGTAAGGGAAGTTGATAAAATAATTGTTAAAAACATCACATATTTGTTTAGTATTTGTTAAGGTATGAGTTGATGGTGTTAGTTTAATTTCTGAGGTACTATGCAATTTCTGCCTTCCCATCAGTTCATTAATTTTTGCCCATGTTCTTCTACTATCGGAGGATTCACAGAAATTATGAAGGTAAGATTTTCTAGCTTGTTTAATTTTTTTGTTTATAATGTTGCGGAAGCCTTTGAATGAATTGCAGTTATCAGTGGATTTGTTTTTTAAGAATTTATGGAATAGTCTGTTCTTCATTTTAATCTCTCTAAGGATGGTATTGGTAATTCAAGGTTTTCTGATTCGCTTGGTACGTGATATCCTTTTTATTGGCAGAGAATTTTCGTAATTTTCCATAAATTTAGTAATAAAGGACCCGTAGGCTGAGGCTGCATTATTAGATGAAAGTATATCTAGCCACTCTTCATCTTGTAGTTTATTTTTAAATGTAATTAGATTATATTCAGAGAAGTCTCTTAAATAATTAATATGTTTAGAATTTTTTTTTTAAATTTTTTGTGAGACTGTGAAGAAAGAAAAAATTGGGAGATGATCGCTAATATGATATGATAAGATTTCACAATATGGGTTGCTTATATTTGTTATACAATGGCCAATGATGGTTTGTGAACAGTCAGTTATTCTAATTAGACTATCTATAAAAAAAATCAAATCTAAATGAAAGTATTAAGTCTTTTAGAGTGTTGGATTGTGCGTGATAAGATGGTCTATCCCTGGGTTTAGTATCAATATTTAGATCATCTAATATTAAAAGTTTTTGGCGTGAGCTTGTTATGTATGCTAGTAAGTTATGTAAATAGTCTAAAAATTCGTTTATATTTCCAGATGGTGGTCTATAGATAGTGACTATATATATATG
>QLNU02003225.1:22177121-22201732 GCA_006491805.2 Dysdera silvatica | reverse complement strand
CACATTAAATTGTAACTGAACTCTAGATTATATTTGAACAATGAATCAAATCTGAATACTAGGTTATATATATGAGTACCCATAAATAAATGTGCACATAAAAAATTGACTTTGTTTAATACTTACACAATGGTCAGACAGAAAAGCAGCAATTGTAATAAATTCCCATGTTGAAACTTGAAATCTTGTGTATCGTAAATAGAAATTGATTATGAACCTGTGTGTGTGTCTCTGCACAGTGTTCACTTTCTTTAAAATGTAAGTAGTATTCGAAACCATAAAAGCAATAACGTGAATGCAATCAATCTGTCACGTCAAGCGTTGTCCTATGTTATAAGGATGCACAAACAGGGGTAAAGGGACAAGGCAATTAAAGATATAATATAACTTAGAAAGAATTTTGCATTAATGAGGATTGGTTAAATTTGTTTTCATGGCGCAAGGACAGCAAAGGTCATGTCAGCAGTAAGGTTATATCTTAGATACCAAAGATCTGTGTCTTAAAACGTGCACAATATATTGGGTTAGTCTGTAATACCTTTGTTCCCAATTTGTTTCAATCGGCGAGGTTTTGCTCTGTATAGAAATTTAATAAACAGAATTTGTTATTTTCAGCACCTGCTGTGATAGTGAAAGAGAAACACGATGGTGAGATAGTTACACAATACGTACTGGCAGAGCCAGAAAGCAACCCACAGCTGGAGTGCGTAGCGGAAGGCCACCCTTTAAACGACGATGCCATCAAGTGGAAGCGAAATTCCTTTGACATGGCTAAGCGGACCAAAGTCTCGAGTACACTGACAGTAAGTGTGGATACTACGCGTCGCACCTCCCGTTTGGTAGTGTACAACGTGTCGGAGGCAGATGCAGGTCCATTTACATGTGTGGCGTACAACGACGTAGGTGACTCGGACACATACGATATTGTCTTATTGATTAACCGTAAGCATCCTATTTTTATGATGCTTTTTATTAAATTTCGATACTATATGGTTTCGATACTATATATGGTTAATCGGCAAAATGTATGAGTTACGTTAGTGTTACATCCGGCATTATGTTGTGCTGAGATTAACACTCATGAGGTTGGTTTATTTAATAGTGACTCTGCTATTGGGGAACTTTTTAGTTGATCTAGTATGTATTCTCATACGGTACCCAGCAGTGTTGTTAGTCGTGGGCTATTTGTTTGTTAATTATTGTTTGTCGTTATGTTGGGATTCTTTACTATTCTTTATTTTATTCAAAACTTACCTACTGTCTTGAGGTCTGGGGAATCACATATTTTACCACCCTTCGGCAATTGATAGGAACGCAAAAAAAAAAGCTTATGCGAATAGTTAACTTTGCAGGCTTCCATGAACACGCTGGCCAACTTTTTAAATTATGGCGCATTCTTCCTTTCACTCTGTTAATAAACTACAAACTTGCGCTCCTTATGTACAAAGTCACTAAAGGTAATCTGGTTTTATCCTTCACCATTTCACAGACAACGCATGAATATAAGACGCGTCATCAGAATGAAATCAAAATACCGCGAACTCCCATAAACTATAAAATCCATAGCGTTTCCGTTACGGGTTTTAAAATCTGGAATTCGATCCCTCAAGAATTTAAATCTCTTCTTTTCACGCCTTTAAAGCCAAAATCTTTGATTAGTACTTAAATAGTATGCTCTGCCTGCTACTTCTGCCTTCCCTCTCTCCTGACCTTCCTTTTCCATTTTTTCTTTTGTCTGCCTTTCCTTATAAATGTCCTCTAAAAGTGCACCCGCAACGGTCAACTCAAAATTCATTTACATTTTTCTACTGTTTTCGTTTCTCCTACTTCTTCTTCCGGCCTTGGCTGCAAGGAAAAACATTCTTACTCTGCAGCCCACAAAGATTTCATCTTTGGACTTCAACCTTCACTTGTAACGTCTTCGAGTCAAGACTCTGCTCATAAACTCTGTAAATGTGATATTCCAGCGAATCCGAATCTCTTAATAACAATGCGGATTTGTACGCGCGAATCAATATCTTTGTTGTTTCTTGCAGAATACGAGAAATCCCTTGCTTTTTTTACCGGAAAGAGAGCCCCGTTACTAGCATCGCTACTGCTCTCTTTCCATTTCCCAAGCAAATCGTTTGTATGGTCTCCTGCGGTATAAAATAATAAGGAATAAAGTATTACTATTACAATTTGGGAAATTATAGAGCTACAACTCCATATATTCATATGTAGGTAAAACTGCACAACAGTCTCACACCGCCAAACTCGTCGCCAAACCTCATACCATAGCCTACTCTTAAAATTAGTCCGAGAATATTTTACGTGATCCGTCTGCGTGTGACTTCTATGACGGCTTGTCTGTTGGAACATTGGTAAAATGAACATCCGCGGTGTTGGAATAACGTTTGCAGACTTTTTATGACTCAGTATTTTTTCTGAATAAGTAAAAGTCTAGTGGGGGTCCCCACACCCCCGCCTAAAAAAAGGCAACGGATAAGAAAGGTACCGCAACGGATTGTATGGGAAAAGCTTGCAATAGTGTAAGTGTGAATCAACAATGGCGGCGTAGAGAACAGAGGTTGGGGCATCCAGGAAGGAAGTCAGCGCCTTTGGCGACAGTGGGGTGAGATCAATATGCAGTTACACCTCATTATGTATATATACAAAATTTCATCGAAATGAGGGGTTACAACCCCCAACACCACCCCCTGCGTACGCCAGTGAACATTAGCTTTATTTATGTTCTGAAGAAGGAAGCTCCATACTTCCGAAATAGTTATCAACGTTTTGTAATTAAAATTTTAAATGCGATTTTCTGTAGTTTATATTTAATTATGCTAGTACTAACTGGAGCTAGTAATTAACTGTCGCTTAACTCAATGTATGGATTTTTTAGATGCTCCCAGAATTGTTGATGCTGAAAGCAATGCTGTAGTCAAAAGCAACAGAGGAGTAGTTGCTGCTTTGATTTGCAGAGCAGAAGGCGTGCCAGCCGTTAAATTCACCTGGTCCTTAGAAGGCGGAGTTATCGGCACTAGTGACCAGCGAGCGGACCAATCAAAAACCAGGGTTGACCACGTGACTTGGGAAGGCAAACTGTCAATCAGAAATGTCAGTGTCAAGGACTTCGGCGAATATAAATGCGTCGCCCGAAATAAAGTGGGTTTTGACACGTCGAAAGTGGTCTTGGAAGCAAATAGTAATGTAACGTTTGGCTACTTATTTTATTAGTTATTTATAGAATTATTATAGTCAGTTAAAAATGTTATAGCTGGTTGTTACAAGAGTTATAGTTAGTGTTTCATCTAAAGCGAAATAGAAGGGCGCAATGCCCTGCCGAACCTATTAAGCACCCTGCCCTTCAACTTGTCCGCCCTTGTGCCCATATGTCCCACCCAGCCCTCAGAAAATAACGCACCATCCTTCCCCGATGATAATTCAAATTCCCACGTTAGAATCCAAAACGCGTGACGAAATTTGTTGATTTATAAAAATTTTGTACTCCAGCATTTCATTTCCGTAATAACACTGATGGTTTTGGCAAAATGAAATTGCTGACGAATATTTGTAAACAAAGCACTGTTGCCAGGTTTGCAGACTTTCAACCACGGACTACTGCGATAAACGTTAGCGGTTCCACGTATTTTTGAGATCAAATTTTTGTTAAAATCAATTTGTTTGTCTTTAAGCACTAAATTAAGCATGTTTTACATCCCTATTTTATTACTCTTACTTGTCATATAGTATAGGATATTGTTTAACTAAATTATAGTTATATTAATTTAATTATTATTTTGTATGAAGTTGGGATTTTTTAATCTTGCCATCTGGCAACAGTTCTGTTAGATCACAACCACGCGTACTTTCCCTCGTCTTTCGCATATACTTTGGGGGAAAAAAAAAAGCTTACCTGCAAACGAAAACTAAAAAAATTATTAAAGAAAGCAGCAATAGGAACTAAATGAATTAAGACGTCGTTTAAAGGAGTTGGTAGCAGTAAAGCTGAGGTAACCGCGAATTTTCATTATGAACATCTGTGTATTTAGAGCGCCAAAAGAATGGCCCTTTGTCAGGTCATGCGTCCTGCCCTAATTTTTTTCCTAGATGAAACACCAGTTAGTTGTTAAAAGGAGTTATAGGTAGTTGTTACAAAAGTTATAGTTAGTTGTTAAAGAAGTTGTAGGTAGTTGTTTAAAAAAGTTATTGAAGACTGTTACAAAAGTTATAGTTGTTAAAAAAATTGTAGATAATTGTTCCCAAGTGTCGCTTACAATCGTGCAAAGCATGCAAAACATGGAGCCTGCAGCAGTGGTGTCAAGTGTTACGGAGCGACGAATCATGGTACACGGATACACGGTACACGGATACACGGTACACGAATCACAGTACACTATTTGGCAATCAGATGGTAGAGACTGGATGTGGAGAATGCTGGGTAAACGCTTTTTACTTGACTGTATTGTGCCGCAAGTTAAGTTTGGTGGTGGAAGCATAATGGTTTGGGGTGGTTTCTCATGGTTCGAGCTTGGCACTTTAATTCCTTTGAAGGGAACTCTGAAGACGGGAGGCTATCTCGACATTTTAGGCAGTTCCATGTTGCCCACATTGTGGCAACAGTTTGGAGTGGGTCCATTCTTGTTTCAACAAGATCGTGCTCCTATCCACACAGAAAGGGCTGTACAGAGCTGGTTTGCTGACATGGATGTTGAGGAATTGGACTGGCCTGCTCAGAGCCCAGACCTAAATCCCATAGAACACCTATGGGATGCATTAGAACGTCGACTGTGAACTAAGCCAGAATGCCCCACATTGGCGCAAGAGCTGATTAATATTCTTTTGCAAGAATGGCGTACAATTCCAGAAACTAGTAGATAGCCTCCCAGATAGAGTGGCAGTCATCACTGCAACAAAAGGTGGTCCCACTTCATACTAATTTTTGACTTCTTGTTGGTTTGTTGTATTTTTATGGCGCAAGGACAACAATGGTCATTCTGCACCAAGCAAGGTTTTTGACTTCTGTAAAGGAGAAGCAAAACATGCAGGTGTCCAGATACTTTTGATCCTTATTTGCATAAATCTGGAATATTTCATTTTCAGAACAGGGGTGTTTGGTAATTTGGAATATGACAATTTGTGGAAAAAACCCTTATCATCTAGCTACTTTCAGAGAATTAGAGAAATACGGCTCACTATATCATCGATAACTTTCTGAATTTTCAAGATATCCCACTGGTATTTTTTTTAAGTTGCCCTATACTATTGACTACAAAATTATGAAAGAAAGTTATTCATATCTTTCGCGCATGCGCAGTAAAAAATTATTTTCTTCAAATGCTCATATCTCATCGTGTATTCAATATATTAATTTCTAATTTAAGTATAATATTTTTCTTGTACGTTGACAAATGTTCTGTAAGTTTCGTGAAATTTGACTGAAAATTGTGGATATTATAAGCAAAAAATATGTGACAAAATTTGGGTTTTCTTAAAGAAACGTTTCTATCTTCATGAATATACATGTCTATTTTACAAAAATGCACACAGGCATTAAGCATAGCTGGTTAAATATTTTCTGAAAGTTACAAATAATTTCCAGCTTTTTATGATACAGGGTGATCAAATATATTTTTTCACTTTGTCAATATGTGGGTGGTCCCCTAAATGCACAAGTCACCGAAACTTTATTGGAAAGTGTGCATTCAAGCACCTTCTATATATCTCCAAAGTTAGAGAATAATTGGCAGAGTAGTTTTTTAGAAATTCGAAAAAAATTAAAAAATCCAAATTGTCTGGATACTTTTGGGCATATAGTGTATTATCTATAAATATTATTACTGATTATTATTTTAGCCAATAATGCTATTATTGCTAATTTCCCTCCCGAAATGTTTTGTATCTTAGGCGCCCCTGATCCTCCTGTGTCAGTGAAGGTGCTAAACATCAGCTACGACTCCTTCAGATTAGCTTGGGTCCCTGGTTTCGGCGGCGGACATAACCAGACGTACAGAATCCGGTATAAGGTGAAATCAGAACCTAATGCAAAGTATGTCGACGTTCATCCGCTTCATGTTACTACCACTTGGCTACTGGAACTTCAACCCGGAACCATGTATGAAATTGCTGTCATGTCCATGAACGAAGCAGGGCAAAGTGCATACTCCAGGGACGTAGTGCGAGCGAAGACAAAGAGTGAGTATTTGATTAATAATTTATTATAACACGCCCATAGGCGTACGCAGAAAGTTCATAAGGTGGTTATAGGCTAAACGGAGGTGGGGGGTGGGATTACAGAGCTACAACGCATATCTTCTTATGTTAAATGTACAAAATTTCACTGCAATGGGACAGTTAGAATCCCAATCAACATCCCCCTGCGTACGCTAATAAACATGCTGTAACCGATTCTATGTAGAAATCGACAGCTTTCTACTAAAAAAGGTCCTACATCCGAGTACAGCAGACTCTCTCCGGCTTAACGTATCTTAAGATACGTTAAGCCTCGTCAAGCACCTCACAGCAGAATTTTGCTGTAAAGAGGTGCTCTTGTGCAGAAAATTGTAAAGTAGGATTACGACCATAGGCGTAGAGTTATATGGACCCCATGGGACCACAATAAGTGAGCCTTCACAATAATTTGAAATAAATTGCAATTTTACATATACTGTAATGTATAAATGTACATAAAATGTGCCCCCTAATAATTTTTAAAACTCTACGCTGCTAATTATGACGTGCATTTAAGAAAGTAATGAAATAAGAAAATCACTGGAAAATGAAGGACTGGACAATCTAGCCCCCCATTAGTCCCTTAATTTATTAACTAAACCCCCAATTAGCTGCTCAAAAAAAAAATCCGAATTCGACACTGAACGAAGACAAATAGCTATCTAAATCTACAAAACTATATATCTAATGATAAAACGTGTTTATTATGTTTATTTATTCAAAAACATTCTTTTTTTTTTTCTTTTTCAAAACCACATTTGTTTTATTTAAGATTTTTAAAAACATGTTTATTTTGTTTGTTGTTGTTTTTCCACAAGAACCTGTTGTTTTTTAATACATATTTTCTTTTTCAAAAACATTTTTTTTCTTTCCCCAGCGAAATTCAGAAGAATTGTAACAGACGATCCCAGAACAATAATTGGGGAAGAGATGCAGCAAATACTAATAACAATAGCCTCCGTGTTATTTGTCTTCTTGTTTATGCTAAACGTTGTTTTATTATCATGTTACTACGGCAGAAAGAAGAAGAGTACTTTTAAAGGGTCAAAGGGGAGTACAGGTAAAATACGAAGTCTATTGCGTTGTTATTGATGTGTGATAATATTGTTGTATGTTGGAGGAGGGGATAATGGCCAACTGCAGCACTACTTACTAATCAGCCAAGTCATGTGAGTGGCGACAGGAACGCCATATGGTGATGAAGTGGATAGTAAGCAACTGAACGTGATGCTGCTTTTATTGAATAAGAAAGTTTAATACTATTTAATACTAATTTACACATTATACCATTGGATGTGAAAGGGCCATATGAGCTGGGGGAGCTTGTGCATTGTCCTGTAACCAACTGGCGAAAATCGTCAAATCTAGGATAATGCGCCAGATCTATACAACGATTTTTTGATAGCAGAAATAGATAGATTATTGACTTCGTGGAAAAGCGCCAAATCTCTTCAAAATAAGTTTCGCTGAGACTAAAATTCCTCACATTTCTAGACCTCCCTTTGTACCCCGTTGTTCAGTGGCGTAGGAAAGGGGTACCTCCGCAAGGTTCAAATCTCCCCCATTAAACGCCAAGATACATTTTTCTCTTTAAATATGAACTATGTAATTTTCTTTGAACTTACTCGAACCTCTCCCACAGTTTTTGAATTGTCATGCCCCTGCCGCTACTAGAGGCTGATTCATGATTTTGTCGCCCAAAGGCTAACATATTTTGTCGCCTTGTTTTACTAAATATAACCAGAGGCACAACTATGATTTTGGCGATCTTGGCGGTTATTTCAAATTCGTTTTTTCGCAAGTATTGGCGAATTTGGCGCCTGTTGTGTCTCTTTATACTCGCGTCAAAGTTAACCTGGTGCACCGGCAAGGCGCGGAGCAGTATTATTCCGCTAGTGCGATATAGTTCGCCTTTTCTTATGTTAACAGAGTTAATAGCAGACGTACAGTTAAGTATAGCAGGTACACATAGGATTAGGAAACTTTAATGAGAACGAACAAAGCAAGTTAAAAAGGAAACGAAAACCAAAAGAATAGATATATCTCAATAGCTCGCACAGAATTACATTGAAAGAAGATATCCTTCAGCGCCTGCGCAGCCGAACATAGGTGGCACATGCAAGACGGATTGTTCCATTAGAACAAAGGGTGATATCAAGCCAGTGTAACATAGATATATATTTAATAATCCAACACCCCCACACTGTATACGTGTTCACCCGAAGTAGAAATCAACATCCTTGATACTCAGTGATTCCAAACAAATCCGATGGTTATGTGAGGATAATGCCTTGGTCAGCACGCCCGCACTAATCTGGTCAGTAGGAATATAATCAAGCCCAATATGTCCCATTTTCAGAGTTTTTCTGACGACGTGGTGCCGGATATCACTGTGTTTGGTTCTTTTGTGACATACAGGGTTTTCGGCCAATTTTATGGCATCAATATTGTCAACAAATATATTTGCACTTTCAGGAATTGAACCACACAATTCGTCAATTGGTTTAGACAGGTAAATAACCTCTTTCGGGCCATAGGAGAGCGCCATATATTCTGCTTCGGTAGAAGACAATCCAACTGTACATTGTTTGTTACTATCCCAAATTATGGGATTTCTGCTTAAAATAAAGAAGTACCCGGTATACGATTGTCTGTCACGACAACTGCCCCAATCGGAATCAGTAAACCCAAACAGAGGCGCGCATCAGTGCGCTTGAAAATTAGTCCAACGTTTGAGGTTTTCTTCAAATACCGTAACTCTTTTTGCTGCTATCCAGTGAGAATTATCGAAGTAATTTTAATATTGGCTTAATTGACTCACTGCATTCGCGATGTCAGGCCTCGTAGGGTTTGCCAAATACATCAGTTTCGCGACGAATCCACGACACAGGAAAGCTCCTTCTTCACATGTATCGGCTCTTCGTAATCGAACACTGATATCCATAGGAATGGCTACGGGTTTGACTTCTTCCATGTCAAAGCGTTTCAATAACTCCCTGATGTATCTCTGTTGGCACGTGGCTACCATCCCATTTTCTTGGCGAAAATTTATCCCTAAACGATGTTTTGCCAAATTAGCGTACCTAACCTCTAACTTCTTACTGAGGTGGTTTTTGAACCATTTTGTATTGTTTGGATCTTGGGACATAAATGTCGTCAACATATATTAATACAACAGTTAATAAATCTCCATCCCTAACGTAGTACATGCATGGATTAGCTTTGGTCGGTCTTTTTCCGAAATCTTTTAGAATTTCATCTAGTTTTATATTCCAACATCATCCAGCCTGTTTAAGTCCATAGGGCGATTTTTTCAACAGGAGTACTTCGTTTCCCTTTAGGGATTCTGCTATTTTTGATGCCTTAATATGGGTGTCGTTGCTGGGATTTTCGTTAACTACTATCTTATCGATAATTTCTCTAAAATAATCAGGACATTCCATAATTATCTTTTTATCAAGTGTTCCATTTAGGTAGGCAGTTGTAATGTCAAATTGGTGAATTTTAATTCCAAATTTTGCCGCTAGTGCCTCAATAAGACGAACAGACTTTTGGCGCGCCACTAGTGCAAATGTTTCACCAAAATCTATACCTGGTCTCTGGTCACTTTGACCTTTGTAGCCTTTGGCCACTAATCTAGACTTCTTTTTCAAAACTGATCCACTAGGATTAAATTTATTGGTTAAAATAAATCTGCTCCCAATACACTTCCTGGAACTAGGCCTATCAACGAATTCGAATGTATTATTTTTCAAATCACTTTTTACCTCATTAATCAATGCCATATACCATTCGGACGCATCCCTTCCTTTTAATGCGTTTCGGATGGGAATTTCTGTGTTAAGACACAAGACGTCATCATTATGTGACGTATGACCTGTTGTTGGGTATCCTTCCACCTCCTTATTACGCAACGAAAGTGTGTTTTTTTCCACGGTGTCGGAGCCAACTCACCCAGACCATCGGTTTCCCCATTATCGCCAGTATTGTTAATCGGGAAAGTTTCAACTTCGGATTCACGAGACGTAAGGTCAACGTCGATAAACGGTTTTGTTACAGCTCTGTTCTGTAAAAGTGGCACAACTTCATTCAAAGATACCGTTTCTTCCTCGAAAAATTTAACGTTACGAGAATATTTCCCCGAGGAAGGTAACTTTTTATAAACTCTGAATGCTTTTCTATTATCAGAATATCCCACGAAAATGCCTTTTATAGAACGTTAGCAAATTTGTGCTTTGGTCCATCATTTAAAGAATAGGCAGTAGATCCAAATGTTTTTAGAAAGGAGACATTCGGAGTAATTTTATGCCACAGTTTATACGACGTTTTTTCATTAAGAGCTTTAGTTGGATACCTGTTTCGTACAAAATTAGCAATGTTTATGGCTACGGCCCGTAACTTCAGTGGTAACTTTGATTGGGATAGCAAACACCTACCCATCTCTGTCAAAGAACAAAGGTTTCTCTCTGCTATACCGTTCTGCTCAGGGCAGTATGGGGTGGTAACATTTCTCTCTATTCCATTTCTCTTTAGAAAATCATCAAATTCCCTGTTGATGAATTCACCCCCGTTATCGCTCATGATAGCTTTGATTTTGGTGGATTTCTGGTTTTCCCACAAAGCTTTTATCTCTTTAAAAATATCAAGGCTTCACCTTTATTCTTTGAAAACTTTACCGCACAAAATCGTGAGAAGGCAGTCATCAATAAAAGTTATAAAATAAATTGATCCACCAATTGACGGCACTCTCACAGACCCACACAAATCAGTGTGAATTAATTCCGGTAATCCGGAAGAACGTTTCGATTTCGTTGAAAAAAGGGGCGCGCGTCGATTTACTAATAGCACATACTTCACAATTGAACTCATCTGGATACTTTTCCACGTTTTGTCCCCTTATGTTTCCGTTGCTCGCTGAATCCATTAAATCTTTCACGTTGAGATGGCCCATTCCAAAATGCCATTTCTTCAGATCAGCACCTTTATTCTTAGAAGTGTCCAGGGACTCACTTGCATGATTTGCGCTATTATTAATGGGTTTAGTATTGCGAAGACAATACAAGTTATCTTTTTTTTTTTAGTAATTACTTCGACCTTGGTCTTTGTATTCTTTATTTCCGCGATGTTTCGTTTAAATGTGACGGTAAACCCTCTATCGCATATTTTTGCAACAGATGGCAAATCGGTTCGCAGTTCCAGCACAAGTAACGTCTCATGAACGTCAATGCTTTGGAGTTTTCCATTTACTTTTGTGTCGATAGTAGCTTTCCCGGAACCCCTTCACTGCTGTTGTTGCATTGCTAGCTAAGTTCACAGTTTTAACCTCAGTGTTGTGGATGGTCGCGGATTCATTATTACACAGATGACGGGTACATATGCTATCAAGGCACCGTGAGTCTTTAATCTCCTTTTCAGCTCTATGAAAAACTTCCTCTTTTGAAGGCAACTTACTGCTTAGGAATCCAACACTTTCTTCTTCTTTACGTTTATCGTTTTCACGTCTGAGCAGTCCGATGTCCATGATTTTTGCATTTAAAACATTGAATTCCTGAATTTTCATAATTTCCCGGGTAATCATTGGCTTTTCCAGTTTTATTATTCCACGGGGCTTACGTCGAACATGGCTGGCAGTGAACGCTCCGTGATCACGTGAACTGTTATGGCATAATCAGTCTCTCGATGTTTCACAGTTCTTTACTTGTTTCAATTCGAAGGGTGATATGCATAGGGTGATCTCTGATTTTGCCTTTCCATCCCTATCGATTCATTTTTCGAACGCCTCAATAGACTTTTCATCCTTTTGTAAAACTTCAGGCTTTACTTCACTTTCCGATACAAATTTTCATAAGCTATTCTTAATTAACAAGTCCTTCATCTGGATTCGCCAGGTATGGTAGTTATCTCTACTCAGCAATTGTATTCGCGTTTTTCCATACGTCGCCATTTTGTGATCACAGTTTTCTATCCTACTAGATTCGAATTGCGCAGTGCTAGCTGGCTGTAGTCCATAACCTGTAGAGTTAGTTGCACACATAGGATTGCACACGTAGGATTAAAAAACTTTAATGAGAACGAACAAAGCAAGTTAAAAAGGAATCGAAAGCCAAAAGAATACATATATCACGAGAACTCGCACAGAATTACATTGAAAGAAGATATCCTTCAGCGCCTGCGCAGTCGAACATAGGTGGCGCATGTAAGACGAATTTTTCCACTATAAGAAAGGGTGATATCGAGACAGTGTAATACAGATATATTTAATAATCCAACAGAAGATACATTTCGTACATAAAACATTAAAATTATGCTGAAATACATAAAACATAGGCATGTTTGTGTAATTAAAATCGGGTATTTATTAAATTTAGGAAAAAAGACACATTATAGCGAGTGCTGATGTTACTGCCCACTCAGAGGGCTTCGTTAACTTGGCGGGAAAATTGGCTGTAAAAAAACTACTTAATATCTAAAATTTTGAGTATAACAAAAGACACATTTGTTGCAACATCATTCAAATTATTAGTAAATTATTGTTAGGCCTGTGTACAGGATTTCAAAGAAAGGGGGATTTTAGAGGAAAATTTCTACCCTCTCATAAGGAATTTACTTTATAGCAAACAAAATTGTTCAAATAAGGAGTTTAACCTCTTATGTGCAAGATCTTGGTTATTGTAATTAAATGTGATTTTTCCTGGAATAGATGCTTCTTCGTTGTATGAAACGGCCACGTCATCGACAGAAGAAAGCATATCGGAATACACTCTCTCAGATTATCGTAGTTCTTACGTAAAAAATCGTACGTTCTCCGATTATTCTCATACAACTTCCGACAGTCGACTGTCAACACCTTCAGAGTTAGCATCGAAGTCCGTGAGTATAATTAACCTCATGAATTTATTGCTCTTATGTATGAGTTTATTTTGTTGTTGTTTGTTTTGGTGGGTTTATTTTAACGTCCCTATTTTTTGAAGTACAGCGACAAAGCCCTTCATTAGCGGACACTTCTCGGGCAGAAAAATTTGCCCGTGTAAGAGAGATGACTGTAAAAGAGGGGTAGCATTATGAAATAATTTCTCGCCGGAGAATTTTTCTGATCGTAAAAACGTGATGACTGTATCTGGAAGGGGTCAGTTAAGAGGGATTTTACTGCATTGTATGAAATATCACGAGAGGGAACTAACTTACAGCTTAGTACTAACTACAAACCATATAAACTAAGTTATATGGTAAGTTCTTCACCTTATTTTTTATAACGAAACAATACAGAGTTTCACCAGGAGATTCCATAACAAACAGTTATTTCGACACTGGCGTAAGGTTTAAAAACACGACGTTTCGGGAGCCAACTGCTCCCTTTGTCAAGTGAAGGCAGAATGAAGAGTTCGTGAAAGTCCTAAGCTTATATACCCGCATGTTGGGAATCCCCATCTGACGTCATTTGGTGCGGAGCAGTTCCAGCTGGGGAAACCCCAATCGGGGAAACCCTCGCCGGGAAAGCCCCCGCACCCGACGATGTCAGATGAACACCCCCAACTCGAGGTTTTGCAAAAATCCTGTAAGGTTCTGGTAGAGGTTTTGCGATGTTTATTGCACGACTCCTCAAACCGTAGGTTTCCCATGATTCCAGAAAAAGTCTACTCCCCAGATTCGTCACATTCTGATGTAATACTTTCATCGAATGCCAATCTGGTTCGTGACCCTCCCTGAAGACATGTTCAGCCAACTGGTTTGAATCGTCTCCCCTAGCTACCGCACGCATATGCTCCTTCCCTCGTAGACGTATCGATCTTCCCGTCTGTCCAACATACACCTTGTCACAGTCTCCACATGGTATTTGGTAAATAGCAGTAGATTTCTGCTATTAGAGTAGAGACTCTCCCAGTAGATTTTTGCCCTTGAAATCCGAGTTAATGTAGTAAACGATGTCTTTCTGTCAACAACAAGGCACTCCCTGCCAATATCAACCAACCATCCACATTCGTTCAAAAAATTAGCAGCTAAAATGGGTTTCACTAAATCTTCAATAAATGACCATTTAAACTACCTTCTAAGCCCTAAGTCTAACGCTAAATGACTTGTACCAAATATAGGGTACTATTTGCGGCGTATAGACAAAAATCGCTTTTTATGCGAGAAGTTTTTACATAACTCCTGGGAAAAACAGAAACGGCAGCTCCACTGCCCACTACAAAAGAAAAACCCGACTTTCTGTCATTTACAAATAGACGACAGGAATAAAATACAGGGTACCAGGGAGGAAATTACATAAAAAGGTTAAACACTGGTAAAATAGCAAACGAAAAAGATCACCTTTTTCGTTTACTATTTTGCCAGTGTTTAACCTTTATATGTATACAAATGGACGGTCTACAAGTTCTATGTGCCCGAATCCCACCCACTCAACAGAGCGTCGCAGTTTTCCGACCACTTGCAAGGTTGAATGCACTTATGAGCTTTATCACGATAAGTGTTGGAATACCAACACAATTTTAATTCACGGGAATTACTTCATCTTCTATATCCCGGGTTGACTGAATGCACCGGGCTTTGACCCTGAGTTTGAGTTCCTCCGCGCAGTCCGTGGGCCCGGGGTTGAATCGTCTGAAACACGTTTAAACTTACTGGGTGATCCGCCCCTTGCGCCACAATGACCACAGCAGAAAATATTGGTCCTGTCTTCAACCAAAAAGGTTAATTGTTGAACCTGTTTCGGTAAGGTATTTACTTGTTTAGTTAATTATAACACGGTATTATCAGGCGTAACCTCAGTAACCGTAGGCAAGTCTGTTACTTCACTTATTTTAACAGCCAACTGATGAGGGTCATCACCCGAAATTGACAAAATTTGCTGGTGAGCGGCAGCCAAACGGCGCAACCACTAACTTTTCAACATGGCGTCGGACATGCGCCCTGAGAAAAGTTCTCTGATCTCACGTAATAATAACGAGAGTGACTTGTCCCCAATAGGAATGTCAAGAAGCAGATTCTGCAATCTAAGGGTTTCGGACTTACCAAACTGTTCAATAACTCTTTTTTTGATAACGGAGTATACTTTAACGGGGAGTCCCTATATTTTGGCAGTTGTATCACTAACAACTGCCAAAAGATCAACGTCCAACGCACCAACCACACAGTGGAACCTGGTTTCCTCTGTACTAATACCAGAATTAAAAAAGACTGGATTCCAATTGCAGAAACCATAATTCCACATTATCTTTCCAAAATGCCGGGGCGCGGAACTCAACCCTGGCAATTTGATTAGAATCACCCATTCACTCATAATTAACACAGAAAAGTATAAGTAAGTAACAGACGTGTTTTCCAAAAAAAAATAGGCGACCACCACGTCACCAGGCCGACACCAGGATGCGGAACGTACGACGAAACGTACGATGCGGAAACGTAGGGACAAGAACGCAGTTACCAACTCAGTTCGCCACGTTAACAGAACCGATGTGATACATCCTGGAAAAACAGGTACACAGAAAAGTATTTAAACTGACTTTATACGGGAGTCACCTGTTCAGGTATATATATATATTTTGCAACTTAGATGGACACTATTGATTTCTGTCACTTAAATGGGGTAGCAAATCCTCGAAGGCTTCTAAAAAGGTAGGCACTAAACAGTTATAACTCTCCCTCCGCACAGATTTATGCCCAAAATAATAATCAGTGACAGAATTATTCACTAAAAAAGAGTAAGAAAAAATCGGGTTATAAAAACGCTGTTAAGCAGACGTAGAATTAAAATACCCGAACAGTATAGCCCATATTCCTTACATGTAATATGACAGCATATAACACACAACGCCCTCAATATTAAAAATTAATTTCGTAACTGAACTATATTAATACCAGTTTATTTTTTTATAATATAACCAAATACCAATATCTTAAAAGAATTCCCTAATATTTTACCAGTATGATCACAGGTAATGTGACAAGCATTACTCGATATTTACATTTAAAATTCCACAATAAATTGTGTGCTACTTATTTTACTAACACCATAACCAAAAGGATACATTACGGCTCCCAGTGACTACTTCGTACTTGTATGGGTAAAAAAAGGTTTTTTTTGAGAACCAGTCTCTTCGGCAACGCCGAGAAGAAAACGTCTATCCGATATGCAGATTGTATACGTTTTTTCCAGAACATATACGCAGACTGTATACGTCCTGGAAAAACATCCAGCGGTTGACGAAACGAAACAGTCAACGGCAGCGAGGCGACCCAATACGCATCAACAGGACACTCCTCAATAACAGCAATTAGATCTACGTGCAGGATAGATTAACCCAAAGCACTTGTATATGAAGGCAACAATACTGGGATAATACTTTTACACAGAGAAAATCATCGAATATCAAACATCACCATACTGCATGTTGAGCGCATACCAGCAAAAACCAACTCAATTATCAATGGTAAATCATCGGTTGAAACGACGACGCAATCTTAAGGAATAACATCAGAACGACTTAAGTCCACCAGCTATAACGACGACACCAGCTATCGACGACACTAGCTATCGACGACACCACCTATCGACGACACAGTCACCGAATAAATAAACGTCTAAATGACCAGATACATCATCACGTACAGTGTCACCAGTTATAGGACTCTTAGTGGCAAAGCAAGGCTGAACGGTTGCTAACTCCATCGCCTATGTGTATTGAATCAGAAGGTATCTGTGGGTAAGAACGAATAGGGCGCCAGTTAATTGATAGTAGTTGATAAGGTCCAATCATTTATTAGTATCCGTACGCGGCTTGTGCCAGGTTCTATACCAGCAACATCTAATGTCCGTCGAAACGCAATTGAGGTCGGAAGTTGAAGTAAACGTAACTTTATTACTTTTTACAACAAGAAATTCCAACTAGCGTAAATGAACACACGTTAAAGATTGATTAGAAATTCGAAGTCAAAATTGTTATTAAAAGGTATATGTTAAACAACATGCTATCAACATTAAACACTCGCAGGAACTATACTGCGGCAACTACCAAAGTTCATTAGAGAAGACTATTGGCGTTAACTGATTATCCGACATAGTCTAGTCCGTGGGTCGTTTAACACAACCCTTTTAAGCTGAACATTACATAGGCGTCAGCGAGCATGCACTGACGTAACAACATTAACATCCAAATAAATCAAACGCACAAAAACAGAGTGTTGCCATGACACGGATGAGAACCCTTGGTATATATAAGTAAATGTTTATTTGCATTTTTGTTCCACTTAGGCACCAGAAGGAAATGGAGGATCACAATATGGCGATGAAGATGGCTGGTTCGATGACGTGGGAGACGCCATTTCTGGTCGCCAAACTTATCCTGTTGGCGCATTCGTCTAACTATTTAAAATATCGGACAATGGAAACACAGAACGTAGAATGCAGGGGCTACGAAAAGGGCGTTCAGGGTACCTAAACCACTCCCAATTAAGACACATTAAATTAAGACACATTTTTGTTTTTAACAAATCACTTGATTTTTTTTTTAACGCTATTTCAGCCAACCTAATTTTCAAATCAATACGCCCCTGAAAAAATGTCATTGAAAATTATTCATGTAAATAGTGATTACAGAAATAAAATTCATTTCGTCTTTGCTTTGTGTGAAAAAATGCATTTTTAGTTTTTCCAGACTTATATTAACACAATATTATTATCACTGCTTTACTTATTCTTCATTTGTAAAGTCATAATAGCAATATACTGTGTAACTACAGCGATAATACCGACAATATATACTAAAAGTACATCATATTAGACTCTACAATGAAAAGGTCTCAAGAAAATATTAGCAAGGATATAACATACCTGGGACCTTAAGACCTATCTGATTCCAAAGATGACACACAACTAATTGTGAATCACTCATCCTTTCCTTATGTTTTTTCCATTTTTTTTAGTTTCCATTACCTTATATCCAATATTTTCTTAGACTTTTTTAAATGTTTATTTACTTTTCAATTTTTTGAATTCCTCTGGTAGTTCATTCCAAAGTTTTGCACCTTTTTAATTTACATTATTCCTTCCTACTTCGGTCCTTATTTTTGGGAGTAATAGATCATTGCATTTACGACGTGTATTTCTATCTTTTTCATTTAATTTTATTCTTATACGTTCAGTGTGTTTGCCTTCGGGTTAATGAATGAAGGTACTACGCATTACGCAGACGATAGTTTTTCTTTCTTTTCGGAGCTGATTTTATTTCCCTAAAACTAAATGAGTTCACTATGGAACTTACCGAGGCAGGAGCCTACGGTTGTAGGAGGAATCCGAACCATCGCTAGCCTGTTTCACCTTAGAAATCAAACTTGGGTTCGTGGGCAAATGAACATCAGCACTGACAAAAGACAACATCTTCCATTATTTTTTGATTAATCGAAGTTCGATTGTTAATTAGCAGTCCATTCTCAACAAAGAATGCTCTCCAACAATGGCTTTTTATTTCATTATAGTCTGTAACAAACCTCAATCGGAAAACAAACAACACAGTAATTACTCCTTAAGGCCTTTAAATTTTATTCATTGTTATTTTATAGAATCAATGCATTTCTTTTTAAATTCTCAATACTTTAGTTCCCATAAAATCAAATTCCATCAAAATAAAGTGAGTGTGTTCTAGATAAAGGGCAAGATGAAATTCCTATGAAGTTTAGTAAAGCGTCAGAATGTTGGACACGTATTTTGATATTGACACGTCAAAAATTTCTCCACTATTCCTTAAAAAATTTTCCCTTCATCGTTCGCTAAAAGCTGTAGAAAAAATTCAAAATTGTCTGTGGACACATTTGAAAAAGTAGAGAAAATCGCCGAGGGATTGAAAATCATGGTTAAACGGCCAAAAGTGGAAGATGAACTTCCTAAGGACGATGCAGGAACGACAGTTGACTCATGGGGAGATGAAATAAGTACATAGTCTTTCAAACATACTTTCCTGACGCTAATTTAAAACTCAATTTTTAATTTCTTTCATTAGAAATTGAAGTAAAGGGCTTCATTGCTAACAAGTGCGTAATGAGTTTCATTAGGAACTAAAATAATGGGTTTCAATAGAAACTGAAGTAATGAGTTTCATTAGAAATATCTATTTCAGTTATAAACTTCACCAGTGACATTAATAGTAGTTATAGATTTTATTAGAAACATTGTAGACTTCATTAGAAACATTATAGACTTCATTAGAAACATTATAGACTTCGTTAGAGACATTAATACTATACTTCATTAGAGACATTAATACTATACTTCATTAGATACATTAATACTATGCTTCATTAGAGACATTGATGCTTTACTTCATTAGAGACATTAATACTATACTTCATTAGAGACATTAATAATATACGTTATCATACATTAATAATATACGTTATCATACATTAATAATATACGTTATCATACATTAATATATTTCATTAGAGGCATTAATAATACATTTCATTAGAGATATTAATATATTTCATTAGAAGCATTAATAATTTATTAGAGGCATTAATATTTCATTAGAGACATTAATAATACACACTTCATTAATCATTAATAATACATACTTCATTAGTCATTAATAATACACACTTCATTAGTCATTAATAAGTCACACTTCATTAATCATTAATAATACACACTTCATTAGAGACATTAATAATACACACTTCATTAGTCATTAATAATACACACTTCATTAGTCATTAATAATACATACTTCATTAGAGTCATTAATAATATACTTCATTAGAAATCGAAGCAGTAATATTTCTAATGAAACCCAAGGTTTAAGTTCCTGTGTCAGGTCACTACTGAATGCCGTGGCAATATTATTGTGTGGCGAGAAGTCATTATTATTGGATGACGAAGTATTAAAATCTGTATCACTTAGGATAAAGATGTTGTTTGACCATGCTAGTCTAGTGGTCGCAATTGATGCAGATAGGACAAAATGAACTGAGGTCTCACGCGTTGTGTAATTTTTTGTTTTGGAAACCTGAAATAACTACATCAAAGAATAAGAATGAATGATCGCATACTATTAGTATGTTGAACTCTTGACATGTAAAGGAATTACGTAAGACACTGTTCAGCAGGAAAACTATATTTATTTACAATTTAACAGATATTATGATAAGTATCAAGTAAATCATGAAATATAATTATCAATCCTACAGCTTTAGTTTCTGGGTAACAAGAATGTATGAAATTATATATTGTAGTACACATATTAGTTGTTTCTTGCTCCTTATGCATTATCAATTGATCAATGACATCCATGTCACTTTTAAATTTATTAACAATCTATCAAATTAAATAAGAATATTTATCAATTCCCCCTTTACTGAATCAACTTCAATTGATTCAAAATAATTCGATCGGATAAATAATCTTCGTTCATATGTTTACCGAATATAATATTACTCAACTCTCTTATTAATACATAATCTAAATAGATTTTAGCTACTAACTCTGTTCATCGCTGACGTTATTTTCTATCTATATTTAGGTATGATTTATCATAAGTATTCCACATAAGTATATCATAAGTATATCCACACGTACAAATAAAATACTAATTACTAAAAATTATAATGATAACATTAATCTAAATATCTAATCTTACGCCGTGAAATTGATTTTATGAATACTGATTCGTTAGTATTAGTAATTCGTTTACGATATATTTTTAATCTATTTTATCAGAAGGATATTGCTTATGGAAATCATGCTCACCCAATTGTCCTCCATCTTTGATATAATCATCTGGATATAATCATATCTATAATCATCTGGATCTCTATCTATAATCATCTGGATCTCATATCTATAATCATCTAATCATCTGATATAATCATATCTATAATCATCTGGATATAATCATATCTATAATCATCTGGATATAATCATATCTATAATCATCTGGATATAATCATATCTATAATCATCTGATATAATCATATCTATAATCATTCGATATAATCATTCATAATCATCTGACATAATCATATCTATAATCATCTGGATATAATCATATCTATAATCATCTGATATAATCATACTCATAATCATCTGGATATAAATCATATCTATAATCATCTGATATAATCATGTCTATAATCATCTGGACTTGATATAATCATTCGATATAATCATATCTATAATCACCTGGACTTGATATAATCATCTGCATATAATCATATCTATAATCATTCGATATAATCATATCTATAATCATCTGGATATAATCATATCTATAATCATCTGGATCTCTGATATAATCATCTGGATCTCTGATATAATCATCTGGATGCTCGAATCACTTCAGGACATCTGGTTTTAGATAATTGTACTTGTATTCGATCGTCTAACTATCGCTCATTTTAAATTCATCTCGATTTCTCCTCTCTTTGCTTTCTTTCTTTGATTCTATCTGAGATTCGCACTCATCTATGTTCTCCCTGCTCTCTGAGCTCTCGAAAAAATACTCTCTCTCTCTATTCCTATCTATATCCTCTCTCCTCTTACTTCGAATTTTTAATCAAGGGGGAGTTCTCTTTCCCTCGGCCCCCTCTCTAACCTCGAAATCTCATTGGTTTGATTTTATATAGAAAACAATAATTCTGGGCTGGTTCGAGTGACGTCATTTGAGAGACGTTTTGCTATTGGCTTGGGAGAAAGGTATTATTTTGAAACTTATTGCTTTGGGTCCCTAAGAAAATGTCAAGTCGATCTGAACTTACGACTTCGCTGCTGTCAATTTTAGTCGCAACTTTCAATGACGACAAAACTAAATCTTTAAAAATAACTTTTTTATTTCTCAGCTATAAAACATCTTTTGTGACTTTATTTATAATTTCCTATTTTAAGATCGTGCTAGCTTCTGCATTTCTTTAGCCCTAAGCTTTTACGTTAAAGTTTTGCTAATTTTCTCCTATGATTTTATCGTTTTCAGCTGCCTCCTTCTTTGTGATGCATCGCTTTTCTCTCACCTAAAGAACTTTCAGATCCTGTTTACAGGCTCAAATCCCTCGTGAAAACGTGAGAAAGTCGCCTGTGCTCTTCTTTGTAATTAGTAAATAAGAATAATGTGGCGTTGATTAGAAATCACACCTGACGAAATATATCAACTGATTAGTCTTTTACTGAAATTTCTAATGAAAGAACAAAATTTGTAAACGTTTAATTTATGTGCTAAATAAGTCTCCTTTCCTTTAAAGCTTTCATAAATCTTGAAAATTTCGTTAATTTTATAAAATTTCTTGTTAAATTTGTCGTGCTGAATTGATATTAGCCATTATAAGAAATAGCAGTAATTATACTATATGGAAGATGCTTGTTTGTCGTTTTACGGCTTAGAGATTACAGATGTCAAGCTGTGCAGGGACCTACAATTTTCCGAGGAATCCGAACATAGTAATGCCTAGGGAACCAAAACCCGAACTACAGTGAGAACTGAGAACTATATGGAAAAGTAATAAGTCACAATGATGAGAATAAATAACATATAAGAAGCAATAGTAGTGTTCACTATTAAAAAAGTAGTAACCACTATAACAAACAGCCACAATACACATTATAGTTACTGGAAGTAGTAGCGGTTGTGTCATTGTATTAGAAATAATAGTAGTCACTGTATAAGAAGTAGTAGTATAGTAGTAACAATAACTTTATGAGATGTCGCATAAGAGGTCGTAATAGTCACTATAAGAGGTAATAATCATTAGAAGGGCAATAACTAAGGGTAATAGTTACTATAAGAGGTCGTAAGTCACTATAAGGGTAATAACTGAAAGGATAAGAGTCACTATAAGAGGTCATAATAGTCACTATAAGGGTAATAACTGAAAGGATAATAGTCACTATAAGAGATAATAGTCACTATAAGAGGTCATAGTAGTCACTATAAGAGGTCATAATAGTCACTATAAGAGGTCGTAATAGTCACTATAAGGAGTAGAACTCATTATAGGAAACTGTAGTCACTATACTTTTTTTTTATTCACTTATCTTACATAGGACACATTGAAAATAAATCTCTGTCGGAAACATCGTTCCATTCGTCTTGTAGCACTCATCAGCTTATTAGCCAGGAAGATCTATCATGCAATAGAAATGTGATGCCAGGTTCCTCTTCTTCAGCTTTATCATTACCGTCTGCGTCTATACAAAAGAATTCGCATTGGAGTAGAATATTTAAAAAATATATTACGGACCGCATTAAGAAACCTGGCAACAGTAGTTTTACGGACCGTGGCACCAAAAAGTATCGAACAGGGTTTATCGATAGAAGATGGAGATATCGATATATTTCCCAAAGAATATTTCGCGGATTTTTTTCGAAGATGACATTTTTTAAAACGTGCTCCTCTGTAAAAACATCATCATCGTCCGAAGTTCAACTTCCCGGCACCTCACCAAACGATAATAGGAATGTCGGCTCCGATTTTTTCCAATATAGTCCAAGATCAAGATTTGATTTGAGTAGGATCAGAAATAGCTTTGCGAACATACCTAATACTTTACGACGAACGACATCTTGGTTTTTACAATCTGTGGGAAAAATTAATATTTCTAGAAGAAGATGAACTAAGAATCTAGGATCTCTCGTCTGCGGGACACAGCCAAATTTGTTTTAAATTCATTTGGCATCGTCAACTTTTATTATCGTCTGTTGTTCTCACGTAAAATTCTTTTATTAGCATCTTGGCTAAACCATATTAAAGATATAACCTTCCTTCATTACTTCGTTCTGCACTACCATTTTTTCTCCTTTCGAACTAGATGTTAATATCAGAGCCAACTAGACAAATATTTATATGAGATACATTAAAAGTACGGAAAATTGTACAAATCAGCCCCACCCAGAGATTAGAATTTCCATACTAGTTTTACATTAAGATCGTTTTGAACCAACCCGATGAGGCGTGATGCTTGGGCGTAGTTTCAAGATTGACTAATATATTAACATTACCATCAAGTACGCGGATACGAACATTGTATTAATTCCAAAGAATTCATCTACACTTTCTCCATACGAAGCTACCTGTGTAGTAATGGTTCACTGCACTTGGTGCAACGGACTCTACTTTGGGGGCCAGAGCGGCGGCTGCCAGGCCCAGAGGGGTGGATGCCAGGCCTACAGTATCCATCACCAAACCTCCAATATTATTGTTAGTTTAAATAATAAATATGCATGATTATTAAAAAGCTACCACATACTTAAAATTCCCCATCATTAGATATCTTTAAGAGCATGACTTTAAATGCAGTTATTATTAAATGCAGTTATTATTAAATGCAGTTATTATTAAATACAAAGAAGTTAAGTTATTAAATACAAAGAAGTTAAGTTATTAAATACAAAGAAGTTAAGTTATTAAATACAAAG
>QLNU02003225.1:22161731-22177021 GCA_006491805.2 Dysdera silvatica | reverse complement strand
ATCTGTTAGCTTAAAACAAATGATCCAACATCTATTTAAATGAACCACTAAACATTGAAACATGGTCCAAAAAAATTAGAAATATTGTGTACTTAAATTACAATGAAGATCGGTTGCGGTCACTGTCAGATACACTTAAGATAAAATAAAATAAGCTTATTATTATCATTGCTTTAGGTAGAAAACTTTTAATGTTATATTTAATTAAGATAATAATTGTGCTTTTGTCATTATTTTACAATTTCATAAATTTGCTTAAATATTGAAATCTTAATTTTACTACTCAGTTTTCATTTACTTTTTAATTGTGGTTAATGAATAAACAAAAGTTTATTAATTGATTAATAATAAATTTGAGCTATCTGTGAAGGTTCGAGTCTTTACATGTGTTTTGGGGTTCAGATTGTTACAGGTTTGTTTTTATCTTTACACTATTCTCGTAATGTGAGTATTTTTTTTTTAGTGTAGTTTCATATTTGTCGTGACTTGATAAATGGGTGAATTTTGCGGGTACTACATTCTAATGGTGAAAGAATTTGTTTTTTGTAGTTTTGTTTATTCAGTAACAAAATAAATAATATTAAAAGTTTTGTAGTTTTGTTGTGCAGTTTATGAAATCTCACATCATTTGAATTTCTTGCCCGGCAATTGTACTTTTTCTACCATTTTATAATTGTATTTTATTTTTATTAATATTTTTATTTTTTTATAATTCTAATTGACTTTGGGTATTTTAATCATTCGATATATCAACAATATTTTAAATTCAAAGATACATCATCTACTGAATTTTAGTTGTGTTAATTAAACCGTTTGTTAGGTTTTGAATTCATACCAGACATTAAACGACTTAAGAAGATATCCTCTCTGGCATCTGAAACATACCATATCACGAGAGAGAAAACACACTTGGAAGTTTTCACTTATAATACGTTTTGTTAACAAAAATCTTCGTGAAAATAACGAAAGACGATGCTGAAAACCTTGTTGATCTTCAAATCAATCATCCGTCTTCAGCTGCAGAACAAGCAAGCTGTACGTAAAGATTATTCCACAAGCACTGAGGACGAAATCTCTATCGAAAATAAATATTCGCCATCCAGTAAGGGGAGTAGTGTAAGTTACTTGGGAAAATAAATGTCGATTCTTATCTATAAGAGCAGCATTCTGTAAGAAATAAAGGCTAATGCATTTACGTAAGTTCTTCTGTCCTTCATTAATTTCTGCAGCCAGAATTGACATGGTAAAAAAATGATACAGCTCTAGGTATCATGACGACGTGGAACTCCAGCCAATACGTTGTCAATCCTTCAAATTTCTTCAATCCAAGATAGGCTGATACAGCAGCAAAGATTACCAATAGGTTGATGGTTGTCAAGATGAATACACAAAACGATGTTGCGGTCTCCATCCAATCCAAAGATTCTACAAGCAATCCATAAATTTTCCGTACGTGACTACCAAACAAATCACTTCGATGGTAAACTTCTCCCTCTTAAACATATATTTCAATGTCCATAATTTTCTTCAAGTAAATACGACGTACATGAGTGCATATAGATTTAGAAAAGTCATTGCATATACATTATGCAGTACAATAAACACAAATAAGTACAAATCCTGCAAAAAAATATCCTGTCCATGCTCCTTTGCGAAGATGTAAAAATCTAGATATGTTACGACAATTCTTTCCTTCTTTGCAAAATACAGCAAAACTAATGATGTTACAGAATCACAATTCCTAAGCTGATCCGGATGTAGATTCTACTTGAAATGATAATATCATCTGAGAGAAACTGGTCCATCATTTCGTAAAATACGTCAAAGAAGTGTGTTAAATCCGAACAGAAGTGAAAAGTTGCAAACCAGAAAAAAGAATACAAAATTTCGTTCAAAATTTCCATTACCGCCACTGTCTTGCTGGTTTCCAAACACCCTTGAACGATCCATCCTACAGTATTTTGAAACGAAGTCCAATGCATCAATACAACCATAAGACAGCAGAATATAATGGAAGATTTCCAGCGTCTTTGTTTACACACGTTGATCCCAAAGTTCTTTGATTTTTAAAATTGGACCGAACTCCATTTTGAATTGACAAAAGCTGTACGAGTTGAAGTTTTAATGGGTTCTTAACGACGTTCGGTGAGAAGAGCACCCGTTGTTTGCACATACGCCAGATATATAGCTATAGGTTGCCTAGCAATGGATTTGCTTTTCTACAATTCTCATTTTAAACGTTGTTATTGAAAAATATGCCAACTAATTTTCTATGAATACGGAATAAGCTAAAATAAATTATAAATACCATTCTTATTCACACAATCAAAATATTGAATAAAATCAATATCTTTGGTGTGAAACCGTTTTTCAATACAAAAATCGTTTGTTTGAAGGAATATATATATATCATCATCATATTCAACCATTATCTATCCACTGCTGGATGAAGGTCTCTCCAAATGCTTTCCACACAAGTCTATCCTGAGCAATTCGCTTCCACGTCACCCCAACCTGTTTTCTTATTTCATCCACCCATCTAGTTTGAGGACGTTTTCTAGGTCTTCGGTGGTCTCTTGGAATCCAGTTCAGAATTTCTGTTGTCCAACGTTGATCAGTTCTTCTTGCAATATGCCCAGCCCATCGCCATTTCAGCCCTTTTACTTTAACAATGATGTCCTCTACTCTAGTTTGCTCTCTCACCCAAGTGTTCCTTTTTCGATCTCTCCTAGTTATTCCAAGCATGCACCTCTCCATGCTCCTTTGCGTTGTCTGTAACTTTCGTATTGCTCCAACTGTTAGACTCCATGTCTCTGATCCATAAGAGAGGACTGGCAATACACACTGGTTGAAGACCTTTCTTTTTAGACACAAAGGCAATTTCCCCTTCAGGATAAAACTGTTTCTTCCAAATGCACTCCAGCCAAGTTTAATACGTCTGTTGAGTTCTTTCATAATGTTACCATCCATTGAAATGAGCTGGGCAAGGTAAATATATGAATCAGCAATTTCTAGCTCAATGTTGTCAACTTGTACTTTTGTTTCCACTACGAAATTATAGAACATGATCTTAGTTTTTTGTAGGTTCATCTTGAGTCTAAATTCTTTACTTCTAGTTGAGAGCTCCTGTACCATTATACAATAATTTCTGCCACCCACGTATTTATTAGCTCAAACTAGAGCTTTATTCGTTTTGGAGAAAAAGAGACGCTTTCCCCATCCTGGATTCGAACCAGGGTCCCTCCGTTTAGCCCGGAGTGTCTTGGACCGCTAGACGAATGAGGACAGGAAACAACGCTCTCTTTCTCCGTATGTAAAGATGTTAAGGTATTATTACCCTCCGCAGGGATAACACAATTGCCAAATATGGTCAACACAAGAAAGCCTCCGGGGCGAGAATTTTGTGAGTTTTCGTGGGGGAATTTATTATACTATAATTTTTGCCACCCACGTATTAATTACAGCTCAAACTAGAGCTTATGTAATTTTGGAGAAAAAGAGACGCTTTCCCCATCCTGGATTCGAACCAGGGTCCCTCCGTTTAGCCCAGAGTGTCGAGGACAGGAAACAACGCTCTCTTTCTCCGTATGCATAAGGATGTAAGATATTATTACCCTTCTCAGGGATAACACAATTGCCAAATAATGGTCAACACACAAAGCCTCCGGGGCGAGATTTTTATGAGTTTTTGTGGGGAATTGTACCATGTTTTGGAGTTCTAATGGGTTCGTTAAAAGAATAACAATATCATCAGCAAACCGCAAATGATTTAAATATTCACCATTTATTTTTATTCCCTTGTTGTTCTGATTTATCTGCTTCAAAATCTTCTGTAAATCGGAATTAAAAAGTTTTGGAGAAATGGTATTTCCCTGTTTCACACCTTTACCAATTTTGATAGTTTTTGTATCTTTATGTGCACTTGCATTTGTATACACCAGTTTCACGATCTCAATATACACATCCTCGATCTCTGCTGATCTGAAAGAGCTGATAACTGCTGACGTTTTAATAGAGTCAAAGGCCTTCTCGTAGTCAATAAATGCCACACACACACAATGGAAGTTCATATTCATGTGTTCTTTCAATTAATTCTCTTAATACTTGAATATGGTCCACTGTACTGAATCCACTTCGAAATCCAGCTTGTTCTCTTGGTTGAGCTGCATCTAATTTTTTCTGCAGGCGATGTGTTAGCACTTTTGTGAAGATTTTATAAATAGCAGGTAACAAGCTAATTGGTCGGTAATTTTTCAAATCCTCTTTATCACCTTTTTTATGCAAAAGAATTACTGTTGCAGAATCCCATTGGTTTGGTATGTTACCGCTGTTAAGACATTTGGTAAAGAATTTTGCAAGTATGTCTTCTACATATTCTCCAGCTTCTTTTAGGATATCTAATGTAATACCATCATCACCAGGGGCTCTTCCTTTCTTCATACTTTTTATTGCAAATGAAACTTCTTCTTTTAAGATTTTAGGAGCTGTTCCTTCGACTATTTCAATGTCTTCGTTTAATCCACTGTTACTTTCGTATAGATTTTTGTAGAATTCTTCAACTCTTCTAAGTATTTCTTCCCTATTTCTTGTTACGGTGCCATCCTCTCCTTTTAATGCAATGATGTGTTTCTTCCCAACAGATAAACTTCCTTTAACAACCCTAAGGCTCTTGTTATTTTCAATGGCTTTCCTTACTAGCTCACAGTTGAATTTTCTTATGTCTTCTTTCATGCTTTTGCGCAGAGTTTTACAAAGTTCTATGTACTCAATCCTGGAACTGGTATTTTGATTGTCCACCTTCATATCTCTTCGCCTTTTCATGAGCTGTTTCGTCTTCTCAGATAATTTGCTATTGTGCTTTTTACAGGTTACACCACCAATTTCCCCAGCAGTTTCAACTATTGTCTTAACAATGTTTTCATTTGCTTCTGAGATATCACTTTCATCAATAAGTCCTTCCAGTGCAGAAAAGCGATTTTTTAATTCCAACTTGAATGCCTCGGTATTTTCTTTTAATTTCTTTAAATCCACCCTCTTACTTACTTGTTTCCTAATGAGCTTCTGTCGTTCTAATTTAGTATTTAAGTGCACTTTACATCTCACCATTCGATGATCACTTCCAGTATTAAATCTGTTCAGTACACTGCAATCTTCAATAATTGATTTCTTGTTTGCCAGGATATAGTCAATTTCACTAGTTCCCCCATTTGGGTGTTTCCATGTCCATTTTCTTTGCGGTTTCTTCTTAAAAAATGAATTCATGATGCTAAGATTTTCAGCTTCTGCAAATTCGATGAGTTGATCGCCACGTTCATTCCTTTCCCCATATCCGTATTTACCAACCGATGTCTCTCCTTGTTCCTGTTGTCCAATTCTTGCATTGAAATCCCCCATGATGAGCTTGATATGTTGTTTCCCTTTGGTGTGTAACTCTTTGATTTCTTCATAAAATTCTTCAACCTCTTCGTCGGTATGGCTTGATGTTGGTGCATATACCTGTACTATTTGAAGTTGGTATCGCTGGGTTAGTTGAACAACGAGCCTCGCTGCTCGATCTGACGTGCTTTCGACTTCAAGAAGGTAGTCTTTAATTCTTTTGTTGATTAAGAAGCCAACACCACTTGTTCTTCCAGTTTCCGTTCCTCTATAATAAAACAAATGTCCACTTTTAAGTTCCACCAACTCTTCACCTTTTCTTCTAACTTCACTGAGTCCTACAATGTCCCATTTGATCTTGTCTAGTTCCTCTTCCAATTCCTGAAGTTTTGCTTCAGAAGCAAGGGATCGTCCATTAAACGTAGCCAAGGTCAATAACAAACGGCAGCCTGGGCCATTCCAGTGATTCTTAGCACCCCCTGCTTTCATGCCACACTGACCGCTGCCTTGATCAGGAGCACTCCAGCACCTGGAGACTAGGGGCCATGGTTTCTGGTGTGTCAACATAATGGAGGAATTAGCCATAATTTCACCACGCTGGCTAGACGGGTTGGTGAATTAGCCCTCCCCTTCCGCCTTTCTATCCGTGTAGCAAATATTAATTTGCCACATAAATAGAAAGCTCAGCCTGCACCACTTGAAGGCGGGGTAGGACACTAGGTTACTGGCCTGGCCGGTTCCACACATCGTCACATACGTTCAGCGTGTGGGTCTCCTTCCAGTTAGATACCAGATACTTTAAGCAAAGGAGTATGTAATTTGTTTAATATGGAATTCGAAATACTTCTGAGTTAATTTCGCTTCACAAAATGTACAATAATAATGATAACAAAATTGTTTGTACACACAGTTTTGTTATTATCGTATCATGTTTTCATCATACGGTATCGTCGTCAATTGGTACTCATCCTTTGAAAAGAAATGATGTACTTACTGTTCGTTCACGAAAAGAAGTCCGATGGAACAGTTAGAAATAACGGGAGGTGACGTCACAAACGGACTATCCCATTACAGAAGAGGAGGACTCACATTTCAGACCTTGATTTTGGCGCCGACAAACGTTCACTAAAAACAAGTTCTGAAATTAGAGTTCTCCTTTGATGTAATAAACTAGCCTGTTTGTGACGTCACCTCCCGTTATTTCTAACTGTTCCATCTGACTTCTTTTCGCGAATGAACGGTAGTTATGGGGACATGGCCATGTCATGCTAAGAACATCGGCTGGCGTAAGACCTCCGAAATTGAAGCAGCGCCAAGCACGGTTACTACTGACAAGTATGGCTACTTGGGAACGCCACGTACTGTTATGGACTAATGCCAATCGCCAACCATGATGCGTTTATTCTCCTTGAACGAACAACTTCATTTATTATGAAAGAGTTAATATTTTGCAAATATGCTATAAATTAATTTTATAATTATAACTTTATAAATATATTAATTATATAAATATGCTAATAATTATTATAAATATACTAATTATATAAGTATGCTGAAAATTATGTTATAAATACGTTAATTACACAAATATGCTAATAATTATTTTATAAATACAGTAAAACGTCTCTTAAAGACCACCTCCCCTAGCGATCACTTTCTGGAAACGGATTTTCTCCCTCCACCCCATAGACCCAGTGCTAAATTTACCTCCATTCGAAAGAGTTAAAAAACATAGTAAAACCTGATTTAAAAATTAACCCGTAAACTGGTCTATGGGTTTACTTTAATTATATAAATTTAATATACGGCTTCTTTGTGAGCAATGGCAAATATCCGACAAGTAAAAACATATTAAAATATTAAAACCTAATTTAAAGACTAACCCGTAAACTGGTCTATAGGTTTTTTTAATTATATAATTTTAATATACGGCTTCTTTGTGAGAAATGGCATATATCCGACAAGTAGTAATCCGATTGGCTCCGAACGAAGTTTACGGCTTCGCCTACGATCCCATAGCAGACAAATTAGCATCGTACTTGGACATACTGGGTAAAACTAACGTATAAAAAGTGTCATTTAATTTTACCGTGTTGGCCTCCGTCTTTTCTTCCATTTGAACAACTGAAAAAGCGCGTTTAAGTGTTTTACTTCCCAATTTATATACACCGCTTCTTATCGTAAAACATGGCGCAGCAGAGACTTATCGAACAATAGGAGCTTCCACATTTAACATTAATCTGCGTTTTTTCACTTTTTTTTCTTCTGTTGCGTCGAAAAAGACGTGTATCGGAACAGATTTGCTTTGCAGATTATGAAACTTACCTTGAAAAGCCATACCCCATCAGGTTTTCAGGCACATCGGAGTTCGTAAGTGCGAATTGCGAGCATGGACTGCATTCAGAAATGTGCTGCACAACTTTCTGGGAAACGCGATGGCTGAAAATTACACCACTTGTCATAGGATTCCAACATCTTGTCTACTAAAGACAAGATGTTGAAATCCTACCAACATGTAAGTTACAAGATCAGCATCAACATTCACTTTCTCCACGCTCATCTAAATTACTTTCCTGGCAATTTCAGTGATTTTACAGAAGAGCATGGGGGGGAGCTCTTCCACCAGAATATTAAAGTGATAGAAAAGAGCTACCAAGACAAGTCGACTGTACATATGATGGTCGACTATTGTTGGATGCTGAAAAGAGACTGTACATATGATGGTCGACTATTGTTGGATGCTGAAAAGAGACTGTACATATGATGGTCGACTATTGTTGGATGCTGAAAAGAGACTGTACATATGACGGTCGACTATTGTTGGATGCTGAAAAGAGACTGTACATATGATGGTCGACTATTGTTGGATGCTGAAAAGGGACTGTACATATGATGGTCGACTATTGTTGGATGCTGAAAAGAGACTGTACATATGATGGTCGACTATTGTTGGATGCTGAAAAGAGACTGTACGGCAAAACGCCGAAGAAAAAAAAAAAAAAATTGACGTTTCAAGAGGAGCACAGTGGTGAATGTTTGGTATGTTTGCTTTGAAATATGTATTTGTGTTTCTCTATTCGTTACACACGCTTACTTTTCTGCCAGAGAACATTTTCACACGTTACAAACGTTGTGACGTATCAATATAATTAAAAAAAATTACCTTTTTCCTTTAACATTTTCACATTTTTGAAAAAATCTGACATGGTACGGATTTTTCAAGGTCAATTTCGTAATCTGGAGAAAAAGTCCGTTCTGACAGACATTGCCATTTCAAAACAACAATACCTTGCATATTAGTGTAATCAAACAATAAAAAGAATACGAAGCAATCAGAAAACCACGATACTAGTCGACTTCTGATCCCACGGATGTTAGAAAGTTATTCATAATAAATTAACCATTCAATAATCACAATAAATGAATAAGGCAGTTGGTAGAAAACTAGGGTTCGAATCAAGATTCCAACCAAGAGAACTCCGGCTCGAGCACAGCTCAAGATGAAGCCCTCCCCTCCTCCGAACTGAAACTGATCGTTTAGGCTCCATGTGTTGAATCATTCGTGATCAATTACCACTCACTTTCATTGTAATTATGCTGATCTTGGGAAAAGCAATAATATTCTAATCTGTAATGTACACGGGAAGAAGAGTTTTAAAAAATTACTGTACACGTAGTCTATATATATTTCAACGATATTTAATTCCAAGAATGAATATATTTGGGATCCATTCAGGCATCAGTCTCTGTTTTTGAAGCAAGCCATTTAAAAAGGTTCATTCACAAGTAATTATGGAATATTGTTTTTATGAAAAAGTTTCATTGAAGTCACATCACGATATCAATTTCAAAATATAACATTATGAGAGTATGCAAACATTATCTTTTCTTCAACATGTTTATGATACTCATTTCCAATAATTCAAATTTTCTAAAATTAATGATTTGTGGATTGTCAATTGTCAGGCGTCTAGCGTAGTTTGAAGCATAACTTGTAGGGCTTAGCTTGAAAAGATAGCCCCAACTGGCCTTCAAAATTGGGAACAGCTCCTTCTGGTAGAGAGACTTCGAACTTCTGGAGAATGGCGGTATAATACAGAAATACTTCGAAAAGTGCCAGTGGTTCTCCAGGACACTGCCGTTTACCTGAGAACATAATAGAATAAGCTAAAGATCATATTTAAATGAACTTTTTTATAGAGATTTTATTAATTTTTCAAAATTTTAAATGAGCTTCAATGGTATACTATACACGATGTCCTGGAAGAAACTGATCAATCAAATAGAAACTATGGCTTCTTTTATACAAGAAAAACAAAAAGCCACAGTCAAGTCAGAAACCTTTTGTTTACAAAAGGCAATACTTCTCACTTGTCACTTTCCAATGCCACACGGTGACGGTTAATCGCGTTTATCTCCGAAATTACTGGAAATAAAATTATCGCCCGCACTTATCATGGCACGTGGACACCTGGCTTTACAATATACGCAGTAGTTCTAAAATAAATTCGATTAACTGTTGCAGTATGACATGGAGGTGAGAAATGAGAAGTGTCGCCATTTGGAAACTAAGCGTTTTCAACCCTGACTACAGAGTGTTTTGATCCGATAAAACGAATCAGTTTCCACCCTGTTTGTTGGATCAGTTTATTCAAGACACCCTGTGTAATGGTGGACAGAAATGGGGGGGGCGGTTCTCCCCAAGTTGAAGTACATGTACAGCATGCGTTACGCTTTAATTGCGGTATACCCTTCCTCTCAGCGGCGGATTTACCAATAGGCAACCTACGGCAACAAATTTTTGACTGCGGCAAATTTCCGACGAGGAATTTTCAAAGGCTGGGCTGAATTTTTTGGTGGCCAGATGAATTAATTTCAAATTGCTGTCCTTGCGCCATAAAAATACAATCAACCAACCGAATTTTTATGTTCACAGCCATAACTAGACATTGGAGAAGGCAGGATTGCTAATGGCGCCGCCACAAGAGAGGTTCAAAAGGTGACGAATTTACGGATATTTGAGAAAAGACGAATTTTAATTAACGCCAAGGGCATCAAATAAATAAAAAATAGGCGCTAAAATCTTTGTTATGCAAGTTACATTTATTAAGATTAGGCGGCAAAATACGCCAGAGCCAACAGGCGGCATAATCGTCAATTTGCCCCTACTTCCGATAAACAAATTTTCTGTAACTAACCTGTCGAAAACGGAATGAAGTAGTCAGGTTTCGGAACACTTTTCCCATCGTCGGAGAGGAATCTTTCTGGCTTAAAGTCTTCGACATCGCTTCCCCACAGATCGGGATCATGCAGAGGGCCCCACAGATTGGCGACAACGTAAGAATTCTTGGGAATGAAATATGGACCTAACTGTGTATCCTCCAGTGTGCTAAAAATAAAGAAAATAGATCATGAAAATAGGTCTAATCAGGACCGGTTTCGGATAACTAGTCGCTTGTGCGTCACAGTACCATTATATATGAGGATTTGCTGTGAGGAGATCCTTTTCAGTTCACAAATCTTTTCCAGTGTGGTCAAAAAGTCAGTTTTATGCTCATTTTCACTACATGGTAACACAGATCATGATCAGAAAAGGGAATTTCAAATTTTTTCTCTGCTCTATTATTAGGTCAATCACTTCATTTACGCATTAAATTTTTTTATTGTCGTAATCGCCTACATAGCAACGACATGGACGTAAACAGTAGTTACGCTCTACAGCCAAACTGGTTCGTTTGCGGAAATAGAGATTTCGCCAAATATGGCCTATTTGACGTCCTTTACCACCCTTCTCATTTTGTCGGTAGAGTTCAGGACCACCCCGTATATATATGCATATATGGAGTTGTAGCTCTGTAACCACCCTGTATACATATGCATATATGGAGTTGTAGCTCTGTAACCCCCTCCCCCCATTATAAGCCTCCAATCAGCCTTATGAACATTCTGCGTTCGCCTACGGCGGTGGATCTCAGAAAGCAGTTGCTATAATCATTAGAGCCTCACTCTCATAGCCTTAATATTATGGTACATGATTTCAGGATTAGTTACAGGTTAACTAGTTGGCAGAATCGGCCATTAATTACTTACTATCTTAAAATATTGACGGGAATGACTGATCGCCATCTCAATTGTTCCGAGATGACTGCATCTGTGTAGGGCATCCGTTTGCTGTCTGTCCTGTTTGGAAAGCGTTCCCTTCCTATGACGTCATCAATTTCTGCTTGGACCTTTTTCTGCACATCTGGCCAACTTGCCGATATCAGTAACAACCAATCTAATGTTACTCGAACCGTTTCGCTGCCCGCACCAAATAAGCCGCCCACCAAGTCTACCAAAACGGGTTCTAAAACGATAGCAATAACGATAAAAAAATTTTAAATCTCAGATTATAAATCCAGGATTGGCATCACCTTTTTCAAAATCGTTAACCATCATCATTATCAATTATTAAAAGCAGATATTTATAGATAAATTTACCATGTTGCCAGTTTTATTATTCGTCTTCTGGGAGTTTCGACTTAATTCAGTGTAAGTATTCTTCAGAAAATTATGAAAAATATCGCACAAATATCATATATATACAGTAAAACCTCTCTACAACACTATTATACGGACCGAGAAAAATTATCGTTGTAGAGGGATTTATCGTTATATCGGATATCGTTGTAGGGAGGTTTTACTGTATATATAAACTGTAAAACCTCTCTTAACGACCACCTCCTTTAATGACCACTTTCTCGGGGAACTGATTTCCTCTCCCCCTTAGACTTCCCAATGCTAAATCTACCTCCATTCAGAAATCACCTCTGTGAGCGACCGCTTTTTCACGAAACTGACGGTGGTCGCCTAAAGGAGGTTTTATTGTATCTATAGTAGAACCCTCCATATAACGAAATGGACGGTTCCATGAAAAAATTCGTTATATAGAAAATTCGCTAGGTGGAAACGATGTATTCATGAACCAGGGTAGATTGGTTGACAAACTGGTTTGTTTGTTTGGCTTTTTTATGGCGCAAGACATCTGGGCTATACTGCGCCAGACACTGTGGACCTACAGTTTAACGAAGATTCCGAACTTCGGTTTATAACAGCCGAAGTCATGCTCTATATCATCGGCGCCGACGGCATGAAAATATTGGGGGGATATACATTTAAAGGGTATTTCGTTTGAAATTAAAGGAGGATATGGAACCTAATGCCAACATCGGGGGACAGGTCCGCCTGTCCCCGACAACTAACATCGCCTGCAGAAAAAATTAGATGCAGCTCAACCAAGAGAACAAGCTGGATTTCGAAGTGGATTCAGTACAGTGGACCATATTCAAGTATTAAGAGAATTAATTGAAAGAACACATGAATATGAACTTCCATTGTGTGTTGCATTTATTGACTATGAGAAGGCCTTTGACTCTATTAAAACATCAGCAGTCATCAACTCTTTAAGATCAACAGACATTGAGGATGTGTACATTGACATGGTGAAACGTGTGTATAAAAATGCAAGTGCAAAATTTCGGTTACATAAAGATACCAAAACTATCAAAATTGGTAAAGGTGTGAGGCAGGGAGATACCATTTCTCCAAAACTTTTTACTTCAGCTTTACAGATGATTTTTCAGCTGATAAATTGGAATAACAAGGGAATAAAAATAAATGGTGAATATTTAAATCATTTGCGGTTTGCTGATGACATTGTTATTTTTTCAACGAACCCATCAGAACTCCAAGACATGGTACAGGAGCTCTCAACTAGAAGTAAAGAAGTTGGACTCAAGATGAACCTACAAAAAACTAAGATCATGTTCAATAATTTTGTAGAGGAAACAAAAATACAAGTTGACAACATTGAGCTAGAAATTGCTGATTCATATATTTACCTTGGCCAGCTGATTTCAATGGATGGCAACATTATGAAAGAACTCAACAGACGTATTAAACTTGGCTGGAGTGCATTTGGAAGAAACAGTTTTATCCTGAAGGGGAAATTGCCTTTGTGTCTAAAAAGAAAGGTCTTCAACCAGTGTGTATTGCCAGTCCTCTCTTATGGATCAGAGACATGGAGTCTAACAGTTGGAGCAATACGAAAGTTACAGACAACGCAAAGGAGCATGGAGAGGTGCATGCTTGGAATAACTAGGAGAGATCGAAAAAGAAACACTTGGGTGAGAGAGCAAACTAGAGTAGAGGACATCATTGTTAAAGTAAAAGGGCTGAAATGGCGATGGGCTGGGCATATTGCAAGAAGAACTGATCAACGATGGACAACAGAAATTCTGAACTGGATTCCAAGAGACCACCGAAGACCTAGAAAACGTCCTCAAACTAGATGGGTGGATGAAATAAGAAAACAGGTTGGGGTGACGTGGAAACGAATGGCCCAGGATAGACTTGTGTGGAAAGCATTTGGAGAGACCTTCATCCAGCAGTGGATAGATAATGGTTGAATATGATGATGATGATGATATATATATATATATAAATTCCACAAAACCGAATTTATTTTGAAGTGATACACTTGATTTCATTATTTCAACCTAGTTTAGCTTTTACTATCCACAATGTTTTGAAGAAGATCTACAACGAAACAGGCCGAAACTTCAAGAAATTAGTCTGCTTATGGTTTACAATGTAATTTTATGCATTGGAAGCAAGCGTGTGATATTATTAGAAGAAGAATTTTACTTTACCTTTCGAAAAATATAAAACTGATACGTTTAAACAAATACAGGGTCTTTCAAATTAAACGCTCCCTGTTTAAAGGGGTGTATAGGAAGAAATAATGGACGGATTTATATGAAATTTTGCACACAGATATTTCTTGATATGCGCTCGCGAGTTATATAAAAAAAAGTAATATACGTCTCACGGTTACGGTTATAGTTACTGAATTTTGAAATTATCAAATAGCAACATCCCAATTTTTTAACGGCATAATGACTGGCACCATCAGAAACCGTAAATACCGTTGGAATTTTATTTTTAGACCTAAGACTGACACAGTATTGTAACGTTATGTAAAAGATAAATTGAGAGAAAGGAAAGTACAGTTAACTGAAAACTTCTTTCAATCAACAGCGCTACAACTGTTCGATGTGTCCTCCATTCTGGCCAATGATAGTTTCCATTCGAAGAACAGTGTGATCCAAAGCCGAGTGTAACATTTCAACTGGAATATCCAGCACATGACGTCGAATGCTGCCCTTCAGATTGGTTAGAGTTACAGACGGTTTGCGATTTACACGGTCTTTCGACTACCCCTCAACCAGTAGTCACAAGGGGTGAGGTCGGGAAATCGAGGTGGCCATTATGTCTGAAAGCATCGGATCACTCGTTCGTCAGTAAAGTGCTGTATCAGCAATCTTTTGACTTTATGAGCAATATGGGGTGGCGCACCATCTTGCATAAATATGGTTTCATGGAGACACTCTCGTTGTTGTAGCTACGATATTACGAAATATTCCAACATGTCATGGCACCTCTGTCCAGTAACTGAACAGGTGCGGAGGTCCATGGCAAACTGGCATCAGTAAATAGTCTTTATATACGTTCGTAAAGAGATTATATATTGTCCTTCGTAGCTCAGTGGGTAGAGCCTCCGCCCGGCAAGTGGAAGGTCGTGGGTTCAGGTCCCACCGAAGGCAGAAATATTTATTTTCTTTCGAACGTTTCACCATCTAATCACGCCATACCATCGGCGTTGGTATCACTACGCCAATAAACGTTGATTGATTGACATTGTTGTTTGATTTAATCTGCGTAGTGTTCGATTTATATAAACCCTGTACATAGTTTTAACGATTTTACATTTCTTAGTAAATTACCTACTTTGGAAAGTTGTGTTCGGTTCTGCTTTTCTCTTTTCCATCTCCTGTAAATAGCCATCAATAAAATCCCTCGTATCGTTTACATCC
>QLNU02003225.1:22150200-22161631 GCA_006491805.2 Dysdera silvatica | reverse complement strand
AAGTTCTAATAGGATAAAAAAGCGGCTTTGTTCGTTGAATTAGCTTTTCATTAATTCGTTATAATTATAATAATTGGAGTAATAATAAATTACAATGATTCGTATTTAATTTTTATCCCCTATTTTCAATTTAACTTCATTATCTGCTCTTTATTTTTACCTACAGCGTTTAGATTGGTAAAGGATTTTAATATTTATGAAAGACTTAATATTAAACCCCGGTAAACCTTCTCATCTTTGTGTTATGCCAAAATATTTTTAAGGACCGCTAAAAATTTCTTTGCCCAGGGTCGCTAACACGACCCTGAATTTAGCTTACGAAATTTGAGGGAATCTAAAACACAGAAAGTCATTTCTGTGCGAAATTCTGGACACTTTTTTCGAATCGTAGAAAGACATCAGTCGGGATATATTTGCAGCTTCCGCTAGCCTCCAAAAAAATTTCCAGTCGAGGAAAGACAGGCGCCAGAGAAGCTATTAACAGACTATTTTTGTTCAGGTATGTCAAAAATGTTTTATCTATGTCTATATACTTGTTACCATTAACAAAATACTTTCAATAAGATCATTATACAGGGTGCCCCAAAATATTGACCGCAGCTCTAAATCCTTGAATATTAATCCTAGACATGTATATTAAATTGGAAAGTGATGTAAAAAAGGTGCAAAATTTTATGAAATCGATTTAAATTGCAGAGGATTATTTTTCGAAGAAATACAAAATTTAAATTTTTATACACAAAAATTCCCAATGAGTAAAATGTGCCTCATACTCCAATAGGTCAATACAAAGTTTCAGCATTCTAGTGGGAAAAGAACCAGAGATATGAAGACCCAAAATAACGTGGCTTAGCAGAATGAATTTTACCCCTCCTCCCTGCATGTACAGTCCGTTCGCGCTGAGTTGACGTCCGATCCCGTTGCAGACCGGGTTGTTCCATTGTAGTAGAGAGAAGGCCGTCTTGCCGTAACTGGTTTTTCGTGCACGAAAAAACAGTTATGACAAGACGCCCGTCCTTCTACTGCAATGGAACAACCCATCTGGTAACGGTATCGGGCGACAACTGAGCGCGAACGCACTATACCTATTGCTCCCTTCAAAAAGTGTTGTAAGTCAGTTATTTTGGACTTTCATATCTCTGGTTCTTTTATCCACTAGAATGCTGAAATTTTGTATATTGAGCTACTAGAGTATGGGGAACATTTTACTAAATGGACAATTTTGTGTAAAGGGACCGTACAAAAATTTAAATTTTGTATTTTTTCAAAAAATAATCCTCTGCAATTTTAATCGATTTCATAAAATTCTGCACCTTTTTTTTACGCCACTTTGCAATTTAACACATATGTCTAGAATCAATATTTAAGAAATTAGAGGGGCGGTCAAGGTTTTTGGGACACTATATAGAAACCTGAATTTCTCAAAACCTCTCTCGAATTTTCTCTTTCCAACGAGATTCGAGATAGACAAGTTTAACTGTATAAACGGAAGTTTCACATTTTTTTTTTAATTTTTAGAAGAGCGTTTGCGTATTTTAAGAAAATTTTAATTCAATAAACGATTGATACAGCAGAAGTTTTTCTTAATTCCCCTCCAAAGGAAATAATTATACAGACAATATTTATTAATTATACAGAATTAATGTTTATTAATTATACAGAATTAATGTTTGTTAATTATACAGAATTAACGTTTATTAATTATACAGAATTAACGTTTATTAATTATACAGAATTAACGTTTATTAATTATACAGAATTAACGTTTATTAATTATACAGAATTAACGTTTATTAATTATACAGAATTAACGTTTATTAATTATACAGAATTAATATTTATTAATTATGCAGAATTAATATTTATTAATTATACAGAATTAATATTTATTAATTATACAGAATTAATATTTATTAATTATACAGAATTAATATTTATTAATTATACAGAATTAATATTTATGGTACGAAGAGCCTGGAAGAACATCTGTCTAGGGCAGGGATTCATCAGCACCGGCGGCGTAAAATTATTGGAGGAGGGGACAATATACCTTTAAAAGGCATTTTGTTTGAAATTGGAGGGGGATATGGAACCCTAATACCAACATTGGGGGACGGGTCCCCCTGCCGCTAATGGCGCCCGTGCAGTGATTCCCAACCTGGGGGTCGCGAACAGATTTCTGGGAGGTGGCTGCAAATATCTTTATAAGGAAATAATTTCATACCAAATGTTTCCAACGCTTTTATATTTCAACATGGCTAACTGCAATATTCTACTAACGGTTGTTAATTTTATATCTATAATATATATATATAAAATATTTAGTAATATATTTTTATATTTAATGTGTTTTCTTTACTCTGTTAAAAATGCTTTTATTATGCAAATACAGAGACAGAGGGGGTCGCAGATCTTTTGGCTACTACAAAAGTGCGTCGCGGCTTGAAAAAGGTTGGGAACCACTGCTCCACGGGTCCCCAAAAACCTTTACTGCGGCACTGTTTGGATTAAAAGTGGATTTCTTATAACTTAAAGACTCGAAGTACAAAACCGTTAAGCGGGGGCCGCTTTATTACCAATCTGCCACGAGAACACCCCCTCCTCTGCAGCCACTGAGTCTGTGACTGTCTGACGCTGTGGAACAGAGCCATTAGATCCATTTTCAACATACAGAAATGAAGTCTTTGTACAAAAATTTATCCAAAGCTCACCGACAAATAAATGATTAAAAAATGAGAAGTAAATAACTCACCCTAATGTGCTTCTCCATCGTTTCTTTGTAAAATCCCAGGTCTTTCAAAGTTTGGATCGTGAAACGCCTCTGCTCCTTCCATTTCAAACCATTCAAGGCGCCTAATCCTACAGCGCGAAAAAAATATTATATACGTGAATCAAATTGTCACTCGAGATATTTTAAATCATACAGTCGAATTTCCATAAGTCGAATTTTTCCTTGACTCGAATAAATGCTACGATTTCTGTAAAAATTTCAATGGATTTTTTTATTCTATAAGTCGAATTTCTATAACTCGAAGTTTTTGGTATCTCGAGTTTTTTTATGGTGTTGAAGTGCAGATTTACGTTCTGTAACTCGAAGTCTTTTGGGGAAAGTTGTTCCTTTCAAAACAAGTACTTTTGGTCACTACGGGATATCGTGCAAAATATAAAACTTCATTGACATTGGAAAAATCCCTAATATGTCCCAAATAAATATCTCTAAATTGTAGTTTCTTTCATCGGCAAATAAATATCTCTAAATTGTATCATCGGCAAATAAATATCTCTAAATTGTTCCTTTCATCGGCAAATAAATATCTCTAAATTGTAGTCCCTTTCATCGGCAAATGAATATGATTGGTCAGGGATAGCGCCTATAGTAATCCGATTGGTTGAATAGATTTCTAAAACACTGTGCAATTCGTCACCTTCCTGGAGTTCTGTCCATTCGAGTTACCATCATGGGATGAGCCAACATGTCAAGAGCTGAAAAGTTGTTTCTGTTAATGTTAATAGGAACGCTCTTCAGCCCATAGATCAAGCTATTAAATAAAATTGAAACACTTCTACAGGAAACGTATTTTCAAACTTATCTCTTATCCTACATAATGAACAAAGTAACCCAAAGTAATACTTTTGAATTGTGTGTGCGAAATATTCAGTATGCATGGGAAAGTGCAAAACCATCAACTACTGTGCATCACCTCAGAAAAGTTCGTTTCAACCACGGAAAAATTTTCGAAGAGCGCAAAATTTCATCAAATACTGATTGTGCTATTTTAACTTCATATGAGTGGAATTTTCTGGCGCCTGAATTGAAAATGCCAGATGAAATAACTTAAGAAAGCAAAGTTGATATCGATGCCAATTTCAACGTATCTACGGATGACAACATTATTCAGTTCAGGAGATACCTATTGATGACGATGATGATGTCAATGTGCAAATTTCACGTCCTGTTCTTACTTTTAAGGACACCTTTTCTGCAATCGAAATATTAAGATCCTTCGCTGAATCCTGCAAATCAATGGCTGCAAATATTTTTTAGACTATTGCTAATTTAGAGACTTACATTCTAAATGAAAATTTTGCATCGAAGTGACAAGGGAAAATTACAGATTTTTTTAATAAAATTTAATTTTTAAGGGTATATACGCGTTAAACTTCTTTTTAATTACAATTTATAGTAATTACAGTACGGTATGTTGTATTTTTTTTTAAATGTATGGAATTCATGCATCGTAATAAATTATTCTATAACTTGAAGTTTTGCCTCGCTCCCGTGGAGGTTCGACTTATGGGTCATTCCACGTCAAACCACCCAAAATTTTGATGATTCACAACCCGACCTCTTTAGATTTCCCTGAAAGTTTGCCGAATTGATGACCCAATGGATGATTGAAATATCCCAAATTTTAACTTTATCCGTCAAATAGATCAAATATGGTTAAGGGTAAAAGTCACTGAAATGGACCTGTTTAGAATTATCCCGTTTTACGAAACTGACTGACTTCTTTCGTTTTTGAACTGCAAAGGTAAAAGAGGTCTCATTTGAAATACGTTTTTAAAGAGTTTTTTAAATATGTAATAAAAGTAAGTGTTATATGCAGAACATTTTTATGTAAAATGAAAAGAAATGTTTGACTTTGAATTTTGCAAAATGGGGTCATTTGATTTTTTCAAAAAAATTGTATATTATACAGCATGATATTTTACATCTTTTTGCAAAATTTCATGATGGCATAAATATGGGTTCAAGAGATATTCAAAAAATTCGACTCAAAGTTAAGACTTTATTCTTATGCATTTTGATTTCTCAGATTCCAGACGTGCTTATTATTGCATGTTGGTGCTATTTTTCCATTACTATGTCTTTCATTAAGTAATATACTAATCCTTGTTCAACTGAAAATTTGCAGAATTACAATATTTATAATTTTGTAATTACAGGCGAGCTCACTTAATACGAGCACGGCTAAAACGAGCAATCTGCACGTTAAGTTTGATTCGCCATTTAAATATATTACGAGGTTTTTTTTTACGAGCATAAAAATAGAATCTCAGTAAGAGGAAAATATCTATTCAACTTTAACGCGATTTTTCCATTTTCCATATCATTTTTTTTTCAGCGAAAACGGAGAAAAAAGAAAACGTCGAGGTATACGAGATGCACAAATGAATATGCCAAGCAAACAATCAAAACTTACTGGTGTTTTCAATAGTTGTGTTGAGGTGCGATTGAGTGAAATGAGACCATATGTGTATTTATTTACAGTGTAATAAAAATAGACCCCATATAGGTAAGGTTGAAAATTCTATGTTTATTAAATGATATAAAGTAAATCTTGCACTAATAAAATTACCCAAGTTAATTCTAGTAATTATTTTATTACCTGTGTATAGTTTGAAATTTTTATTCCTTTCACGGGTTTTACGAATAACAACTAATTCGACGAATTTTACATATTCTCACCTTCTCATATTAACCGAGTTCGACTGTATATAAAAATACGAGAAACTGCTTACTAGCAATGAAATAATTGCATGTATATTTTATGAAGCGTAATAGCGCTAGTAAAGTACTAGTGCCCACTACTAGTTTTGAAAAACAGTTCTAGATCAGCTGTTTTTCAAACAATTTCTTTTGAAGACAAATATCAGAGGGCAGAAAACAAAACAGCTGAGCTATAGCTGTTTTTCAAAATTCCTAGTGACACTAGTACTTTATTAGCGCCTCTACGCTTGATAAAATACGTATGTAGTTATTTTATTGATAGTAATCAGTTTCTCCTATTTTTATATAATTACAAAATTATAAATATTGTAATTCTGCAAATTTTCAGTTGAACAAGGATTAGTATATTATTTAATGAAAGATATAGTAAAGAAAAAGCAACATGCAATAATAGACAAGTCTGGAATATGAGCGGTCAAAATGCATAAGAATGAAGTCGTACCTTTTGAGTCGAATTTTTTGAATATCTCTTGAACCCATCGTGGTTCCATCATAAAATTAAAAAAAAAAAAGGTGTAGAATATCATTCTATATAATATATAATTTCTTGAAAAAAATAAAGTGACCCCATTTTGAAAAATTCGTCAAACTTTTCATCTTATTTAAAACAATTCTGCTTATAATACTTACATCACATATTTTTAAAGATCTTTCAAATGAGATCTCTTACCTTTGTAGGTTAAAAACCAAAAAAGTTACAGTCAATTTTTGTTTTTTGGTTTACGGCTCCAAAAGACGCAGTGGTTATGCCGGTGCCGACCTACAGTTTTCGAGGAATCCGAACTCCTGGCGCCTGGGGGAACGCAACCCGATAGTCAATTTTGTAAAGCACGATAATCCAAAATAAGTCAATTTCAGTGTCCTTTGACCATATTCGATCAATTTGACAAATTAAGTTAAAACTTCTAATGGGACATCAATTCTACTAAGTTTCAGGGAAATCTAAAGGGGTTGGGCCAATAACGTTCGGTGGTTTGACATGGAATGACCCTTATGACAGTTCGACTGTATTTGAATATTTTGTTAAAAAAATATTTTACTTTTTAAAGAAATTTAGAGAAAAATTTGTTATTATTGGAAATTTTAATATACGAGTACAATGTACAAAAGAGTAAATAAAGATGTGTTATTGTATTTACGTCCCGAGACTACGCTTGGTTCGGGACCCAGGACGTCACGGGACCGCTGTACATTGCATAAAATTAAGCTTAACCTAAAGCTGAACTGCTGTCATACCTATTAAAGTTCAATTTTAATCATGGATAATTTCAGCAGTTATCGAGTTTGGTTGCTGCTTTAAGGCGCAAGGACATAGGTAAGGATATAGGAGAGAGAACCTACAGTTTTCCGAGGAACCCGAATTTCCGTTGCCTAAAAAATTAAACCTCGGACTACGTGTCTGTAGAAAAAATGACGTCATAAGCTCTCTGATTAAAACTAATGGAATCAAATCTGGACGTAGGGGCAAAGGGGGTTAAATTACCAAGGGACCAGTATTCTAAGGAGCTCGGCAAAAAATTTTAATATAACAAACGTAATTTGTCATTAAACGTAATTGGTTGTGGGGACCTGACACGCTGAACTCCCTAGGGACAGTAGATCCTGTACCCGGCCCTGGATCCGGAGTACTAGGACGGGAACCTGTCACCGCAGGGATGTTTGTGGTTTTACGGCTCAAGGACTACAGTGGTCATGTTGAGCTGAGACCTACTGTTTTCCGAGGAATCCGAACCTCTTAAGGCCTAGGGAACCAAACCCCGGACTACAGTGAGCAGTGTGATCTTTATGAGATGTCTAGATAAACGTTCTTTGCACCGTTGGGAGTCGAACTCGAGTTAACGGTGGACTAGGCGAATGCGTCCCTACACCGCACCACCGCAGGGAAATAATCATCGATCAGGAAGTACCATGTAAGTAATTTAACTCGAATAATCGTTTAAGTAAAATAAATCGAATAATCGTTTTAGTTAATGTAACCCAAGTAATTGTTTTAGTAAAGTAACCCAGGTAATTGTTTTAGTAAGGTAACCCAAGTAATTGCTTAAGATAATTCAAGTTGTTTAAGATAATTCAAGTCGTTTCAGTAAAACAAATCGAGTAATCGTTTCATTAAAATAAATCGAGTAATCGTTTAAGATAACTCAATCATCTAAGTAAGTTAACTGAAGTTTAATTAAGATAACTCAATCGTTTAAGTAAGTTAACTTAATCGTTTAAGTAAGTTAACTTAATCGTTTAAGTAAGTTAACTCAATCGTTTAAGTAAGTTAACTCAATCGTTTAAGTAAAATAACTCAATCGTTTAAGTAAGATAACCCAAGTAATCGTTCTGCTAAAATAAATCGAGTAAGCGTTTAAGAAAGATAATTCAAATATCGGGTTAAGGAGATAACTGAGTAGTCATTTTATTAATTGGCGCCCTGCGGAATGTGCTAATTTGGCTCTATTATGCAAATAATCCAGGTTTAAATCCAACAGGTACTCAAGGCCGGCCCAAGCCGGTGCAGGGACCCTTGAAAGGGCCCCGCAGACATACAGTAAATATACTACTAGAGTTGGCAGTAAACCGAACTTTGCCTACCACTGCGTTACATTTGCAATGATTATCAAGGATGTAGTCCTAAATTAAGCAGTGTCGGAATGCTCCATTTTTGGTCGTATTGCTGGGAGGGAGCTGAGGAACAGAATGAGAAAAAACAGTGCCCGGAACAGGGTTCCGGCGTCACTGGAACCCTGATGATTATCCTGTATCTACGCAGAAAGTTGTGTTGGAACTGCCGTAGCAGATAATTAATAATTATTAATTAGTTCAGTTATCAAAGTTAAGACGTTCCGGAACATTTTTCAGAATACTTGTTAGACGATTTGACGGAATGGTAAGATGGCGTTTCAAAAGCAGTGAGTGAACATAAAATTTTCTGTTAAATTTGGAAAAATACTTACTGAGAAATGTATACCATGTTTGGCGCAGTATAGCCCAGATGCTCTTGCGCCATAAAAAAGCCAAACAAACAAACAATACTGAGAAATTTACTCGGTTACACCAAGTGTATAAGGAGGAAGCAATGTCGCAAGTCCAAGTTTATGAATGACAGAAGCGATGTGTCATATTAATTCCATTTGCTTAAAAATGCTGGGGCTCTAGAGTTGTACTGCTTTTATGGCGCAAGGGCTGAGCTGAAACCTACTGTTTTCCGAGGAAGGCGAATCGCTCAAGACCCAAGGGGCCAATCTCAAGACTACAGTGTGTAGTTAGTCGTCAAGCGTCCCCCTTTTTTGGCACCGCTGAAAATCGAACCCGGCATAACTGTACGCCAGGCGAACCCGCTATCTACCATTGTAGGGCCTTTCTACAATTGTGGAAATGCAAACAATGACGTCACATAGCATTTTATAATTATATCAAAGCGAACAAACTATATTGATTGTCCTAGTTATTTTAGCTCGATCTTTCTGCTTTCAGAGACGACAATGGTCCGAATTATATCAAAAATCGCGTTTCTAGTAGAAGAGAAAGATGTATTTGGAAATTTTAGTTTTAAACAATAACGTATTGCCATAAGATAAAGCTCCCGAAAAAAGGGAGATGGTGCAACTCGCCATTTTGTTGTCATTGTATCACATGATCTCATTCACTGCTGTGTTGAAGTTGAGTGATTTACAAGTGTGTTATTTTTAATAAAATAGGGTGAAATGGGTGCTTATGCCGCTGTAAATTGTTAAATCACTCGAGGAATAAACACAGAATGTTTAGATTTGTAACAGATCCTGTAAGAAACTGGATAATTAATTTTCCAATGGTAAATGTTGTGTTATGAAATTGGAAGCCTACAACAAAATGGCGACTGATGCGTCGGCCTAAAATTCTAGGAGCTTTACCATAGCAGATTGTAAAGGAAAAATAAATTATTGAATAATACTTATGGTTTCCTTGCTCAGCTCGAAGGCGGAATCTGGTGGTCTACCAAAAAAGGCATCTTGGGCAAAGGCCTCTTTAATGGACTGGTAGTCGGCCAGCACCACAACATAACGACTGCCAATACGTAAGCTGTCATAAAACAAATAGTATTGAAATTATTTACATCAAACTGTGAAATACACCGTACATTACACACACTGTAAAAATTCAGAACTGAAGTTAACTAATCGTACTAAAAAAAAAAAAAGCAATGATGAGTGCGTGTGTGCGTATCCATGTATGTTAAAATGATCAGTGGCGCATATAGCATTTTCCCAAGGGGGGGGGCAGTTGTGAAAAAAATGTTGCTAAGAAAACAAAAATGGTTAGAGACCATAGCAATTACGATTGCCATTTTGTGTGCATATATAATTATCAAATTACTAATAATTCTACAGTGCAAGATACTTAAATCATTAGAAGTAGTACCAGATTATGTTCATAAAATTTTACAATGGCCAGCCCTTGTCCTCCACAAAAAAATTACCGTTTTGATAATAGGTTTAAGAATAACCCTATTCTGCAAAACTTGCTTTTGCTTGCCCTCTGTCCATTACTTCATCCACAGAAGCCTTTTTTTCGTTCCGTGACCCTTAAAAACTCATCGGCTTTGAGAACTGAATCCACACAATAAAAAAAGTTTCGTGTTGGCTGAACTTTTCCAAGACCTTCCATTTATTAAATCCTTTTAAAACCAGTTGACCTATCATTTGTGTCAATCGTAAACCGAGTTTTGGGGTGAAGAAAGAACACAAAATTTGCAATTGGCACTGTCTTCTACTTTTGTGCGAGCTAGCCAATTATGCTTGCTCGGTTAAGATGAACAGAACTTCCGACTGTGGTGAGATTTCCCCGATTTATTACAGCACCGCTGACAGTGGTGGGAAAATTTCAATTTGCATATGGTTCCCAAAGATTTTTCAGCATTATTATCCTATCTCCATCAGTGAGGTTAGATTTCTTGACATAATTAGAAATATCTGCAGTCAGAATTTCCATTTCAACTGTGTTTGATATTATATATATCTGAAGACATCCCGGGACACTGTTGTTTCTTGACTCAACAGCGGTTCTATCGATGTCAACAGAGTTTAGGAAAAAGTTGTTGGGAACGTCATTGCTTTTATTTAATCTTACTTTCGTCAAAAAACAATTTATGAGTGTCTGTTGGTGTAATAATTTTTCGCTTCGTCAGTCCAAGGGAGGGACTCGGGACCCATATGTGGATACGCCACTGAACAATTATTTCAGACACCCGCATTATATATCATAACATATTATTATTATTATTATTATTGTACATATTATTTATTATACATACATATACACATATATAATATTACATGTTATTACATATTAATGTTATTTATTAACACATTATATATCCTTAGCATTATATATCACCAACTTCTTGAAGTCACTTACATCTTTCGGAGGACGCAACAAAGCCAAAAATCTCGATACTTTTATTTCTGGCATATTGATCCATTTCATTCAGTTTAATTTCTAGATCTCTAATCCTATCTTCTTTTTCGCCCTGTTGTTGTAGCAGGGATTGCACATAGTCTTCTAACAAGGGAACCCCTTTCGCTGTTCACTGCACTTTGAGATCAGACCTATGGAAGATGATAGTGCTTGACTTTCTGATCACGAATATGTAATCATTTGTCTGCTAAAATGATATGACAATTTTTTATGAATATTTGAAGTCCAAAAATGACATTTTTACGCCAGGTTTGATATTTTTTAATCGCACTGTATGTGAGCAAAAACAGGTTTGAAGTCGGTAAGATTATGAAGGATCATCGTATTTAACGGATAAAAATAAAAAATTATGTCTCAGCTAATTTAAACAGTATAAAAAAATTAATATGAAAAATGAACTTTTAGCATAGATATTTGGCGAATTTGGCGACAATTTTGAAGAGTTGGCGGGACATTTAAGTTTCGCATTCCACTAGT
>QLNU02003225.1:22122550-22133680 GCA_006491805.2 Dysdera silvatica | reverse complement strand
TATTATGCTCGTTATAACCGAGTTTATATCAATAATGCTCGTTAAAACAGAGTTTATACCCATGCTCGTCATAATCGAGGAAATATACATCGTTCTCGTTATAATTGAGCATGCTCGTTAACACCAAGTTCATATACAGGGTGGTCCTAAACTATATGTCAAAAATGTAAAGGCAGGTAGAGGGGACCTAAATAAGCAGATTTCGTATAGGATTGTGTGTGCGGTAATGTCGCCTTGAGCCGGTAGAGAGCGCTGATGACTGCGGCGTATAAAAGCGCTTCGCTAGCTGGATTCATCATTTCCCGCACGGATCTCGAGCAGCATGCATCGTTTCACCAATGCGGAGCTGGCCGACATGCATTTCATGTATGGGGCTGCACAAGGAAATGGATTAGCTGCTCAAAGGATGTACAGGGAGCGATTCCCGGATAGGAATCAGCCGGATCGTCGAACATTCGAGCGTCTGCATCGGGAGTTACGCATGAGTGGATCATTTTATGCTTCCAGGCGTGGAACTGGCTTTGGAAGATATCGCAGAACTCCTGCAGTGGAAGAAAGAATACTGAACACAGTCGAGGATAATCCTTCGACAAGCTCGAGAGCTGTAGGACGTGCGTTGGGTGTGAGCCATCAAAGTGTTTTAAACTGCTTGATTTAAGATTTAACCTGCTTGGATTTTTTCTTCTGGGGTCATATTAAAAGCCTGGTGTACGAGAGTCCCGTCACATCTGAAGAAGATCTTGTTGCCCGCTTCTCTGTTGCTGCTGGACATGTGATCGACATGCCTGACGTCTTTTCTAATGTACGCCGATCCATGCGCCGTCGCTGTGAATCTTGTATCGCTGTTGGTGGCCGCTCTTTCGAGCACCTCTTGTAAACTATTAATAAATTTTTGTTTTCTTTTGTCTTTACTTGTCTTTTCAGTTTCCTGTGATTCATACTGCTTTACAAGCTAGCGCTTTAATGTGTCATTACCGCACACACATTCCTATACGAAATCTGCTTATTTAGGTCCCCTCTACCTGCCTTTACATTTTTGACATATAGTTTAGGACCACCCTGTATATATCATGCTCATTATAACCAAACATATTCGTTAAAACCGGGTTCATATCCGTCATGCTCGTTATAACCGATTCCCGGACGGATATAATCGAGCAGGTGACTTGCCGGGCAAATGACCCTCTCCCCTATAAAAACAGGGGGTACACGAGATGTACCGTAGAAATATATTCTTAATATATTTTTTAACGTCCAACAATAATTTTCATTGCCATGTAAAATTTTGTGCAAAAAATTTTTAAAATAAAATTCTATACAATTTATTTTGGAAAAAAACAACTTAAAGGGAGGACCGAGCCCCCCTCTGGCCCCAGGCTGCTTACGGCTCTGTACTTAAGTGAATTAAAAATCAAGAAATTAATGCAAAAGCAAATGTTTTACTAATTATCAAAATATATAAAATTGCACACAATATTAGATGCAACAAATTTCAGGCACCTACATTAAGCATACAATAATATAATATATAGCGCCATAATCATTGAGCTTAGATAACGTCCAAGTAAGGGGAAATTGTACATATAGAAATGACTTTTAAAAAGCAAATAAAATCATGTTTTAAGGTGAAAAAAAAGAAGCGTTACTCTTTCCATTACGACAACAATTTGCAAAAGCACACCACGGAATTAAAACAGTTGCAAAATAAACAAAGAAGTAATGAATAATGCTAATGACTAACATATAAAAGAAGCAATAAAAAAAGATTAGCAAATATTAAGAACTAAATGAAATTGAAAAACAAACAAAAGCAAATGGAAACGGACGTTTGAGAGGCAAAGCAGAAATAAACAGTTTGCACCGATGACCGTCCAACCTTCCTTCCGTACGAGGCAAAGTGAACTCTCCGACTCGGACTGACATACCTTCTTTATTCTAGCTATCTTGGTTTCTTCCCATCAAAACTCCCAATGTGTACAAAATTCCCAGTTTATTCTAGAAAATTTCCGCGTTTATTCCCGCTTGTTTATATTCCCTTGTTTTTTGGATCTCTAGTCCTGTCTAAGAACACAGTTCTGCTTCCGGCGGCCACCCTTCTCAAGAACTTCACTGCAAAACTTGTTACTATTTTCCTCGGATAGAAGTAAAGCACTTTCTGAACATGAGACCAATTTAAATTAGCGAATACAAACATTTTTCAAATAATTTTGCTCGTAATTTGGGAAGTTCGGCTAATAGGATGTACGACATTGCTGGTACCTGTGAATTTGGAAAAAAAAATAAAAACATAATTTTACATTTTCGCCCAGTGTTTGTTCTTGGGACGCCTTTTGGAAAGCTTTAAGTAATATTTTATAAACGAAAATGGTCGATGTTCATGTTCTTTTGCACGTAAGATTTTAATTTTTGTTCTCATGTTAGGAAAAAAAAAGTAATTGTATGCGCTTAATTTACATTTAATATTTAGTATGAAAAAACTAGTCTCTCTTTCTTCCCGTCATTACACAGAAATGAAAGGACTGTGTGCTTTTCCATAGTCAAGTTGCAGTACTGCAAGTAGTAGCAGGCCACTTCCCCATCTATGTACGCTAGAGATAAAATGGGTCCCGGCTCTATATTTCTTATTATTTTCGGGCTTGGGCCCAGGCTCATAAGATGGATGCAGCTGAATACGAAAATTGTCTTTTTTATGTTGAAATTTTGGGCTCGGGCTCAAATTTCCACAAAGTATTTCGTGCTCAGGATTCGAAAATAGAGCCCAAATTCATATCTAATGTACACTAGTTTGTAGGTAAGTTATGTGGTTTAGGGGCGTTGCGGTGGCACAGTGTGGTAACTTATTCGCCTAGTGCGCCGTTAACTCGAGTTCGTTTCCCAATGGTGCAAAGAACGCTTACTCAGAGATCTCATAAAGATCACACTGCTCACTGTAGTCCGGGGTTTGGTTCCCTAGGCCATAAGAGGTTCGGATTCCTCGGAAAACAGTAGGTCCCGGCGCAGCATGACCATTGTAGTCTTTGAGCCGTAAAACCACAAACGTGATTTAGTGGTGCTAGTACAGATTACGGCAACAGTTGGCAAGTTTTTCCAAAATATACCATTACGGATGCGTATGCATACCGCGATTACGTCATTTTCTTAAAACTGCATAGTCGGTCCACATCTGAAATTTTTTGAAGTATTGCCAAAAGTGACTGGCAACGGGTGGAATAACTTGCCACCATGTTGGATTTGTTGTTTTGGGCACTTTTCAGGCACTGTAAATCCTGTTATAGGTGATAGTACAGAATACGGTAAATGTTAGCGACTTTTTTAAAATGTCCCCATTATAGTCGGGAGCACATATCGCGATTTCATTGTTTTGGGAAAACGTGTTCTTTAATTAATGAAGAAATAGTTTAGTGTAGTAGTAACTGGAAAATGAGAGAGATTTGGGCGCTAGTTAACACTACAGTAACCACTTCCGTTTGTGATTTTTGATTATGTTGGCGATTTTGGTTTCTCTTGCTTTTTTTTTTTTGATACTATCGTTTTCTCTCTCTAATTCCATAGTTTCAATTAAAAGAAAGAATAACCTAAGAATAAGTAGTTGCCAAGCTCTGGCGAGGCCCCACCCATTGATGGACTGCAAAGCACGGTCTGTGTCACAACAGCGATACCCTTACGACCGTCGTGAGAGTATTAAGCCTAAAAGAGGTTTGAGAAACTATACATTTCATTATGGTTGATGTTGCCAGTCATTTTCATTTGCATAATTTACAAGGATTCCACGGTTAAAAAACGAAACTAAATATAAAATATTTCAGGGTTAACGAAGTATCCATATCGCAAATAACAAAATTGGGATGGTTGAACGTGAGCAAATCAGAGTACTAATTGCGCATAAGAAATACTACCAGTTTAGCTGATTCCGTTTGATTGTTTAATGGCCAGTTCCAAGGTGGAACCAGCTTCACAGCAAAAAATATGAAATCCAATATTAAAATAAAAATTGCATCAGAAAAGTTCTTTTCATACGAAAATTATATGTTTTTTGATGAAAGATTATTTTGTAATGATGGTTACTCAATTTATTCTGCTTATTCCATTTTTTGAACGTTTTTCTATACCAAAATAAATTGTTTTCCAAATGGTCACTCGCATGGGTTGCCGCATTCTGACAGATTCGCAGGGAGTTAAAGAAATTGACGGACTTACCATATTCTGTATTAGTCCCACTTCTTACTGTAGTCTGGGGTTGATTCCATAGGCCTTAAGAAGTTCGGATTTCTCAAAGAACTTCAGTTCCCAGTGCAGCATGGCCTTTGCTGTCCTTGTGCCCTAAAGAACATATGGGAAGTGAAGGGGGAGGAAAAGAAGTTGTGAAATGGTGCATGGATGCTTATTTTTCGGCAAAATTTCAGATTTGCTGCCATCTTATTTTTCTAGAGTAGTGTTTCCAGCTTGGAGTCACAGGCATATGTAAGGACCTATTTATGGTGGTGGGGGGTCATAACAAGGGATTAATCTGTCACTAGCCTATTCGCCGAAAGGCAACATTAACCAAAATTCAGCTAGAAAAGGTGTTGAGCAATTCGTCGAAAAGCTCCAACTAAAATTGGAAAGGTGGTGATGGCGAGGTCACCCGATTGCATGGAACGGTACGGTCAGGGGAAAGGTCATCATGCCACCCTCCACATCATAGATGAAACATACCCTTCTTGGGAACACTGAGTTGCTTATCTGCAGCCAAAACTCCCAGAAATATTGTACACTCAAGTCAAGTCAAGGAGACAAAACGCACCGACGTGACGCGTAGTAAGGGTACCTCTCGTCCAATCCCAGATGTCTGTAACTCCAAGTAACACGTTGCGAAAATGTGCGGCGCTTCTGAAGAAAATTGATTATGGAGTATACCATGTCCATAATATGTGAATTTAAACTGTCAATTCTAGAGGAGATTTAGTGAAATGAATATAAAAACAGGTGTTTGCGCAATAGACTCCATGTCACCAATATAAGCCATTTGATGAACATATCAATCAATAGGTCAGAAAGGAAGGAATTTGGATTTTAAGGCTACATATCTTGCCTAGTTTATGCACCAGCGTCGAAGAATCAAGTTAAAGTATAGCAATAATTAAATGCCATTGTGTAGAGTTGATTGTTTCTTGTAAACTTGAAAACAAAATTTCTTGTAAACTTCAAAACAAAATTTCTTGTGAACTTGAAAACAACTTTTCCAATTCGTCTAGAAATTTTAGGTACAAGTTAGCCGAAAAGCTACAAAAATATTTTTGGCAGGTTACTTTCTGGCCATAACCCTCCCATATTTTGATGTCATTTTGTGTATACACATATGATTATGTGGAGTTATAACTCTAACCCCCCCATTAAACTTCTTGCATATATTGATGCTTGGAGTTGGAAATTAGTTTGGTAATAAGACCAAAAGCAATACTGTATTTTTATTAAAAATTATTCAACTCATACTGTGTATGCATTTTAATATTGTATTTTTTATTTTTATATAAATTCTATTGCATTATTTGGTTGATTTGCAGCGACTGGCCCAATTTCTTGCCAAATTTAAATTGTAGCCAACAGCAGTTAAAACGCTGTAAAGTATGAAGACAGTATGATATACAATGATTTCAACAACGTATTTTTACATCACCATATATAACTATCGTCACCCCCTTCTATTGTCAGGGTATTTGAAATCACTTCTAAAAGTTTGGGAAAACCTTCCTGACTTATTCTGAATAGCTAAATTTTATGAGGACATGAGGCTAATTTCCCCGAAACCAAAGTTCAGTTCGAAGTTTCATTTGCAATCAGTCAGGGAAAAAAACCTGGAAATAAAAGTCAGGGAATTTTTTCTCTGCAGAGAGTGGAAACTGAATTTTATTTCTCCAGTTCTTGTATCAGCCATTGGCGATTGTTGGCAACAACTTTGAAATTTGGTGAAAAAACTAGGCCCATAACTGTAATTGTCTTGCTGTTTTCATCATGTTCACATGATTGTTTGTTTCTTATTTAGTGGCCATACTCCATCTTGCCGGTGCCACGTCGGCTTTTGTTATGTTCCGGTAAGTCAATCAACGTAACTGAAAATGCTTCTGTTTCGAAACTACTAATTGCATTTCACTACATGATGTGAAGTGATATAACTGATTCAATAATAGATCTTTTGGTTCAGTGATAGATTTGATCTTGTAGTTGTATGTTTCAGTGGCAAATTCGTAAGTAAAACTTATGAGAGCTGATCGGATTGATACAATCAGCAAAATGCCTGGTGAAGCCCATGATGACATGTATGATGAACTTGAAGCTAATAATGATATGCGTAACGAACCTGATGAAGCTAACAATGGAAAGATGGGTGTCAGAATCGACAAAGCAAGCAAAGAGAGTAACGAATCTGACGAAGGTGCTTTTCAGCCTCTGCGTGTAGGTAAGTTAAAAAATGCAAATTGTGCGGTAAGATTGAAATGCGTGCAAATCATTCATTTATTATTATTATGTACATTTATTTACATCCACACTTATATTACATTTCGTTGAAATTGTATTACACTCTGAAAGAAAATAATATTTAAGAAAAAATACGAAGAAACAAATGAAGATGAGGGAAAACATCTGAAAAAGACCGCAAAGGTCTGATGAGTCAGACGAACCCTAAAATTAACAAATCACAAAAAAGAGTACACAACAAACAATTAAATCAGCTAGGAAGAGCATATCTATATTCATTATAAGTCCCTGAAATTAAACTATTACGTCCAAACTTAATAAATCAATGAGCCCGCATTTAAAGCAGCAGTCTGCAATATATGTCAATAATGGTAATTGTGGTTCTACGTCACAAATATCTTGGTCGGTGATGCTTTTTCCTTCAGGAAATTGTGACATATCAACGGATGTGGTTGGTATGATGTCACAATGTACAAATGGTTGAACATCAGTATTACCATGTTTATGAGATCTCAATCTCAATGGCTAAATACTTTGGAGGTGTGATTTATTTTCTACCTCATAAATTTGCCTTATAGAAATACAATACATGGAGCCTGCCAATCGCCTGCCACTTGGCAACTAATAAATGAAAAATTTTGCATGCCCAGCTGGGCATGTAGTAACAAATAGTACACGCCTGATTGGAATTTTTACATGCCCTGGGCATGTTGGGCAATAGATTTATCGAACCCTGACTTTTTACCCTTTTTTGATTCATTTCTATATGAAATGGTCATTCGTTAGGGTCAATCAAATTTCACAAGTATCCTCAATTGAAAAGTCATCTTTTCAAATCTTATACAGGGCAATAGCAATAGATTTTAAGAGCTGCAACAAGTCTTTTTACATCTTTATTAATCATCTGATTGTTTATGACCTGGAAAGTTCCTTTATCATCCATATCATTTTCATGATCTGCAAGTAACATGGATGATTCTTTAGGAATAATTCCAAGAAATCTACCTAACTTTTCCACCTTATATTGCCGGGTATTTGTGGCTTTACAGTGTTTATGTATTCCTTTAGCCAAGCACAGTGTCTGTAACTGTTTCTGAAATATTTCTAAACAAATACTACATGTCTGTTCTTTACAATAGACTTTAAAATAAAAGTGTGGTTCATTAGCTGTAATACAGCTTGTCCAATTGGTCATAAACCACTAAGGCTTTTTCTTACTGCCAGTCTGTCAATGTTGCTATTTTTTATTTTATAGCCAAAGGTCTAATGAGGTAGAGAATATAAATAAGGCGAAATAGGCATAATAAGTTAAAAAATATGGCCTTCAAAGGATAGTTTTTTAATAAATCTTTAATTATTGAAACAATTAATATAAAGCTTTATAATATACTAAATTATTGTAATAAACATATATTTTGTAATCTTTCATTTACTAAATAATACAACACTATTTTAAGTACCTGTATTAGTTTCTGCCGAATACCTAATGTTTTAATCTGGTTATAACCAGTTTCTGCCACTGGCACGGCAAAAACTAGTTTCTGCCAGCAGAAAGCCAACCTTGCTTCATGTAAATTGAACCGAAGTTGGCATGTAACTTAAATCATAAGTGAATTACTGTTTATGCGAATCGAATGCCGATTTAAATGTTAAATGGCTAAATTAAAGCATTATTGTCCTTAATTTGGAAATAAGATGTGTGTAAATTAAACCCTTATTGAAATACCATGCTCGTAACGTGAAATATCCCACATGTAAATTGAAACAAAGTTACCCTTAACCTTGGAAATGATATAAATTGAACCAAAATTGAAACATCGTGCCAATAGAATACACAATAATCACCCTGCCCCACAACATCAGAAAACACATTACTGCAGTGGCGCCCATATGAGTACTTTGGCAGGTAATTTTATGTCAGCGGCCGCCATACGACAATCTTGAAGACATTGAGACTTCATGAATGGATGATTCAAAATCAGTTCGACTTTTGAAAATGCTTACAAACTATGATGTGTAGCAAAGCCAAGAAGAATTGTATAAATATATCACAGATTGTGTAATTTTGTACAAAATAAAAAATGTTATTTGTAGTTCTAAATTTTAATTATGTTATTTTGTTTAACGTTCTCCTAAAGTACAACATTTTCAAAACTATCACAAGTATTTACATTAAAAAAAGAGAAAGCTAAAAGAAATACTTGATATAAATTTATACTTTAATAAAGCTATACTAAAATTTGATTTGACGTTTTAGCTAAAATGCTAAATAAAAATAAAAATTCTGCTTAAACCTAGGCTCTGAGAAGAGTAATAATGTCTTACAATAAGCAAATATATAAATATTACTTCATTTTTATTTATTATCAATATTTTTATTTTGAAAAATTGTCCCATTACCCCCCAATATGTCCAAACTGGAAGATTATGGGAAAATCACTTCAGATAGGTGGGGGCTATAGTTTTGGTCAGACTGGTAGTACTAAAATAGCAAGCCAAAGTTTACTGGTTTGTGTCCAGGGTTGGCTCATTATCGCTTCTTTTAAGTCTCCCATTAGTCAAACTGTGCACACCTCCCCACTCCTTGGAACCAAAATGACAAACTAATTGCCCCACAAACCTTCTTTTCCCTATTCAGATAGAGAAAACTTCCCTTCTGATACAGTTTACATAATATTATTTTTTATCAACTCTAGATATGTCCATGGAATTGGATGCTCTTATGCCTGGTTATAAGAAGTTTCTTGAATCATCAGTTTTTGATGAAACTTCGATTGACAAAAGACACTCAAATCTCCGTGTGAAGATGGAGTTTGAAATTTGCCACGAGTCTACAGCAACGGATATGCAGATGCACGATATGGTACCCGTCAATGAGATTGTTTATAAGTGTGAACACTGTGAGAAAATATGTTACTGTTCATCTGACTTACAGTTGCATCAAAAAGTTCATAACAGTCCTGAAATTTCCACATCTGAACCCAGAGCATTTGACATTGAGGAAGATAGGAACCAAGTTGCAGGCGTGCATCGTGTAAAAAAGGAGATCTTTAATTGCTATGTCTGTTCGATGGCTTTCTGTGATGAAAAAGAATTGAAGCAACATGGGGAGGTACACACCAATTTAGAGTTATATAAATGTGCGTTGTGTAACGGCGTTTTCCACGGGTTAGAACACTTAAGTAGGCATGAAAAGACGCACAGTTCCAAAATAAATATTAAATGCGTACTGTGTTCGAAACCCCACAATTATTTATCAGACTTCATACGTCACGAGAGGGAGCAGCATAAATGTGGAAAGGGGCCTTTCATATGTGAATTATGTTTGAAACAATTCCTTTCACATTCGCATCTGATCATTCATAAGAAGTCCCATGTTGTCGACAAGAAATCGTGGAAGTGTGATGCGTGTTCAGACACTTTCAACGATAGTGGATCTTTGGAAGTTCATCAGAAAACACATGCTTGTAAAACAGAAGCTGACGTTGCTGCTTCTCAGCCTGTTTCTGAAGGTAAGTTAGAAAAGATCATTTTCGTCAATCAATAATCACTTTCATGCCCCTGTACCGTATTCCTGTATATTTTTCTTTTATATGAACCTTTTGCTGTTTTACATGTAAAGAAAAGAATGATTTCTCAGCTCCTGGTGGGAGTCGAATCCAAGACCTCATAATAGCCATTAAACTGCTCTAACCCATCGAGATACAGGCGATGATCAAGATCCCTTTTGCGAGCAAATATGAAGCTACACTATGGACAGAAGATCGTGGGTTTGGCTCCCACCAAATGCCGAGAAATAAATTTTTTCTTTGTGAATAATTTATCATATTACCACATCATCGGCCATGGTGAGAATTGTTGACTTTCATAAAATATTTTGATGCTAGTGTCTCGTACTGGACATTCGGCTTTTTTACTCGCTTTGGTTTAAAAGGCAGTCCGAGCACTTCCCCATTGATTGCGAACTTGTCTTTAATGAAGCTTTATACGTCCTCTCAGAGGAGAGTTTGATCATCTGTAACTCAGTGGATAAGAACACTTGATTGGTTACTAAGTGGTGGTGGGTTCGGCTCCCATTAGGTGCCGAGAAATTGCTTTTTTTTTCCAAGTAATTTATCATTAATATTGTCACGTCAGCTATGGTAAGAATTGTTGACTTTAATAAAATATTTTACATGTTTTATCTGTTTGCAAAATTTTGGATTGGCAATGTTAGTTTGCTTTTAAATGAAATTACACTAATTTGAGGGAAATTTCGTGCGATTCTTTTGATCACAATGTCATTTTAAAATATTTTTTTGATATTGGTTTTTACAAAGCATATATTTATTTTTCAACTTTATTACAATTTTAATGTTTATTCATGTTATATGTAATATATAAAATTTGTATTGAACGTCCAAACACAGTGAAATCTCTAATAATATTAAAGGGACTGGGAAAATATATCATTAAAGATAGAGTTGACCATGATAGTCTATATATATATATATCATGTTCAACTCTATCTTTAATGATATATTTTCCCAGTCCCTTTAATATTATTAAAAATACCGTTATGGGTAGATTTCACTGTGTGTGTTGTATATATATATTCGTGTGTGTGTGTTTAAGTGTATTCTCATGTTATATGCCTTAATATATAATATTTATTAATATTGTATAAATCTTTTA
>QLNU02003225.1:22098504-22122450 GCA_006491805.2 Dysdera silvatica | reverse complement strand
ATAAATATACAGTAGTGGACAAAATTGTGGAAACCCTTTGAAAAAAGATTATTTTAGAGGTTTGATGGCTAATAACACCACTTTTTTTTGTACCAATACTATAAAATTATATATCATTGGAAAGGTAATTTAATCAAGATTGTAATGCAATAACATTTATGAATCGTATTTTAATAGAACAGCATTCATAAAGAAGAAAGGTGATATACATAGAAAAAATGAGATATACAAAAATGTTCACCATACCAGTTAATACTTAGTTGGGTAACCTTTAGCCTTAATTACGGCCTTACAACGCTTTCCCATGGAGTGAACCAAGTTCTTTAGTTCTGCAGCTGTTATAATATGAAACCAAGATTGAATTATTGCTTCTGTTAATTGTGTTTTATTGCTGGGTTGCTTCCGACTAACAAGCTTCTTTAGCCGGCTCCATAGATTTTCGATGGGGTTAAGGTCTGGGCTATTTCCAGGCCATTCCAGCAGTTGAATATGATGATCTTGAAACCATTTTTTGCACACACGAGCAACATGACATGGAGCTGAATCCTGTTGAAATATAAATGCTTCATTATCTTGGAAAAGATCACATGCAGAAGGCTGCAGCTTGGGCTCAAGTATTTCATTTATGTATCTTTGGGCATTTATATTCCCATTGATCACGCAAATTCTGCCCACACCTCTTGATGTTATACAACCCCAAATCATAACACTAACTGGGTGTTTCACGGTAGGTGTAATGCACTCAGGATGGAAATCTTCTCCAATTCTTCTCCATACGTATTTTACGCCATCACTACCAAACAGTGAGATTTTGGTCTCATCACTCCAAATTACACTGTCCCATTGTTCCGTTGTCCAGTTAACATGGGTTTTAGCCCAGTTTAATCTTTTCAACCTCTGTTTGACAGACAAAAATGGCTTTTTTCGTGGAATTCTTGCATTTAGACCACATTCATGCAGTCTGCGCCGAACAGTCCTTGCACTTAACTTCACATTGCATTGCGCCATTTCACCTTGTATACACAGAGATGATTTTTTCCTGTCACCTAGGCACTGTCTTTTAATTCTTCTATCATCACTTGCTGTTGTGCACCTTTTTCTGCCTTTACCAGTCTGGTTTTGTAATGACTGAGTCTCCTTATACTTCTTCAAAAATTTAGAAATGCCACCTTTAGTTAAGTTTCCCCCAATATTTCTTCTAATTTCTTCATAACTGTAGCCTTGTTCACTTAATATTACTATTTTACATCGCTTCCTAGGTGACCAGTCAACTCTTTGCGCCATTTCTTTAATTTTATTACGTTTTACAAGCACACTAAATCAAAGAGCACAAAAAAAAAACAACCAACTTGATAGCAATTACAGAACACACTGATAAATGTCCTGTAACCTGTTGGCTCATTGCCAAAACAAGAGAAAACATGATTGGCTCATTGCCAAAACAAGATGACACCTGATTGGCTCTGTAAACACTCATGCTCATTGGCCACATTCAAATGAAGGAAAGCTACTTCATATAAATGTAAGCAAGCTGTGCTTCTTTTTTCTGGTTATTTGGCTATAACTTTTGATAGAATACAGATAATTGAACAAATGTTATTGCATTACAATCTTTATTAAATTACCTTTCTAATGATATATAATTTTATAGTATTGGTACAAAAAAAAGTGGTGTTATTAGCCATCAAACCTCTAAAATAAACTTTTTTCAAAAGGTTTCCACAATTTTGTCCACTACTGTATATAGACTACCGATCATTAATTTCAATATACCGTTTTTTTTAATTTTCCATCAAAAGTAAGCAAAATATGATGCTTAAATGCAATATTCACATAGCTGTTGTTTGTAAAGCTGATTCTCTTTATTTCTGTATCAAACATTGGCAATAAAAAAAAGGGTGAAAATATATTTTTGACATGTTGCACAAAAACAGAATTTTAGAGCAAAGTGTATTTATTGCATTTCATCATTTGATCACTGCATCATATTATGCAAAATACACGTGAGTTGCATAAATTGTAGGCATGATGTTAGGTGCATGTGCTCAGTTTAAAAGCAGAATTGGATAATAAAGGAAGACCGCAGAACAGAACTTCATATGTAGTGATTATTATTTCGAAAAAGAGTGTTGTTATTTTTGTTTATGTATGGCACCTAGAAAAGAGTTATCAATTGAAAAATGTTCTGCGATCGTTACTTTATTGCAAACGGGTTATATATAGCTCACGGGATATCGCTCATTTGCAGAAAGTTTCTGTTTGGGGGATGGGGGGGCACAGTATTCTCTTAAGAAGCATGTTGATACGAAAAGTGTTTTTGACTACTCACATCTGGCGCAGCCTCGAAAAACTTCAAAACAGGAAAGTCAATTTGTTAGTGATACCCGAAAGAAATAGATTGAAAACAACCCATCAAATTCATGCTGAAGTAATGAAAATATGAGAACCTAGCATATCAATCTCCATAGTCAAGGGTCGTTCCATGTTAAATCATCCAATATGTTTTCAAATTCACATCAAAATTTGCCCAATAAAACCCATTTAAACCCCCCAAAAAAACCTGCCCGGGTTGGGCTCTCTTTTTTTTAAGGGCGGGGTGGTTATTCAGCCCTGATCAGTTTGTTTGTCGTGCTGTGAGTCAGAGCAAGTTATCTGTTTGTAGCCATCGTACTTACTATCGATCATGGTTTGGGGAAGTTTTGGTGGTGATATAATTGGTGATCTTGTAAAAATAGATGGGATTCAACAAAAGGTATACCACATCATCCTTGTATGGCATGCTATTTTCCTCTAGCACTCATTGTATTGGTTGTGGATTCATACTACAAGAAGACAATGACCCAAAACATCGTTCAAAACTGTGTAGAAACCATGTTAAATTGAAACATGTGCTCCAAAATATTGTTTGGCAAACTCGGAGTCAACCCTGTTCAATTGCTTGCCCCTTCTTAAGGATGGCCCCGCCCTTTTGGTCCTTGCCCCATTAAAATTCAACTGACATAATTGCTGTGGTCTGAAAACTGAACCCACAATATCTCCCGAGTTATGTATTCATTAAGATTTGCAGGAATTGATTACGAAAGTTAGATTTTGCTGCATCTCACTCATTTTGCATGACTCAGTATCCGTAAGGATATTGATTCCACAATTCAGAGGTTGCAAGTTCAAATCCAGTCTAAGTTGCAATCACTATTTGTTTTTGTTTTTCCTGTTTAAACTTTCACTTGTGTGAAATACAGGCCCAAGTTCGAACCAAAATGCCACAAACTGACCTTATCACAACCTTCTCTGTTTAATAAGAGAAAACTTCTCTTTTAGTATTGTTTACATAATGTTAATTTTCATTAACTTTAGATTTTTCCATGGATATGGATGTTCTCATGCCTTCTTATGATAAGCTTCTTGAATCATCAGTTTATCATGAAAATTCAAATGACAGTGGATCCTCGAATCCCCATGTGAAAATGGAGTTTGACATTTGCCACGAGCCTGCAGCAACGAATATGCAGATGCACAATACGGTGCATATCGATGAGATCGTTTATGAGTGTGAGAGCTGCGAGAAAACGTTTTCCAGTTCATCTGACTTACTATTACATCGGACGGTTCATGACAGTCATGAGATTTCAGTATCTGAATCTAGATCATCTGACATTGTGGGAGATTTGAATCAAGATGTAAATGTTCCTTGTATAAAAAAGGAAAAATTTAATTGTGATATTTGTTCAATGACTTTCTCTGATGAAAAACGGTTAAAGCAGCATAGTGAGATCCACACTGCTTTAGAGTTGTATAAGTGTGCATTGTGTAATGGTGTTTTCCATGGGTTAGAACACTTACGTAGGCATGAAAAGAAGCATGTTTCCAAGAGAAAATTTAAATGTAAACTGTGTTCGAAAATTCATAATTATTTATCGGACCTTCTACGTCATGAAAGAGAGTGCCATAATGGTGAAAAGGGGTCTTTTGTTTGTCAGGTGTGTTCAAAACAATGCCTTTCGAATTCACATCTGATCAAACACATGAAGTCACATGGCATCAAAAAGAAATCGTGGAAGTGTAATGTGTGTTTGAACACTTTCTACGATAGCAGATCCTTGGAAATTCACCAGAGATCTCACGCTGGTGAAACGGAAGCTGATAAAGCTGCTTCTCAGCCACCGTCTGAAGGTGAGTTAGAAACAAGCTCTTATGTCTATTGGTTTGACTATCATCGATGTGTACCATGTTTTTACACATTATCCAACATGCCGGATAAAACAGGAGGTTTTTATTGCGTTGGAAAGCCCTGTATTTATTGGGCAACAACATTGTGAAAAAACACTATCAAAATTATGGTGAAACAAAGAATGTCATAGGTTCCAGGTCCATTTTGCACCTATGCCATTTGTCGTTTTATCATAATTTTGATTGCATGGTACCTTTAGTACTGAACTTGAACGTGGTTAAAAAGTTCTTATTTAAAGTGAATACTTTGAGTGTTTTAATGATTAACTTTATTTTGTGATTTTTATATCTTAAATGCATAAAAATAATCAACTTTGCTACAATATTTAAGGTATATTTTTAGATAAAATGTACACTGTTGTACTACCTTTGAATACGCGTTTACTATTGGGTAGCAACAAAAAGCAGTGCCTTTTCCTCCCTTTATCCGGCATGCCAGCTATAACTGGTTGTTCAAATTCTAAAATCTACCATTCAATGGGTTATGTAGCATTCAAACTAATGTATATGAATACGGTATATATATATATATACATACAGTAAAATCTATATATAACAGTACTTAGTATTATGATAAATCTGACTATAATGTTATTTCCTGTGGTCCTGACTAGAGATATGAGTCGCGAAAATTTTGCAGTCTCGAAATTTTAAAAATTCATTTTTCTTTTTAAAAAGAATGTCATTACTTTTCCCCTCTTTCTCTCTCTCTCTCTCTCTCTCTCTCTCTGTTTACGTACATAATTTTAAACAGTTTAAACATTAAAACATATTAATTACATATTAACATTACATATTACAATAAAAAATATATCATCGGTCATTCATAACACAATCATAATTTCTCCCTCTCTTGATTGATTACGTAAAACGGTATCCTTTGCGAACATCAGCTTTTCTTTTCCCCAGCCTATGAAAATGTATCTTACTTTTTCACTAAATCATTTTAAATTTTATCAAATATTTAAAGTTTCCAAACATTTTCAGATTATGGCCCATACACACACTTTTTTGCGATATTGAAGGGGCTCATGCTCTCTGCTGGCAGGTAGGTATATAAACCTAAGGAAAGCTCATTTTTACACTCAAAAATATGATGTACAAAATATGACTAAATAGCCTACATACAAATAAAACTTAAAATACGAAAAAAATGAACCTATTGCAGAAAAAAAAAACTGATTCATTATATCGCATTATGATTTATTTTTTCACTAATAATTTTAGGAATTTATACTTTTTAGTTTTGAATTTTATTTATGTATTTAGTACAATATGATATTTTCGTATTCATTAAACTAACATTTTTTAAAGTGCCAAATGTAAGTTATCAGTATCATTATCACATCAGTCGTCTGACCGAACTGCTGTATAGTAACAGGTTAAAGTAATATTTACTAAGAAGTAACAATAACGAGTTTAATCAATAATATTATTCCAAAATTTTCCGAGGAAGCAGTATTTATTTTGAGGGGGTAAATATGGGGCCACGGATCGCAGTTTGTGTAGTGATATAGAATATAAAACAAATGTTATTTAATAAATATTATATTACACTTACGCTAGATATTTAGTAATTGAAATGATGGAAAATTTTCCGGAAAACCCACATCACTAGTCTTGACAGATATAGAGCATACCAGGTCCAATCTTGTCTATAGTGATGTATATAGATTTTGCTGTATATGTGTTTTCAGCCTAAATTAATTTAATTTGTATGCCATAGTGCTTGACAACCTTTGAGGGGGTGTGGCCCGGTACGTTCTTTTTTCATAAGACGAGGGACCCTGTTAAATGCCCTGCATTAGTAATGCATTCACCTTGGCATGCTGTTAATCTGCGTTCAACTGCCATTTGGTACTTTAAAAAAAAAACAATAATAATTACTGGCTTGTTACTCTTGGTAGTCAAGAGCTCGGTTTTATACGCCGTAAAAGGTTCAGGCTCCTTGGGAAAAATATTGGTCCACCGCCATATTGTGGTGTAGCGGTAATACAGTCATCAGTCATGCCATTATACCACATTAGAGTTCCAACGATAACCTAGGACACACGCCATTTTCCCTGCCTGTCATAGTCAGGAGTTTGTTTCCTTTGAAAGCAGATGTTTGGATTTCTCTCAAAAGTGTATATCCTATCGTAACATGACCTTTGCCATCCTTATGCCATAGAAACGTAAACAAACAAAACTTTTAATGAAAAACACCATAGGCCCTGTGTGCAGTGGCAGCATGTTTGCCTAGTGTGTCATTAACCTGGCTTTAACACCCAGCGGTGTCAAAATGGAACATCCTTCCGACAAACAGCTCCCTGTAGTCTGGTAGTTCCTATGTTTTAAGGGGTTTAAACCCCCAGTTTTGTTGAAATATAGGCCCTAGTTCGAACGAAAATGGCATAATTTTACTACAACCTTTTTTGTTTGAAGAAAGTTTCTCTTCGGACACTACTTAGTGTTAATTTTTATTAACTCTAGATTTTGCCTTGGATATGGATGGTCCCATGCCTTCTTGTGAAAAGCTTCTTGAATCATCAGTTGATCATGAACATTCAAGTGATAATAGGCCCTCGAAGCAGGACGTGAAAATAAATGGCTTTTGCCACGAGTCTGCAGTACGGAGTCAACCGATGCTTAAGACAGTGGGCGTTGATACGATCATTTATAACTGCGAGCACTGTGAGGAAACATTTTCCAGTTCACCTGACTTACAATCACATCAAAAGATCCATAACGGCCCCGAAATTTCCATATCTGAATCCGAAGCATTTGACGTTGTGGAATATTTGAATCAAGTTATGAATGAACATTGTGTAAGAAAGGAGTTCTTTAATTGTGATGTCTGTTCAATGACTTTCTCTAATGAAAAAGATTTAAAGCAACATAGTGATATGCACACTAATTTAGAGTTGTATAAATGTGCATTGTGTAAGGGTGTTTTCCATGGTTTAGAACACTTAAGTCGACATGAAAAGAAGCATGTTTTGAAGAGAACATTTAAATGTAAACTGTGTCCAAAAATTCATAATTATTTATCAGACCTCCTACGTCATGAAAGGGAGTGCCATAACGGTGAAAAGGGTCCTTTTGTTTGTCAAGCGTGTTCAAAGCAATGCCTTTCAAATTCGCATTTGATCAAACACATGAAGTCTCATGCCATTAAAGAGAAATCATTGAAGTGTGGCGTATATTCAAACACTTCCTGCCGTAACAAATCCTTAAAACTTCACCAGAGAACACATACTGATAAAACGAAAGCTGACAAAGCTGCTTTTCAACCTCCGTCCAAAGGTAAGTTAGAAAAGGTATTCTGTTGTGTCCATTGTCTCCTCTTTCAACGTCATGTATCATATTCCCATGCATTAGCCCAGGTGAAAGATTGAGTTGCAGGGGGAGGGTTCTCTACTAGTGCCGAAAAGCCTTTTAATACGTAACAGGCCGTGAAATTAAAATTGTGTTTTCAGGTCTTAACCTGTTAAATGGTCATTTTATTAGGTTCCACTGCATATCAAAATCTTGAGCTAAATCGTGGATTTTTTTTTTTTAAACTTTCAAAAACATCAACATATACAACGTCCAAAACACAAACTTTCAAATTGTGGTTTTTAATTCGCCGAAAGTAGTCTTGATACTGTGTTCATCAGGTTTAACTGTAGTGACAGTGCATAGGCTTACACAGGAAGTTCATAAGGTGGTGGGTTACAGAGATACAACTCCATATATTCATATGTGTATATACAAAATTTCATCACAATAGATACATATTTATGTGTGTCTATATAATATGCTACACAACACATACATTGGCTCCTAGAACCGATGCAAGCCCCTGGGCTCACCTCAACTGACCCCATGACCCCTCCCCTGGGCCTGGCTCCTCACAGCATAGGTCCTTACCAGAGTGAGCCCCTTGCCTTCATCCAGGCCCCACAGGCTGCTTCCCCTCCCTCCCTCTCGTCGGCTCTGAATACGTATAAAAATCATTTCTGTATATTAACGATTTGTTATGGAACTATCATCTTCGATATATGTAAGTCCTATTGAATTCTAAATTTTGTAAAGATCTTCGTTGTTTCGCGATTTTTATAGTTTGAATACATACAAATATTCAACATTGCTGTAAAGTTAAGAGACGTTTCTAGTTAAAATTCACTATTGTATTACCTTTAAATGTGTTTATCATATGGTAGCATAAAGTGAAAAACGGCACCTTCCCTACTTTATCAGGTATACCGGAGATGACCAGTTGATAAAATTCCAAAATCTGGTATTCCTCAGATTATCCAGGATCATAGCCGTACACAGAAAGTTTGTAAGGGGGGGTTATAGGCTCAATGGGGATTACAGAGCTACAACTCACATATTCCTATGTTAAATATACAAAATTTCATTGCAATGGGGGTTACAACCCCCATCAACACCCCCTGCGTGGGCCAATGTCCATGATGTCTTCTAAATGCACTGGAATATGACACATGTGTATATACTTGCATAACTGAATTTTCCGCTGTATGCTGCAGCGCATCGATTATCAAAACTATTTGTAACTGAATTTGTATCTAATAATTGATCGTTAATAGTTTTATTATAATATTTGCTGAATGAAAATGGTCTTAAACTGAACCTGAAGTGTCTTTAGTGTTTGCCTGTATAGAGACTTTACTCAGATCAGTTACAGAAATTCGTTTTTATTGTGTTGGCCATTTTGAATAGTTTAATGCGGTTCAGACTAGTTATACAGTTGTCCAAGAGTCGCTCATTTCAATCTGAGTTACTGTCAGTTTTCTTCTTGTTCAGACTTTTGCTAATCGAAATATGGGCGCTAGTTTAGGCTTAAATGAAGAAACTAATTAAAGTAAGCTTACCTTCCAATATACAGTTTACATAATATTAATTTTCATTATCTCTAGATTTATCTATGGATGCTTCCAAGCCTAGTTCTAAGAAGCTTCTTGAATCATCAGCTTGTTGTGAAAAATCAAGTTACAAAGAATCCTCGAATCCCCAAGTGAAAACAAATGATTTTGAGCATGCTCTTTGCCGTGGGTCTGCATCACTGAGTCTGCAAATGTGCAAAACGGTACACATTGACATAACTGCAACTGATTATAAGTGTGATTGCTGTGAGAAGATATATTCTAATCCGTCTCACCTAAAAGAACATCAGAAGGTTCATGGCAGTCACAAAATTTCCGTATCTGAATTCAGAACATCTGACACTGTGGGAGATTCGAATAAAGATATGAATGTGCATTGTGCAAAAAAGACCTTTAATTGTGACATCTGTTTAATGACTTTCTCTAATAACACACAGTTCAAGCAACATAATGAGATACACACAAATTTAGAATTGTATAAATGTGCATTGTGTAGGGGTGTTTTCCATGGGTTAGACAACTTGAAGAGACATGAAAAGAAGCATGCTGCTAAAAGCAAATTTAGATGTACAATGTGTTCAAAAATCTATAACTATTTAGCAAACCTTCTATGTCACGAAAGAGATTGCCATAATTGTGATAGGGGGCCTTTTGTTTGCCAATTGTGTTCAAAACAATGCATTTCGAATTCACATTTTATCAGACATATGAGATCACATGGCGTCAAAAAGAAAATATGGAAGTGTGGCACATGTTCAAATACTTTCTACAATCGTGAATCTTTGAAAGTACATCAGGAGACGCACGCTGGTGAATAGGAAGATAAAGCTGCTTTCGAGACTATTCGTTCAGGTAAGTTAAAAAAAATTCAGTTGTATTCATTGTCTCTTCTTTCAACATTATGTACCATATTCCATACCTGCCATCTGTTACAATTTTAGCCATAATACATACAGATTTTGTCGAAGTTGTAAAATTATATGGATGATAGGAAAGACTGTACAAAATTTGTGATTGAATGCAATTGTATTTATTTTTTCAGAAGCAAAGAAACCTTCCATGTCCACTACATGCATTTTTAGTGTTGGGAGTTGGTAAACCATGATTTAGCAGTAAAGAAGCAGTGATTTAGATACAGATTTGTTGCTCATGAATGAATCGTTTACCATGACCATGTCTTTCAAAGGAAAGTGATACAATTCGGTCTTTTAAAATGGAAGTTCGATCGGTGACACTGTCACCGTCATTCAGTGTGAAGTTAATCAATTCCTTAATTTCTTTCACGTGACCATGCGATGAATAAGCAGGTCATGATTTATTTATTGAAGCAATTCTCACCATAGCCGATGATGTGGTTATATTAGGTCAGGGGTCTTGAACGTTTTTCAGTCCAAGGGTCAATTTTGCTTATTCTTGTTGGCCCGCTGGTCACACCACTGTACCAGCAATAATAAGACTGAGCAAAAGCGAATTGGGGGTGCGGGGAGGACACACACTCAGATTAGTATTTGTGTGTTCATTTTTTTTCCAAGGTCTCTATATTTGTTTTACTCAGCCTCCCAAAAATGTTTTCAGGGGCTGAATATATACAATGTAAAATACGTATGGAAGCAAAAAACATTTACAATACTTTTAGTTGTTAATATATAAAGCGAAATCAAACCTTTTAGTGAGATTTTTGCCACTGCTTATTTTCAACGTCTGGCAATATTAGCTCGTCAAATTATGCTCGTTCAATATACTTTCGGTAAAAATGTTTATATTTGCTTTCTAATGTACTCTAATCTTAGAGGAGAAATCAATACAAATGATAAATGTTGAACATATAAAAAGATATATGCATATTTTTTATTCATATCGGGTATGCACAAAGATGGTATTCCTTTTATCTTTTTCATTTTAAATGTGTTCGTTTAAGATAATAATTAAAATAAAGTAAATGAATAAAAAATAAGATGAACAAAATAACATTAATAAAAATAAAAGGATTTGGTTTGCAAAATTTGGATTCATCTAAAAAGGCTACATGTTCCCCACTCCTGTGTTAGGCCATATCACAATCATTCTAATAGATGGTAAGTAAAATGAGAAAGTGTCTAATGTAAGAAACAAAATCGCACACATGGCACATCATTCTAATGGTGTGATGCATTGACAGCACCATCGTACACTTTTTGTGTGAATGGGAAAACATGAACATGCAAATTATTAAGAATTCCTGAGAGAATCGAATACTCGCCAATGTAAGCAACTGTGCAAGTGTCTACCAGGTCATGAAAGTCACAGAAGTCAAGGAAATGTCAAGAAATAAGAAAAGGGTTACAGAAGTCAAGAAAAAGTCATTAAATCGATGTTGTAGGTTACGGTTACCCCTATTTTTCAATGTTACGTGTGCGTTGAATTGTAATTTTCATATGATATTTTTAACTGGTTTAGTTATTTTCAGCTATTTTTGTCATAACTTGGCAATTTTTAGTGATTTTCAGCTATTTTTCATCATATTTCGGCAATATTTAGGGATTTCCAGCTAATTTTTGATATAGCTATTTTATCAGTCGTAAAAAAAAGGTTGAGAAACTTTTGCTAAGGTCAAGAAATGTACAGAAATAGTCAAGGGGAGGACAAGAAATTACGTTCCTTAATTTCAATAGACACCTTGCTGTGGCTTAAAGCAGGTTTGGTAAAGGGCTTTCTGGGAAGGAATTGCACATGTTAGCATTTTGGATAACTGTAACATAGGAAACAGCATATGATTTGACCAACATCTAATATTCTCATATCTTTGTATACGTCTTGTGTATTCTTTTCTCTCTTACGGCTGGAGTACGCTGGAAAACAAATACAAGCATTTTTACTGTAAACATTGATCAAGTTTTTACTAAAAAAAACTTGAATAATGTTTCAAAAAGTTCTTACTAATAAAACATTGTGGCATGTCATTTTCCGGTTAACTTGGATTCCTGTTAAGTTTAGATAGTTACCTGTTTAGTTTAGATAACCAGAATCCTACTGTGTTATGTTATTTATGTGCAGAAATTGATTTCAATAGTATGTATGATTTTTTGATTCAAATTAGAGGGTGTGGTTCCTGGGAATTTACATTGTTCACCAAAAGCTCAATTTCAACTGGCAACCTCTGGATTGCCATCCTAATGGTCTGACCACTAGCCTATTGGGGTGAATTTTGCCTGGTTTTCTTTTGAACTTAAAGTTTATCAGAAGGGGAACCTTTTACATAATTTAATTCTGGCATATCAGTGTTTATTGCGCTTTGCTGATATTATGGCTTTTATGAATTGGAGGCTTGTAATAACCTTATGTTGAACCAGTAAGTATATTTTCAAATTGATTTATTTCATTTCAAGGCAGACGACTGGAGTGAATTATATTAGATGATACAAAAATTATAAAAGCATTGCAGTCCATCATAATATGATGTGGATTTCAACTACCTTGTCATTGGGAAAGAGGGAAAAAGAAACTCTTGACGAGTCCATATTCTCCAAAATGCAACCAAAAAAATTCAATGATCTGTTGAGAACCATCCATACATGAAACAGAAAAGTACAACAGGATATCAAAAGTCACGATAGAACCTATAAACAAATATGAATAGCACTTCTTGGTTGGAACGAACCTATTTGTGTCATTTTTTCCACAGCATATATTCGCTTCCTGTCTGTCTTATTTTGTTTAATTAATGAATTTATACTACTAGTTTAATTAATAAATTAATGCTACTATGCGTTTAATAGAGTACAATACAATAGGAGCTCTTTAATCCATCACGTTCAGGACCACAGCCATGTTTGATTAGCGATTTTGCCTGATTATCCAACGTCAATATGGTTTTAATTTTGGAATATTAAAGAAAAATTAATACAATAGTTATATTTAAAACAAATTGTAATAAGTTGCTGTATAGCAAGAAAAAATACACATAAGCGTTACTGTTTAAAAAAGTCTGTGATATCACGTTTCCTACGCAGTTCGGATCTTTTCAAAAAATGATTACAGATTATACACAAATTTATGAGTTCTGCAGCGTTGTTGCTTTTGTTGGATTCGAAAAATTTTACATTATTATTATACATTATACTACATATACATATTATATTATACATTATACATATTATTATATTATACATTATTATACATTATATATTTAAAATAAATATATATAATGTATCTGAAGCCTGTTTCCACGAGACTTTAGCTTCATCTTCCACGTCTCCTCCTTCATCCGACGTGGCAGCCAAGGTTAACAAATGTCCGAATTGAATTCACCCGAAAAAACTGAACACAAACAGCTCGATCGATGCCGGATTATAGAATGTGCCGAACCAAAGAATGCTGGATCAAAGAGCCTCTATTGTATTGTACAATTTAACTTTTATATACATTAAGCATAAAAGCATTGGTGATGCTCACTTTATTATATTAGCTGAAATACAATGGCTTGGAATCAAACCTTTCTGATGTCCGAAGGTATGTCTGTATAGAGGTTTTATGGGAATGAATTATAGAAGTATTATTATATATGTGTGTGTGGTTTCCACCATCACTGATTTTGCGCAGCTTAATAATGGTCAGAGTACTTGGGGCGATAGCAACTCAGAGGTTGCTAGCTAAAGCCTAAACCAAGTCATTATCACCTTTTTCTATGTTTAGACTCCTGTTCATTGAAATATAAGCCCTAATTTGTACCAAAATGACAGAAACTAATCTTGCCACAGCTGTTTCTTTTGATTTAGGGAATGCTTCCTTTCTGACACAGTTTACATGACATTACTTTTCATTCATTCTAGATTTATCTGTGAATATGGATGTTCTCATTTATAAGAAGCTTCTTGAATCATCTGTTCACCGTGAAAATTCAAGTGACAAAGAACCCTCAAGTCCCCAAGTGAAAAGGAATGACCTTGAACCTGACATTTGCCGTCAACCTTCAGCATCGAGTGTACAGATGCACGATACCGTACACGTTAACGTAATTACATATAAATGTGATTGCTGTGAGAAGCTATATGCCAGTTTCTCTGATTTACAATTACATCGAAAGGTTCACAGCAATCCTGAAGTTTCCATATCCGAATCCAGAGTGTTTGACATTGTGAGAGACCTGAATCAGTATGAGAGTGTGTATTGTATAAAAAAGTTCTTTAGTTGTGACTTGTGTTTGACGACTTTCTCCAACAATGAACAGTTGAAGCAGCATAGTCTGGCACATAACAATTTAGAGTTGTATAAGTGTCCAATCTGTTTCAAAAATTTCCGCAGCTTAGAGAACTTCAAGAGACATGAAATAATGCATCCTTCTATAAAAGATTTTAAATGTAATCTGTGTTGGAGAACCCATAGTTCCTTATCCGATCTTTTACGCCACCAGAGACGTCACCATATTGGGGAAAAGGGGTCTTTCCTGTGTCAGTTTTGTCTAAAGGCATGCCTTTCGAATTCTGATTTGATCAAGCATATGAGATCACATGGTATTGGAGAGAAAACGTGGAAGTGTGATACATGCTCAAATTCTTTCTATGACAACCAATCATTGGAAATACACCAAAGAACACATACTGGTGACAAACCTTTTGAATGCGAACTCTGCCATAAAAAGTTCAGCCAAATCGCCAATCGTAATAGACATAGACGTGTTCATACTAATGAAAAACCTTTTGAATGTGGCGTTTGTGGTGAGCGTTTTACGACAAAACACTCATCAGACTATCATATGGGATTGCATTCAGATACTAAACCTTTTGAATGTGAAATCTGTTTTAAAGCATTTCCACACAATGAAGCACTGAAAAAACACAAACGAAAACACATTATAAAAATTCAGTCACAGTGGAGAGAGAGTTGGTTATAAAATGTAGGTTGATTATTCCTTATTCTAAATTTTTGGCCCAGAAATGTTTAGTATTTTAGAAAAGAATGAAAATCATTTTTTGGTATCCTCGAAGAGGTTGCAAAAATTTGTTCGCTATAACTAATAGTCGTTACTAGCAATATATATATTTTTTAAATCATAGTGTGATTATACATTTTTTTACATTTGTTTATTATAGACATATTTGTACTTCTTTATTCCAAACTTACATATGGAATTTATGTGTTGTGACTGTGAATAATTTTGATGAACTGTAAAGTCAGTTACTGGATCCTTTATGCAGAACAATGTCATCATTATAAAAGGTATTAATATTATATACAAAGTCTTTATACGAGGTATGGCAATTAAGTAATAAGGATTTTTTAATTACAAACGTATATGGAAATGAACAATAAAATTAATGTTATAAGCCATCACAATAGGTCCTTTCCTAACTCGACACAACATTTCTAACTGGAAAAGTAGCATGGGACTGCTCCAAATTTATTTCCTTCAGAACATATGTCCTGGTCCTTTGGATGTCCTCAACACCTTTGGAACGAGTCCCTTTGATATGACTTTTGATTTTGGGAAAGGGGAAGAAATTGCAGGAAATGGAAAGCACAGGAATGCCTTTAGTAGTCAAAAAATAACAAACAATCAACGATGAATGTTAAGGTTGGTTGTCATGATGTAGCAACCATCTGCTCTCAGCAGTTTTCTTATCCCTGAATTATCATGTAACAAGCAGTTACAAGTGCTTTCCTTATTAATACCAAGTTCCTCCGATAACACGTGGAGCAGTAGACAAGAATCATACTTTACTAATACATGAAAATGCTTCACATTGTGATCGATGCACGTTGTTTTTGATGCACCTTCTTTCACATCATTGACAGTTTCTCCTCCTTTATTGAAATGATCTATCCACACATTGACACATGCTTTGATAAACGTGTTCTGCCATATATGGCCTGTAATTTTCATACAATTTTGGCCAGTTTTTCACCCAATTTTACAAGACATTTTATGTTTATCCACTGCTCTTTTCCTAAGTCACTCATTTCTTTGACTGAAGATGTTCAACACTCCAACTTTCGTAATTTATACCCCAAAACTACAAAAGTAACACTGGTAAACTAGATATCTAAAACTGCAAACAGTTTTGCTCTATCACTTCAGGGTTTGAAGATTCGTAAAATATAGATTTTATAGATGCAATGCTTATTTTTTATGCCCTGATATATAAAATCTTGTCTGAAAAAAAAATTCATAATGTACAAAGTTGGGCACAGCTTATCCATTCTTATACTGACATAGCTTGACCTAGATCACATGACATAAAGTGATGTTAAAAGATTTATATTTGGTTTGACGTTGACCAAAACAAAAATCCAAATCTGCTGCCCATTGGCGGTTTTCGCACTTGAGAGCCACAGGTGCTATCTAACTTTGAGGACCCGCCCTCCTAAATATTTCCTTTGCGCTCTTTCCTATCCCAATTTATCTTACAACTATTGATGTACTATGGCGGCTAGGGAGCATATCCCTCACTAGAAAAGTATTACCCCGCCCCCCCTAGAAAATTTCTGAATCAATGTAATACCAAAGTAATACTATGTGCTGACTATTGAGGTGGGAGCTATAGCCTCCCTCGAAGAAAGAAAAAAAAAATTAACCCCTACGCTTCGAGGCTAGTTTCTCCAATGGTAACAACTATTAGGAGGTAGTAAAAATTTTACATTTTATGAAGGGGTTAACATATTAAGGATATAAATGAATTTTATATTATTTTAAAATAGTCTTATAAAACAGACGAATAGCTTATTTAAGATCTTAATTCTTCACATAATTTAGTTTAGCAAAAAATATTACTTTTATCTTTTATAGTTTTCACCCCTTCATATAATTGAAAGCTGATCTTGCATTTTAAACCTATAACCATCTATTAGAAGGAAAACCGGCACCAATTTGCGAAGTGTGCAATGAACCCATCAGTGTTTTACATATTTTAACTCAATGCCCCAATTTTAACCATACTCATACTTTTAACTCTTCATCACTAGCTAACATTTTAAGCGACCATGCTAACCGTACACATGTCTTTAACTTCTTACAAAAAACTGGCTTTTACAATAGTCTTTGATTTAACCATGTTTGGCACAGTATGCTTTTGTGCCATAAAGATCCAAACGAGCAAACTAACTTGCATTTTAAATATTCAGAATTTCTTTAACCAAATTAAAACTAGATTATAGTTATTTTCTAAATAACATATATACTATGTGGGCTTCCACAGTACAAACATTTGCTTTGCAGGTTTTTCTAGAGTGTTGCCACTTAAAAATGCAAGGAAACAAACTTAAAGGCATCATACCAAATCGTTGACTTTCAATATTCTTCAAATACTGTATAATTATGATTTTACTTTTTATATTTGACAACAGTGTATGTAATTTTTTCCCTTTTAAAATCAAAGCAGTCTTCATTTTACCATCGAAGTGTGCACACTTGATTCTCAAAGACTGCTAAAACGGCAGACTAAATTTCGTTAGCTATGTGTTCCAGTGAATTAATTTATTTATTGGCGTCTATTATTGAATTAATCCAAACGTTTAAAGTATTAACAAATATTATTTTAACTGGATAGAATTTTGTGACTTCAATATTTATATCTGCAATTGGCGACCTCGGACTGACGAATTAAAACCTTCTGATAAATCAACTAAACTACTTCTTTGTCACACCGGTGTCTTGGACTAAAGCATGAACATTTTCTGTTATGCATCTATGTTCCAATAATGGAAGAAGACCCTTCTTTGGAAATAATTCTAAAATTCCGATATTTTGACGTCATAGAATGCTGATTTTATGGCAGCTGTGGGGCTGATGATTGGCCGAATATCAAGCAAGCATTTGGCCGTACCGAATATTCGGTAAATAGGCCAAATAACGAATACCAACCGAATATTCGACACATCCCTAATCAAAACCCATGTTAATTAATACTTCATGTAGCAATAAGTGCTAAAGTAAAATTTTGTGTATAAATTGTATGTCTTAGATTAATAAAAATTGCATTATTTTAGATTGTGTATACCTAAAGATTGGTGGGTGATCAAGTCAAGGGGCTTGCATATATGTAATCAGCACATTTAAATAAACTATAAAGAATTAGTGAATACCAAGACATCTGCAGATTTTTTTTTTTTGTGTGTATGTGTAATCTAGTGTAATCAACATGGTATTTGCATTATATACTGGGTACAAGCAAAAGAACGCAGTAATATAGTTTACAGTTTGCAAGTGTTACCACTCTGTGTGCAAAAAATAAATTCTCATTATTTAATTGCCACACCATGTCCATATGTTTGACATAGAATAGGTAACCAAACTTCTTGTAGTAATATAGTTCACTTCACCCTATTACCAAATCCTTTATACAGAACAATATCATCAAAATATAGAACAATATGAAAATAATGACTTTGTAGATAATATCAGTACCTAATTATATGTTTACCATGTAAAAGAATAGGTAAGGAAACTCGTAACAATGCAGTTGGTTGTAACCAGAATCTCTCTGTCATTATGATTGATTTCCACTGTATTTGCATACATAATGAGATACCTTGGAAATTGAACTTAAGTCTGAACACAGCATTTGTTTATTTTTCATGTACATCTTGTACACATGACATGGATGTAAATTCACACGATATTTCAAATAATTTTGTATATGAAACATAGTCTGCTTATATTCAGCCATCGGAAAGTAAAACCACTTACTTGTGTGTAATTACCTAAAGAGCATAATGTAACATAAATACTATGAAAAAAATGTGTGTTGGGCTCCCCACCACCACCACCACCTTGGAGGTACTGAACTCTGTTCTGTGTACCCACTTTGTTTTAACTATGATTCATTACATAAAGTCAGGTGTACGAATTTCCAGTTGTGTCACGTCAACCCTATACCAGGAAAGTTTGATTTTGGAGTTTTAAAAATAGGATGCTTAATCTATGGCCAAATGCTTCTTCCAATAATATTGTTAGCTCATCAATATTGTCAGTCAAATTATGGAATATTCATTAATTGCTCAAGTTGTGTGATACCCAGAACTAAGTAAATTGCAGTGAACCGTATTCACCCACCTCAATAATAAAAAAAACGTCAAAACCTAGCAGGAAAAAGTTTTCTAGTCGTCAGCTGCAAAAACCTAGTTGTCAATTTGGACAAGATTTGGTGAGCCCTAGTGATGCTCAGTAATTAACCAAATTATGTGATAAAACAGTATATATAAAATTTCATCAGAGGTAATTCCATAATTCCAGCTGTTACTTTGACACTGACTTAATGTTTCAGCGTATGACAGTGCAAAAGCCAACTGCTCTTTTTGTCAAGTGAGAGCAGAATGAGAGTATGTGAAAGTCCCAAGTTTATACACCCACATGTTGGAAATTTTCCATCTGACATCATCTGATGTGGGATAGTTCCAGCCGAGGAAACTCTCATGCCTGATGAGGCCAGATTGTCATATCCAACTTGCGGTTTGGCAAATATCCTGTATGGTTCTGATAGAGGTTTTGAAATGTTTGGGGCGTGATTCTTTAAGCTGTAAGTCTCCTCCGATTCCATAAAAAGTCTACTACCTAGATACGTCGCACTTTAATTTAAAGAAAATTATTCTTCTGCACAAAAGCTAACATTTAACATAATTCATATAGAATTATTAAGTCAGTATATTTCTCAGGAAAAAATGTAAAAAAAATGTTTGCCAAGTGTGTGACTGAAACTTGAAAAAAAGCTAAATTATCTAATCTGTAAAGTATATTGACCGGAGCAGTCTCCTTTCCTCTTATATATAGTCACACATCTTTTTTAAATGGAGTAAAAGATGAAGCATCATCCTTGTGATTATGTGATTAAACTCTTTTATAATGAACTCAAAAAGGGCCAAATGAAAACGTCGTTGTAAATATTTACTTAATGCAAGTTTTTAGTGTAAAGAAATGCATTTTTAATAGATTTTTGTATTTCTAAATTTACCATAATTGAGTTGCAAATGGGTTTGTGTTAATGGATTTTATAGTTCTTGAAGCTTGTTTTGATTATATAAATTTTAATGTTGTGTATTTTATTGTTTACTATAATTAGTGACTGAAAATCTATTAAGCTTGGTCTGGAAAATCTGAAAGAGTCAAAGAAGTTTAAAACGAAATTTATGTAGACACCATGTTATGTGATATTGATCAAATCGAATAAAATCTATTGATATAAGATACACTATTTTTAAGAAAATGTTTCCTGTATGTATACAGTAATATCTGTACGAATGTATGACTTTGAGAAATAAAAGATAATATATTCTGGTAAGTGGCCCATCCTTTGTATGTCTCACAGATTTTCAGTAGGTGGACTATCACAAGTTATACGGTTCAAATTATATTCCATTAATTAGAACTGTCAAAAATTAAAAGTAATTGGTGTTTTCATCAATCTGTCTAAGGCAAAAGTCCAAGTATTTTTGATAACGGTTCCTTTTTTTTAAAATCTGACCAGACTTCCCCACTTCTAGTTTTCATCATGTTCATCGTTAAGTTTGTTTGCTTCCTTTCTATCTCTCGCTCTCTTTTTTTCCTTCTTTCCGGTTAATTAGTAATGGAACTACTTACAATACATTTTCGATCCAAAACATAATCATTTCTTCTGTTTATTGCTATTCCACCAAGGTCTGTAAAAAATGGGTCGGGAGTCCTCCGCTGAGTGATCCATGCTCTAAAGGCTTTAACATTACACTGCTCATGAAAAATTTTTTATAAATTAAAAATCAGATTGAATTACCTAAAAATTCATTTATAAAAATCAAAGTTTGGGGCATGATTTACAAAATTATTTTGTGGGGATTGATTTATTAAAAATTAACAGCGAGCATAATCATCGCCTGATTCTTATCCTACTATAGAGCATAATGATAACGCGTTTGACTACCATATGACATAGTTGCCAATCCTTCCGATTTACCTTGAAGGCTTCCGATTTTTTATCGATCTTCCAGTCGAAAACGACATTCGGAGATTTCATCTAAAATCCCCAGTGTTTTTTAAAATACTGATTTTTTTTAAAAAAATTTATATACCTATTTTTCTTGATGCATGTTTATTTAAATTTTTGCGCATATGTGCATATTTAATGATAAATATGCATAAATAAATGCAAATATCGGTAAAAAAGTCGGAAAAATTTGCCTGCCATTGACGGCGCATGCATGACGTGGCATAGTGTGGAATTTTAGCTCCAGCTATGACGTAGAGTGATGCCCCTGCACAACGAAATCATGCATCTGTATTTGTAGTTGTTGGGGAAGGCAAGAAAGAATGCGCTACACCGTTAAGGTTTTGGTCAAGCATGTGACTTCCTTTAGGGAAGCCATGTATTAAGACGTATCTGGTATTTCTTTGTTCTGGAAAGTAAGTTTTGTTTTTGAAAACTACGTTAACGATATCGATCGTTAATAAAAGGTAATACCAAACGTTTAAAGCCGAATATATAAAGATGTTTAATTTTATTCAAAATCAAGACATGGGGGGGGTGGGCTAAAATGTTATCTGCACGCGTTACCGTAAAGACATAACATTACTCACAGTGGTAAATGAGATATTACTTTGCATTCTGAGACTTTTAAACATAGGGAGGCGTTCAAGGCTCTAGAGTCTAATCATAGTATCAAGCCTTCATTTTCTGCATTTAACGATATCTCCGTGATTAACGCTGAATGTTTATTTACATCGTTTTTGATCGAACATAATTTGTCAATGAATTATCCAGTGCTAGCCATTTTTTTTTCCTTACTGATTACCATCTGGGATCCCTAGTCAAAGGAAGTTCACATTCCTTAGAAACTTACAGATCCTGAAGCAGCATGACCTTATGATCACTCATAAGTGCTATTCTTCCGTTCTGAGGTCGTATATCTGTCTTTTGGAACTCTTCGAAACCCAACCAAATTGTCGGATTATTTTTAACAATCACCTCCTCTCTTTTTACATTTTTTAAATAACTTCTCTAGTGCCCGAATGGGATTATATGCATAATCCTTACCAAACTGAGTGGTAAGGCCTGGCCTTCCTTGATTAGTATACCTCGATTTTCAGTTTTATCGTGAGCACCTTAGCGAAATTCACGTGTCCTTCTGCTATGAATCACAAACACGAAAGTATTGACATGATATTGTACTAAACTCTCCTTACAGTTGAATTATTTTACATTAACAAAAATTACCTATCTGCAGACCTTGTGATAGCAGGGTTGGTAACGTATTCCCCTAAAATAGCAGATCCAGAAATCTTTTGGGCTTGGGGGATTTGTTTCAGATTCCTGTTTTTAGCCAAGTGTCTGGTGCTTTTCATTTTATTTTCCATAACATAATCCCATTTAGGGGAGTGGGGGGCCATCATCCCCATCGTCCTCCCTTGGATCCACCAGTGTTCACCTAACTGCCATTAATTAACCTCAATACGACTGCCAGCAGTGCCAAAACAAAAGCAAAAAACTACAGTCTAACTTCTGTAGCTCTAAGTTTTTCTAAGTAAGTGTAGCTCTGTAGCTCTAAGTTTTTCTAAGTAAGTGTAGCTTGGTTTCTTATGCCTTAAGTGGTTTGGTTTCCTCGAAGATGTGGTGTAGTCCACTCGGGGAGTAAGCTGCCAAAGAGATTTTTGTAGCTTTTCGACTAACTTACGTCTAAAAGTTCTAGCCAAATTAAAAAAGCTGTAGCTGAATCAGAAAAGATGTTCCCAAGAAGCAAGGAGTTTTGGCTGCAAATAAACAGTTCGGTATTCCCTTTAATCGATACGTTTCTTCTCTGGTGTGGAGGGCCGCATAACCCTGACCACACCGTTCTATGCAATCGGGTGATCTCGTCGTCATCAGCTTTGCAATTTTATTTGGAGTTTTTCGACAAACTGCTCAGCAGTTTTTCTATCCGAATTTTGGTTAACGCCACCTTTTGTTGAAAAGGCTAGTGACTGATGAAACCCTGGGTCCATTTCCTTATGGTTGCATAGGGGTAATGCTTTTGTCTATCATGCTATTAACCTTTCTTTGACTCCCAACGGTATCATAGAATGCATACCATTTTTCCGTTTTGGTCCAAGCTTGGTTCCTTTGGCAATGGAAGCTTGAGTTCCTCAGAAAACTGCAGGTCCCGATGAAGCATGATGTTTGCTGACATTGCATCATAGAAATGTAGACAAGTATTCCCTATTCCTTTGTAATCCAAGTTTAGTTCTCTTGGCAATGGAAGTTTGGGTTCCTCAGAAAACTGCGGATCCCTGTGCAGCTGCGGCGCAATGTATGTGGGAGGCCACCAATGTGAAGGCCCCGGATGCAAAATTTCAAACGGGGGAGGAAAAATCAATAATAAATAAAAGATTCGTAAGAGATGGATGGCGATCTGGTTCAAGTATTCCTTATACTACTCCCATCATGTCCGAAATCTATAATTTACCATGCAGGCACGTGCCGTCAGGGTGTTTTTCGTCCCTCAATCTCGGAGGAGGAAGGGTGAAAGGCATATCCCCCACTTCTCCACTATTGAGGAATACTATTAAAATTTTAACTTCAAAAATAACATTAAACATTGCCACTAATGTAGCAAAGCTGAAACAACTTTGGATTCTAATTTCATTTTCTGTCAATAGATGTCCGCACTATACTCAGAGCCGCTAAAATCTGTTTTGCACCGTAAGCCCAGCCCTGACCATACTGTCAATAATACTGCTTTGACAGTACCCCTTGGCGTATCTATTGTTAAAAAAAATGTAGGGTCTCTACCTGTACATTTTCTTTCAGTCTTTGTGAAAATATCGATCTTAAAGCTTGGTGCTCTGCGAAATCAGTAAAATTGAAATCGTTCAAGTGGTTGTTGTTTTGTAATTCAGTTTATTTTAACTAATTATCATTTGATAAAAGCTGTT
>QLNU02003225.1:22074070-22098404 GCA_006491805.2 Dysdera silvatica | reverse complement strand
GATCAGTTTATATTATCAGCAAATAATCGTAAATTTTCATCAAAGTACCTCAAATCATTTATTGCCAATAAAAAGTATAATGGTCCTAGTATAGTTCCTTGTGAAACATCTCTTAAATTAATCATTTTATCTGATAATTTATTCTCTATTTTAACAATTTGGTATCGACCTTTAAAATAATTTTCTATAAGTTTAAACATTTTACCTCTTATTCCTAAATTAAGTAGTTTATCTTTTGGAATATCTCTGTTTATTAAGTCAAAAGCTTTACTGAGGTCTAGAAAAAAGCCAAATATTAATTTTTTGTTGTATATTATTTACTATTTTTAATAACTTCTCTATTGACTTATTTTCTTGGAATCCATATTGGTTAATGTGAATTAGCTTATACTTATTTAAAAAGTCAATCTTTTATGAATTACTTTTTCTAATATTTTTGAAAACACTCATAATTGCTATTGGTCTGTAATTTTCGATAATTGTCTTTTTTCATTTTTTAAAAATTGGTTTAATTATAGCGAGCTTTAGTTCTTTAGGAATTTTACTTGATTCAAATATATCATTTATAACTATCATTAATGGTTCCTTTAAATATTGAGTACTTTATTTAATGATTTTTGGCACTAGGTTGTCAATTTCTGATCCTTTATTTTAATTATTTTTTAATTCCGATTTCAGTAACCCTGTGTAAAAAAAATACTATTTGTTAAGCTTGGCTGAAGATATTTTTTGAACTTGCTGTTTAGTGAACTTGATAAATTTAAATTTTCTGATACGTTTATGTTGAATTTATTAAATTCATTAGCTATTTTTCTTGGGTCACCAAATATTTCATTTTTTAAGTATTTTTATGCTTGTTTCTTGTTTAATATTTTTTTCGTCCTAGTAATTGATTTATTGTTTCCATTTTTATTTTATTTCACTTTTTGATAATATATTATGATAGTATTTTTTGCTTTATTTTAGTAAATTCATTCCAATGTTTATTTTTTCTTGTTTGTATAAATTTTTTATATAATTTATTTTTTGTTTTTATTAGCTTTTTATTTTCATTTGTAAACCATTCTGGATTAATCGTTTAACTTTTTTTATTATTTTCATTGGAAAAAGTTTCATTATATATTTCTTTCAATTTATTCATAAATAAATCGTATCATGTTTCCGATTTTGGTAAATTTTCTTTTTTAATAATTTTTGCCAATAAATTTTTTGTAATTCATTATGAAAAATATTTATGTTTTCATTTTTAAAGTTCTGCATTTTTATTTCTTTTTCTTTATATTGAGTTTTTTTACTTATATCAATAAGTATCAATCTGTGATCACTGATATGTAAGTCCGGGTGTATTGTTTCAGTATTTATTATACTAGTGAAGGCGAGATCAATTTTACTTGCACTATTTTTAGTAATTCTAGTTTGTTTATTTACTATGTTTAAGACCATTTGATTCCATTAAATTTAGCGGTTTTATTGAACAAAAATTTTTCTTATCGAAATCGTAAAAGTAAAAATCTCCTAATATCAATAATTAAAGGAATGTTTTAATTTAATTTCTAGTAATCTCAATATTCGTTGATGGCAGTCTATACTTGATACTAATGGCGTAAAATATTTTTACATACATTTACCGATAATAGTTCAAAGGTCTTTCTATAAATGAATCTAATTATATTTATTCAGTTTTTTTTTTTAAATATATGGATATACCACCTCCTTTAGAGTTTTTTTCTGAATAATGCGAATTTATTGTAATTATCTATGGAGTTATCAGAGTCACCGTTTTTCCACGTTTCCACTATAACAATTATATCTGGTTATTTTAATTCTTGAATGACGTTATATAGTAAGTCCATTTTATTTTGTAGACTATTAGCGTTCAAATATAGTATTTTCGTCGATTGCGATGAATTTTTTTTTTAATTTTGTTGGTTCTCGTGATCTTTCTTTTCTTTTTAATATTAACTTTAATTGACTTGGCTTTATGATATTCATCTGTTTCTTTTCAGAAATCATTTAGGTCATTTATATCTCGAATTTCAATCTTTTCCGTTTCCTTATTTTTTCTCATAAAAATCTTTCCTTTTTTAGTCCACACAAATTTCCAATTATAATTTTTTGCGAAACGTCGAGTTCCTATAAATATACTAACGTCTTTTTTTGTCAAATGTTCGTTCATGAAGATACTGTCCTTTAAGTTCATTTCTTCCATTCCATTTGATAATATTGGGTCCTTTCTTTTTATCCACATTTCATTTCTTTTATCGATGTTGTTGAATCTTATCAAAATGTTGCTTTTTCCAGTTTTATTGATTTGCAGTCTATGTGCTTCTTCAATATTTTTATCCGATATAACAATATTTAAAGTTTTACATATTTGTTTAACTTTCTCTCTACAATTTTCTTCTTTTTTTTTTAGTGGGTAGCCAACGATGATTAAATCTTTGCGTCTGCTGTAATTAATTACGTTGTTCATTTGTTGATCAGCATAATAGTTGTCGTATAATGTATTAATCTCTTTATCTACTTTCTTCCTTCATTAATTCGATTTCAGTAGTTATAGTTTTCTTTTTATTTGTTATTTCGTTTTCTTTGATGATTTCCATACAAAGTTCATTTCTTTTGTTTGTTCATTATTTCATTAGATTTTATAATCATCATTTCTATCTTTTTAGATAATATTTCTATCTTTTCTTCGGTTTCTTTTTATTCTTTTTTAGTTCGGATTTTATTTCCTTTAATTCGTGCTGGATTTGTTTCGACAAATCTTCCATTTTGCTAAACTTTTGTGGCTTTTAGCTATTTATAGCTATTTTCTGGCTAAAAATAGTCAATGGCAATAGTGTTTTATAGCCAAGTGCATCTCTATTTGTAATATACATAATTATTTTTCTGTTCAATTTTAAATAAATTATCAACCATTAGTTGGATTTTAATAGAGAACGATGACAATACTGTGGAACGACATTTAAAATAATAAACTAATATACGTCTGGGACCCTATAATTATTGTTTATTTTTATCTTGAAACCTCGTTTTCTAAAGGGCAGAAAACGTCTGTCGAAAAATATTTCAAGCTAAAATAAACATGATTTAATTCAAATTATGTATTGCTTTATTATTAATAGCATTAATTAGATGTTGAACTACAAGAGGAATTCAAAAAATTGGAAAGTAAATAAACATTTAAAAAAGTCTAAGAAAATATTTGATACAGGGTAATGGAAACTAAAAAAAATGGAAAAAACATAAGGAAAGGATGAGTGATTCACAATTATTTGTGTGTCATCTTTGGAATCAGATTGTAATCTTAAATCTCAGCTATGTTATATCTTGTTGATATTTTCTTGAGATCTTTCATTGTAGAGTCTAATATGATGTACTTTTAGTATATATTGTCGGTATTATCGCTGTAGTTACACAGTATATTGTTATTATGACTTTACAAATGAAGAATAAATAAAGCAGTGATAAATATTGTTTTATTCCTAAGATGTTTCTTCTTATATGCTTAAATCAATTAACCGCTTTGATTATAATACTCCTGTGCAAATATAGCGATTTTTTGACTTTTTAAAATTATGCAGGTAAATCAAATAATCAGTATAATTAATAAAATGTAATTGATAATAATTTAATATTTGCTAATTATATAATTATTATTTAACGGGAAATATTTAGTGTGATAGTCTCTTCAATAAACTTGCTTGTGCCTCCCCCCTAAACCGAATCCTGGCTGCGCCAGTGGGTCCCGGGTTCGATGACCTTTTCACGCAAAAAAAATTGTCACCATATTTTTAAAATTTCGTCCATTTGACAAGCTCTATATTGCATAAAATAAAACATATTTTACTATACTTAATGCGTAAACGTGCACAGAAAATTTATAAGTCAAATTGCAGGCTTTTTTATGAGGCGGTTATAAATCTACAACTTCAAATGTTTATATGTATATATAGATAAAATTTCATAGTCATGGCTGATTACCACCATGCGTGGCCTGCGGTGGCGCAGTGTGGTAACGCGTTCTCCTATTGCGCGGCTAATCCGGGTTCGACTCCCAGCAGTGCAAAAAGAACGCTTACTCAGAGATCTCATAAAGATCGCACTGCTCACTGTAGTCCGGGGTTTGGTTCCCTAGGCCTTAAGAGGTTCGGATTCCTCGGAAAACAGTAGGTCCCGGCGCAGCATGACCACTGTAGTCTTTGAGCCGTAAAACCAAAAAACAAACAAACAAATTACTACCATGCTTACAGCAATGATACTAAGCAGTGAAGTAACGGAAAATCTCGCCCCCCCTCAATAATTTTGGGGGGGGGCTCCCTTTTATGAAAATTAATGTGTTTATACATAATATGAAAATATATAATTATAAAAAAAAAAATCTTGCCTCCACATTTATTTGCACCAAACGAACAATATTTTTTTGGATTTTCTGTGGTAGGGAGGAAGACGGGGAAAGGTAAACGCATATTTCACTGAAAAATACGCTTAGTTGGTCCACTACTGATATTATAAGCTGGTTCGTAATTTCGTTGACAAAAATCAAAGTGTGCGTGATAAGATGCGCGCGCAGCAAGAAAAGGAAAATAATTTGCATATTGTTAGCCAGTGGCATCTTAAGCGGGGGGTGCAACGGATGCACGGCACCCGGGCGGCAGCTAAGCTTTGGTTACATAACTGATTTTTTCAAATTCGAAAATTTCGAAATCTAGCAAGACTGACAGATTTCGGAAATTTACGGAAATTAAAAAAGAAAAAAAAAATAGACATTATTAAAATAAAGTGTCTTGACCTACTAGATGAATGAGGACAAGAACAAATGCAATTTTCTCCGTATATGAGGATGTAAGATATTATTACCCTCCGCAGGGATAACACAATTGCCAAATATGGTCAACACAAGAAAGCCTCCGGGGCGAGATTTTTGTGAGTTTTCGTGGGGGAATTTATTATACAATAATTTTTGCCACCCACGTATTAATTACAGCTCAAACTAGAGCTTATGTAATTTTGGAGAAAAAGAGACGCTTTCCCCATCCTGGATTCGAACCAGGGTCCTCGCGGTGTCTTGACCTACTAGACGAACGAGAACAAACGTTTTTTCTCCGTATATTAGAATGCATTAATACGGAGAAAAAAGCGTTTGTTCTTGATCTCGTTCGTCTAGTAGGTCAAGACACCGCGGGCTCAACGCGGGGACCCTGGTTCGAATCCAGGATGAGGACGGCGCTTCTTTTTCTCCAACTATAAATAAAAAGCTCTAGTTTGAGCTATATGTACGTGGGTGGCAAAAATTATTGTATAATAAATTCCCCCACGAAAAACTCACAAAAATCTCGCCCCGGAGGCTTTTCTGTGTTGACCATTATTTGGCAATTGTGTTATCCCTGTGAAGGGTAATAATATCTTACATTAATCACTTGGTATAATATTCTGTTAAAAATTAATATTGTAAATAAAGCTTTGCAGTAATCTACTGTGATCCTTCCAGAGGCTCTTAAAATGTTAGAAGGAGTAAAAAAATACTTTACTGAATGTAGAGGGAATCCGAATTATACAAAAATGCTCAATGAATCAAAAGTTATTTCTGAAGAATTATATTTTTAGATTAGTTTCTCAGAAACTGGTACTGTAAGACCCAGGAAAAAGAGGGCTATATTTGATTACGAAGGTAGGAACAATGCTACGCAAAATCCAGAAATGCACTTTAAAGTCAACTTTTTCTTTATTAGACACTGCCATAAGTAAATCAGAAGAAAGGCTTGAATTACTAAGTGACCACAACAGTGCCTTGTCTCTTTTACACAGTCTTGACACTTTGACGAACTTAAATTCGGATAATAAAGAAAATACTGCGTAGATTTGCAAAATAAATTAACAGATTTTAGAATTAATCATTCGGACATGAATGGGAACGATTTACTGAATGAGAGATTTTGCGGACGTATCTAAAATCTACCGCATCTTCAGTCGATGTTTCGAAACATTTGTTTAAAAATAACTTAATTATGGAAAAAATTTCGATCGCTTCACGCATTTACTTAACATTACTTCTCTCTGTTGTTGAGGGCGAAAGATCATTTCAAAATTGAAAATCATTAAAAATTACTTAAGGTCAAGTATTACACAAGAAAGATTATCAAATCTAGCTATGATAAGTATTGAAAACGATATTGACATAAGCATAAATGATATTTTAAAAGAATTTGCGATAAAAATATAAAAAAATGTTGATTTTGGTTATTAAAAAATAACAAATATTTTCAGTATTGCAATTGATATTCTGATGTTATCAGATTGCTATTAATAAATAATAATAAATGTTTGATTTATAATAAGAATGCTTCTCTCTCTCTATTAATTTTCACTCAGCTCAAATCACAAACCACCCCTAACTCTTTTTTATTTTCAACTTCAGGTACTTCTCATAATCCGTAATGGGCGGCACAGAATATTTTGCACCCCGGCGGCAGGCAACCTCGAGATGCCCCTGTTACTAGCGCAGATATAGCCTTTATAAAACACAGGTTTTGTGAGCCTAAGATCAGTATTACTGTTTTTGTACTATGATGAGTGAATAACGTTGGTTGATTATCCGTTCATTTCTACGTGGTAAGTGTCAGGCTGACATTTGGAGGCGTCTGAAAAAGACAACATTTCGCGTCAGTTGACATCCAAACCCATTAAACGATAGAAGGAGACCGGCAGTGTCGTTGACAAGCCTCATACTGGTCGACAACGCACCGTTCGGACTCCACTTCAAATCAAACTGTGAAAGCTCGAATTCGCCGAAATCCTCGACCATCACAAAGAAAATTGGCCTCCGAAATGAAAGTTTCACGTAGATAGATCAGTTCGAAGAATTATGAAGGATGATCCGGGATTAAGACCTTTCAAACGGCGGAAAGTTTACGGTTTGATAGTGAAGCAATGTAGGTCCGGACTCGAAAGATCGAAGGTGTTGGTTCTTGCGGTACGATAATGTGAAAAAAATCATCTTTGCCGATGAGAAAATATTCGTTATCCAGGAATGCATTAACGCTCAAGATGACGGGGGTTTACGCATCTACTCTCGCAGATATTCCTCAAAATGTGGAAGAACAATGCTTTCAGAATCCTTGATCTGTGATGGCTTGGGGAGTCATCTCCTCTCCAGGTAGCCTTCCCCTCGTTTTTGTGGAACCAGGAGTAAGCATTAATGCTGCTTACCACCGAGACTAAACTCTTGAGGGACATCTGAAAGGGGGAACTCAACATGTCTTCGAAGAGGGGCGATGGACTTTCCAGCAAGATTCAGCACCAGCCCATGGGGCAAAAAATCACTCAAGAATGGTGCAGCCTGATTTCATTTCGTCGTAAGAATGGCCCTTCTGGCATAGGCGTACGTAGAAAGTTCATAAGAGGGATTATAGGCTCAATGGAGGGGTTACAGAGCTACAACTCGCATATTCCTATGTTAAATATACAAAATTTCATTGCAATGGGGGGGGGGGTTACAACCCCCATCAACACCCCCTACGTACGCCAGTGCCTCCTCGTCGCCTGACTTGAACCTACTGGACTATATCGTATGGGGCTTTTAAAAACAAAGGTCAGTGCTATCCAATACCGTAGCGTTGACTCTCTGAAAAAGACCCTGAGCGGCGCATGATGTATAATGCTGATGGACATCGTGCGTAATTCTGTAGCCGCATGGCTAAGAGGATTGCAGGCCGTAGTTGAAGAACGAGGCTGCCGATTGAATAAAATTTTCATAGAATATTTATGAGATGATATCATTGTCAGGACTTGAATAAATTATTGAATTGCTTTTCATGTGATCACATTCGTTCGTTTGCGCGCGCGCGTGTGTGTACAGGGTGCATCATAGATTCGTTCAAACTTCAAAAATTCATAATAAAAGAAGTAATGCTCGGAAAAAATTTCGGTTTGGCCGAATATGATCAGAGGGACATTCGATTTTTTTCCATGCATAAAAAAAAAAATGATTTCAAAAGTAACTGAAAGAGGGCGCTCACACGTCATACTGAGACGTTTTATGCAAATCAGGCTAGTAATAAAACACCTGGCTGGAAACTGATTCGTCATTCGATGCCGGCAGCATGCTGTCGTTACCAGATCGAGCGTTGGTGGTTAAACTTTTCTACAAGAATGGTGAATCCACAACTATTGCATTGCGAAAGTTTCGCACGGAGAACAGACTGAAGGCGCAAAAAAGCCCTATTTCATTGAATGGGATACTGAATTTAGTACGACGTTTTGAGGAAATGGGGAGTTTGAAGGATCATCCACAAAGTGGCAGACCATCCTTGAGCGTGGACCGCATCCATGTTGTACAAAGTGTCATGGAAGAATTGGGAGCCAAGACATCAACGGGAAGTAGCAGTGCTCGTGAAGCTGGGAGATTCCGGAATCGTTGATTCGATGTATTCTGCACGGAATCTTGAATCTGTATCCGTACAAAATACAGGCACTTCACCAATTATTACCGGCAGAAACAGATGAAAGACAAAAATTTGCTACATGGGCGCTTGCATAAATGGAACGTGACCCACAATGGTTGTTGAATGTCATGTGGACGGATGAAGCCCACTTTTCACTGCATGGTGATGTCAATACGCAAAACAGTTATATTTGGGCGACGTCAAACCCTCGTGAGTACCTCACTAAGCCACTGCATTCTCCTCATGTGACTGGTTGGTGTGGTTTCACCGCGTCTTTCATTTTGAGCCCTTTCTTTTTTGAAGTGCATTGTCCTATATCCGGTTGGAAAACATGTACAGTCACTGCAAAACCGTATGTTACGCCTTTGAGTGACCAGGTTGTGCCTGTATTGCAGAAAAGACATGCATTACCTGTCATCACCTTCATGCAGGATGGTGCCCGGCCCCACTTTGCACGTGCAGTCAAGACAGTCCTCTTGGAAACTTTGACGGAAGGCCGAGTGATAAGTCAAGGTTGTAAGTTTAAGTGGCCCTCACGATCACCGGACTTGACCCCGGAAGATTTTTGGTTGTGGGGATACTTGAAATCTTGTGTGTACCGGGGCTCCCCTGCCACTTTGATGAAACTGAAAGATGCCATTCAACGGACCGTCAGTGGAATCGATGCCGACATGCTACACTCAGCTGCAATAGGCGTAGTGACGCACCTCATTTGCCTGATACCTTGTAGTGGTAGTGGTGAACATCTTTTACTTTAAAATAGTAAATGCACAGTGTCATGTTATTGTGATCTGTTTCATTGTCTGTTTGCCTGATTTGCATAAAACGTATGACGCGTGAGCGCCCTCTTTCAGTTACTTTTGGAATTTTTTTTTATACATGGAAAAAAATCCAATGTCCCTCTGATCATATACGTGCAAACCGGTTTTTTTCCAAGGATTACTTCTTTTATTATGAATCTTTGAAGTTTGAACGAATTTATGACGGACCCTGTATTTTGCAGAACTCTGCAATTCATCGTCATTTTTTTAACAAAATTTAAAGGATACAAGCACTCAAATTTAAGTAGAGTATATTTCATACTAGTGAATATAGATTTGAGATATTCGGTTATAGATTTGTGAGAAAATAATATCTATGTATAAAATACGCTAATTTTGAAAAATTGCTCCGGATCGTTACGGGAGCTCTACCATCAGAGCTCAGATGGTAAAGCTCTTGCCCGGATTGTAGAAGGTCATGGAATCGTGTCCCACAGGTCGCAGAAAACATTTCTTTTCTTTGCGAACGTCTTACCTTCTGCTCATGCCATAATATCGGCGTTACTATTACTAGGCGCAAATGACGCTGATAAAAATTGTTTCCTAATATAGCAGATGGTTTACGAAATTACAAAATATCTTTGTATGAAACTTTGTCTTCCTTTTGTTTTAGAACACCATGTATAGCATAACCTAAATTAATATCATTAGTAAACAAAAGATTTTCGTTCTCTGTAAAATTAATTTTTTGAATTGTAATAGTATGGGCATTTAAAACAAATTTACCCATCACATTAACAACAATGGATTCTAAGGATCCATGAAGGAATGGAACTAATCGAATATCACTTTGATATTCTTTTGAGATAGGTTCGACTACTGCTATTAAAGATTAAAAAAATTTTAATTCTGCTTCTAGAAGGGGATCTCCCACAAATGAACAAATTTTATTAAAAATTCATGCAACATAAACTTGCTTTGTCATTCTTTGTGCCATTTACAAACTTTTGACATTAGGTATGATGTCAAAAGCACCTTGTGCAACCTTCCATTTTGCAGCCAGCAGATTGAACGAAACTTTTGAAGGAAGTTCTTAGGATCAGAACCATGAATAGATAATACAGGATGTGAAATATTGTTAAATAAATTATACAGACGCCGCAGAAAGTGGATTAAAGACCAGTTTATAGCTTTATTTACAGTTTTAAAAACACCATGCAATGTATGTAGTTCACAACATGTATGGTAAGACTGGAAGAATGTATTAAAATTTATTTAATTGAAATTATTAATTTATTTAAATTAAACTTCATCTAAATAATAAATTGAACTTCAAACAATAAATTAAATGTATTAAATTCAAATTCATCAATTTATTTAAATTCAAATTCATCAATTTATTTAAATTCAAAATTTTAATAAATCTTAAAATTAGAATTTTAATAAGTTTTAAAATTAAAATTTATTATAAATGTTTATGGACGGATCAACAACCGATCCGGTCTGGAGGGACCGTTGGTTCACATCTGTTGAACCTTTTACAACAAATGAAAAGGGTTAGAAATTGGCATTACGCTAACCAATTTCTCTCACCAGCTCTATATGAAGCTATGACAAACTTCCTAAGCACGCTTTTGCTTTGATGTTTTGGCGAGAAACGAGAGAATAAGGGGGTGGGGGATTGCAACCCTTTTGGAGATACGTGGCGAGATATCTAGTTGATCAAAAGGAATAAAAAGCGAGCGCGAGGACTATTTTAAAAGTTTAGAATACGTCCAGTAATAGCCTACAGTGATTACGTTATTTTTGTTAGGTTTAAACATATTATATTTTGAAGTAGCTGCAAGGAAGTTGTTTTTTTCTATTTGTTAAACTGAAGTTCTATATTCTTTATTTCTGAAAGTCAAAGTTGCAATTCAATTTGCACATGAGACGCATTTATTTTTATTTTAAAAATTCTGTAACGAAGTATCGCTTGTATTCTATTTATCCGTATGAGGATAACATGGAACAGACTATAAATATATTTAATGTTGTTTGGATACTTTTTGAGGAATTTATGGAAGAAATTAAAAGGCGCCAAATGGAGATAAAGTCTCTCTTCTGTCAAACCAAAATCATTTTTTATTAATTATTTTTAGCGTTAATCTGAGGAGATAGATGCTAATTTTCACATATTAGGTTTCTTATGGTGTTTACTTACGACTGAATTAAATTCGTCAGATTCGGAGTGTGAGCTCCAGGGAGATTTTCTTGTTAGTGTGAAAAAATATGCAAAAGTCTTTTCAAATGTCACTGCTTTTTAATGCAACCACAGATCTTTTATAAAATTTACACAAAATCTACAATTATCGTAAATATTGTTCATGAATGTGAATTTACACGCCGATATATAAAATTCACTATATTGGAGACAGTTTTGGAAGATGCGAACTGCAAACGAATTTACTTACATAACTCATGTTACAAATTACACTAAATTTTACAAAATTGAACACACTCAACACTTCATACATCTCCTTTACAATTATCACAAAATTTACAAAATCACTGCTTGCGAACAAATTAAACTGAACTATTATTGGTTAAGAATGCGAATGTGTGTGTGTTTTTTAACAATCCACATTCTTTCCTCTACGTTTGTAAATACGTATATATATAAGACACAGCCAATTGAAAACAGGTTATTACTGGTATTTGACAGAAGTAACGGATACAGAATTTTACTTATTTACAATGCACAGTGTTAGCACATCGGAGTCCCCACTCATATAGAAGAAAGAAATTTCGTTACTTTTCCAGGTTTTTCCCTAACTTTTCCAGTAAAATTCCTAATCGGTCAAAAGTAACTTTCAGCTGAACTTCGATTACTGAGGAAATAGCTTCATGGTCGCAGGGGATTTCGCCATTCAAAACGAAAGTTAATATTTTTCCTGACTTTTCCGGGTTTGACCAAAAAATATTGTTCCTCCTGACTTTTCCTTGACCTTTAGGGACTATTTCAAATTCCCCGACAATTCCATGTTGCGAGAGAATGCTTATATACAGTAGAACCTGCCTGAAGTGACCACCTTTGGGACTGGACTGCGATGGTCATCATAGACAGGTGATCACCACATACGATAGATTTTGTATGGGCACGACTGAGTCCCTACTAGTTTTGTCTTATAAAAATGGTCACTTTACTAGATTTTACTGTATTACCATAAAGTAATACTAGCATCGAGATTTGTGACTAATGGTGTGTGCAGGAGAGAAGGGCCATTGGTTATCTAGCATAATGCCCATCCTCATATAACCAATATTGTGCGGGACACTCTCCATAGGACCTGGACACCGCCCCACATACACCATTTTATTTTGCAATTTTTGGTGGATTGAAATAGCATTGGGAGGGAAATGATAGGAAGATGTGGAGGATATGGCCACAAAACAGTTCCAGAAGTCATACACCACCTTCCATAATTCAGCTATTGGTCGATTTGTGTTGCAGTAAGACAAATGCCTGGACTCTCATGGTCAGGGTAAATCATTGCTTAGTTATATATAGAAAGTGAGTGAGTGGCCAGTTTTCATTTGAATGATCCTTATATATACACACACACACAATAGAATCTATGTATAACATTATTCCAGGTACCAGGAGAGGATATTGTTATAAGCTGTATTGTTGTAGACAGACTTCACAATAACTATATATAGCAGAGCCGTGCACAAAGGGGACACATCTGAACAATTTATTGGCTGTAAAATCAAATTCCTGATGAGAGAAAGGAAATTTTCTATCACCACCCCCAACTTTTTGGAATCTTGTGCATAAGTCTGATATATATAGATATATAAAAGAATAAACAGAAAAGAATATGGGTAAAAGTATTTTAATTTATATAAAATAGAGGTGCTTACTGTGAATGAGAGAATGGTTGTTCTTTAAGATGAATGATTGCTTGTATGCTGAAAAAGAAGGCTCATTCTTAATTCTGTAATTGTTTCGAAGACGGGAATCCCAAGAAACCACTCTTTTAAAGAGAATGAAAAAGAATACATTCAATAAAGAGAATGGTTTTCTTACTTCTAATGTAAAGTTTTTTTTATTATTAACAGGTCCAACTCAGGCATAGGCGTACACAGGAAGTTCATAAGGGGGGAGGTTATAGACCCAATGAGGTGGGGTTACTGAGCTACAACTCACATATTCCTATGTTAAATATACAAAATTTCATTGCAAAAAGGGGGGGTTACAACCCCATCAACACCCCCTGCATACGCCAATGAACTCAGGTCAAACAAAGTAATGCACCGAGGAAAAGGTTTTTACATGTGACTGGTCAACCTGTGCATATCGAACAGAAAACTATATGAAGGGACAGGTAAAAACAGGAGAAAAATTACCCCCTCTCCACATTTCCTGAATTTTCTCCTGGTAATCTGTCTGATCATATTTTCAGCAGTACATTTAAGATCTGTTAAGAAATACGTAACTTACATATATAACTTGAGGCCCATTTTTCACTTGCAACGACTTATTCCAATTATTCGGTACACCTCAAATTTACTTGCATGTTCCCTGTTCCAATGTTTTCGTCAAAATGTTAATGAGCAATAGAGATTATTAGTTAATTATATATAGAACAATAAATAAAAAAATATATTAGAATGGTTTACAACAAAAATTTTATGGGCGGGAACATATCCTTCTCATTGCACAACATTTTCTTGTTCATGTGCGCAATCCGAATTCCAAGTACATTTAATATTTTAAATACACCGCAGGGACAAAATATTTCACGTACAAAATCTATACAAACCATTAAAATCACATGTACTAGGACAACGATAGAAAATGGACACCTGCCAAGCGAAACAAGGACTAGTTAAGTCAAGCAGAATGCTATTAATGGCGCACAAACAAATTTGTACAGTGTCTCATAATTTAAGCTAAAATATGAATAAGTAACAAGATAAAAAAAAAATGGATGTAGAAATTAAATGTCACATGCATTTTTTTTAAAAAAAAATTAAGTAGGATGCTTTGTAAAATAAAAATCTTAAATCGTCTGCATATTTCTTAGCTTTGCGCGTTATGGTTTATTAACCATTTGAGCAATTCTGAGCACAAGATTCTGTTTTACATAAGCAGTGTGCTTATCAAAGCACTTATAGCTTAAATGCTTATATGCAAACTGCAAGCACTATTGTTACAATAGTGCTGATAATTGAAAATTGTTACACATTGAATTGAATATTGTTATACAGTTTTCCTTTCTTGTACATACATATATCCATTGTTCAAATTGTGATACTAATGAACTCCAAACGACAAGTTCTGATGACCATCAACAAACTCCATACCACAAGCTTTGATGATCACCAACAAACTCCATATCATGAGCTTTGATGACCACCAACAAGCTCCACACCATGAGCTTTGATGATAAACAACAAGCTCCACACAATGAATTTCAATGGCTATTGTAAGCTGAGATGCTGAACGGAACAAGGATTTTCATCCTAGTGCCAAAACCTTCATGATCATAGTATACCAACGTTAAGATATTCTGTACATATTTCCATTATTAACGTATGCATTATATATTTCTTTTCTACATTAATAAATTATTTTAAATATCCACAATTTTTTCCTCAAAACATGCTGCAATCAATTTAAGTACCTTAAAAATGCTTTACACACTCGAAGGAACTCCAAAACCGATTTTTAGAAATCCTACCATTCTATATGTTAGTAAGTGGTAAGAAATCTCCCAGACTCGAAAAGTATGGGACTCCTTATGAAAGACTGCTGTTAATGAATCTGAAAGCTTGGATGTAATCTGCCATTTTACTAATGTTTCACTTTATTTGCTTAATTTAATTTTTATTAATCATATTTTCCTTGAAAAACCCACTTATCAAGGGTCAAATACTTTGCCAAAGACTATGAAGCTGTTACTTTTTGCATATAACAAATCATAGGATCTGCAAGGATAGAATCTGTGTCCAAACATGATCTCCAATTTGCAAGGTACAGATCCAAACGCTCACTACAATGGACAACTTCTTATCCTCCTAGTTTTTTTGGGACTTCAGGGAATGAAATCACAAACCTCAAATCAGGAGTCAACAGTATTTATGCTTACGCAAACTTAACCAGACTTCCGAAGTTAAGCAAAAAGATATGATTTCCTTCATCGAAATTGGTTTTTCTTCAAGGTACTACTATTCCATTTGTTGTTGTTTTTTTTTAAATCTGGCTGTGTTCTTAACTTTCAGAAGCAATTATTCGAAAATTACAGATCCTATTATCAATGCTCAAGCTCCATGTCAAACCATACACCATGGTAGGAAAGGGAATTTTAAAAGAAGAAATAATGTTACAAAAAGACAGACCAGGATGAAAAGGTTTTAATATTACAAAGCCTTTGATACTGTCAACTCATCTTCAGTGTGACATTGGTTCTAATTGAGCGGATTATGGCATGTTTACCTTCTCAATGATAATTAAGCTTTATGATAGTCCTACTTCTACTGTCTAACACATGCTTTGGAATTAACAAAAGTTTAAGGCACTTGAAATGAGTTTCAAAAATTTGGCACAGCAAGAAATTTTTAATTGTCTTCTTGGTGATTATAAAGAGTGGAAGAAGTCATATAACATGATTTAGAAATTTTTATATATATATACTATAATGGTCTTAATTGGCAGAACAGAGGTAAGTGGCTGAGGAACGAACTCCAATAACACCTGTTAAGTTGGACACCTTTATATCTTGGACACAATTCATCGGAATGGGACAAACTCCTCTCTTTTAACATGCGTGTAATACTTAGAATCGTCTGTCTCAAAAGTTGGATGTGTTTTATATGTCAAGTTGGACAAGTTCTTTAAAATAGGTTTCATGCATTAAGCACGAAGGTATTAATTCATCTGTTTCTCACGTAAGTAGGCTTTTTCTTATCAACTAAATGCATAGGCAATTAAACGTGTACAGAGGCAATTGGTAGGCGTTTTGTACGTATTCTACCTTTACTTGTCACCTCCATTATCTATTCCTACTTATTTTTGTTGCTGTAAGCACATAATATATGTATATTTTTATTATTATTTAGTTAAAACCATTTGTTTGTTATTATATTTTATATATTATAAAGGGTCTTGGCATACTTTATTGGCACAAAAAGAAAATTACCATACTATCTATGCTGCACACTATGAGTGCCACTAAGGTACTCAGTCCAGGACTGAAAATCAAGGTACACTAAGAGTACAAAAAAGGCAAACTGGTAAATAAAAAAATCCAACTATCTGGTCAGGTTTTTAAAAGTTTCAAAAGACGGACTTCCGTTTAGAGGACGGAAGTGTGGCACCCATGTTGGACACATTTTGAGAGAATTGAAGGTGTCCAACTTATACAGGTTATACTGTATTACATGCATGAATAGTTCGGAGAGCTCTGTGTAGATTATTTAAGGAAGACGCATACATGAAAATTTGGTATTGGATAAAAAAAATATAAAAAAGATTGAACTTATTGGCGTAATTCATTTGCTCGTATAAAGCTGCAGCAGCAGGGTGTATATATATATTTGATTATGAGCAGTCCAGCTGCAAAAGTGACTATAAATAAAGAGTCCAATCAAACATTGTGGTCTTCGCACATTCGGATGAGACACAGCAGGGAAACGAAGACTATTGTGTTCACAGAAGTATTTCACAGCACAACACTAATAATTTTATAGTTTCTCACTGCAACGTCACAGGCCTGTAATCACAGAAACGCAACCACAAACACTGAAAAGTCGTCAAAACTGCAGGGTCCACACAGAATGCTCTGGAGTTAGTTCGTTGATTCCAGGAATGCAGCAACACACCTGTAGAACCTGCACCTTATAGCAAGGAACATATTGGCGAAGAATGCTTTTCGAGTTGAAGAAAACTTAACTACACAATCCTGGATCATCTTCAATGTGTATAACAAATATTCTAGATCATCATAATGTACATGACTCGAGGTATTGACCTATCACGAAGACTTGGTAGACGGTTTGTTCGGTCCATTTGAATCTGTTTGATCGTACGAAACCTACTGGCCCAGATCCCCAAGTCCTTGCATGTTACTACATCCCTGGTTCCCCCACCAAATAGCAATGACCAGATTAAACATATCTCCACTCTCTAGCGAACTTCCTTCTCCAAGAGTCGCCTGCACCTATCACAGGAGGCAATTCTAGAAGTTCTTTTTTTTTTTTTTGTTTTCTTATTTTTACACTGGGCTAGTTTTATACATATTTTACAAAATTAAAAAAAGCGTGGCCTTGATAATTCATCTCGTTTTAAATAGTTGATACAAAGTTAATATCAGAAGAAGCAGAGTCGTTGACTGCTGTGGATGCTTGATGGATCCCGTGCCTTTGTTATTGACTAATTCTTCGTTTTTCGCCCTCGTCTCGTTTGGCAGCTTGTCTCTGTCTTCTGAAAAGAAAAAGAATGAAGATAAGACAAGACTGAAAAGATGAAAATCTGCAAAACGTTTGTTTCATAAGGAGGAGGAATATATATACAGTTTACTCTTTCTTAACTGATCCCATTTCTATCAGCCACCAACTCAACTGGTCCTCTCCATTTACAACATGATGGTTGAAGGACTTGAGTCTTTTGGCCATAGCTTTTAAACAATGCTGCAACACTTTGCAGCTGCATGTCTTTTCTTATTTAAACAATAATTATATCTGTTTAAATTCAATAAATTTAGAAGCTTTCATTATGTCTCACTTTTAACACTTTTTTTTTCTCTATGGACACGGAAATTTTAAGATAAACCAGAATCCTGTCATAGCCTGTTTATGACCAAATCCCTAATCAGTCCCAACTTGTGGACTTCTACCGTAACAGTGTTTTGAACTGTGGAAAAACAAGTTCAAGCCATTTAAACACTTGTGAAATAAACACACACCTGTCTTTTTCGAGGAGACTTTTCCTGGCTCCTCTTCCCTTGGATAATCGTAGCTCTTGAGGAGTGGATATTTGCTGGTGGCATAGGGTGGAAATCGGAATGGAGGGTTTGTAGTTGTTGTGGAGGGTCTGTATGGGAATATGTAATTGGTTGTTATAGGCGTCCGCGTTACCACAGTTGCAGGTAAAGTCGTTGAAGCAATTGTCGATGTGGATGTTGACGCTTTAAAGTAAAAGAAATAAAATAAATATATTTGAGATACGACTTAACAATGAATACATAAATCAGAGTTGTGACAAATCATTCACTAATCGGATGAGAAAAGGGTTTCGCACACCACAAGTACAAAGCTTAAGCACATGTGAAAAATGCTTACACATTGTTTTATAAAAACTAAGCCACACATTTATAATATGACCCATATATTACTTATAATATGTTATTAATTTCGTAAACCATTGCCATTAAATAGCTGGAGCAATATAACATGTATTGTTATAAAAGTTATATTACTTAAAGTTATATTACGATTATTTAATCGTATTGTCATTTTATATATTGTAATTGGCAACAACAACACTGTATTTAGTGGTTCCTGAATTCTAAATAACACACGAGGCTTCAGTTCTGCTTATAGAGTAGTGTGCAGGTCTCTTTTATTTAAGCTCCTCAGTAGTAAGATTATTCTCTTACAGAACACCAAAGTCACAACATAATACAGTAAAGCCTTCATAAAGGATACTCGTGAATAGCAGACACCTCTATTTAACGGACACTTTCCCAATTCCCAGTCCCTATGCTTGCTATATCCTAACACTCACAAATAGAGGGCAGATTCTCATGTCTCGAGGTGTCCGCTATTCAAAGGTTTTACTCTGTATTACATGTATATCACTTACAATACCAAACTATAATAAAAATTTTCAAAGACAAAGAGCGAGGGACAGTAATAAAATTATTAAAAAAACTTTCCAAATACGTTAAATTTAATTATTGTGTAAATGTATATACAAATATACATACATATTTACTACTACATATGTTAAGTAGAATACAAACAGAGAGAGTAACAAAGTAGAATATAGGGTATACTTAAAAATAAATTACGAAAGAACATTAAAGAGTGATGAAAAGACATTTAATACATATTGTATTTATTTTAAATAATTAAATTACTATTTCTGTTTGTAATGTGGCATAAAGCAACTTACGCTTTCCTGGAGCACAACACACTTTGAATATGACTTTCATATTATGTGTGGCACATTTACCACCAATACGCTGGTGCAGCGCACCTTTTGCACCACCAGATGTAGCTAAAGTAACAAAAATATATTATGTAACAGGGATACAAGGATTCAGCATATAACAGACACACATGCATCACAAAATGCGAGAACTACAAGGAAAGATCGACATAGCATGAACTACAGGAAACAAACCTACATAACAAACTACAGGAAACAAACCTACATTACAAACTACAGGAAGCAAACCTACATTACAAACTACAGGAAACAAACCTACATAACAAACTACAGGAAACAAACCTACATTACAAACTACAGGAAGCAAACCTACATTACAAACTACAGGAAGCAAACCTACATGAACTATGGGAAGGTATTCCTACATAATATTATTACAGAGCATGATATATTTAAGCACAAGTGCGGTTATTAATCGACAATAGAATAATTTGTTACCCTGTGGAATTCAAATAAAAATAATGAACAAAGTAAATGTACTTTACCCCCTTCTCTGTCCCTAAAAAGTTTTAATCTATCTTGATTTCAATGAAGTTCTGTCTATGCAAGTGAGATACAATTTAGGTAATTCCAGAATTTACAGATGGAGAACTTTGGTAGTATGGGCTTCGTGAGACGTTAAAGCCTTTCCCCATTGCTATCCAAGCAAAATGGTAATGTTTAAGCTATATTTTACAACAGATTCTACAAATGTACAGTTTGAAATAAAGTTTATTTGTTATTTCTTTTCACGTGCTACAAATTGTAAATTAAGCAGCATGGGGACACGTCTGTCCAAAATGTGGAATTTACTGCCAACAACAATCCAGCCATATCTGTCCTATTAAATTCAAGCAAATTGTCAACATCTGATTGGATGAAATCTCAGAAATGGATGACACAACCCTCAATAATAGCCAAACAGCAGAACCATTGGCTAAGTTCAAACCAATGACATATTACTTATGACAAAGTTGAACCATTAATTCACCTTCTCACATTTTCGATTAATCTTACATATTACACGAGATTAAAACGTTTGTTAATAGCCATTAACAAATCATCACATCATTCATATTCCTGGTTAGTCTGAGTTAGGTCAAACTTTCGTGTTTACTTGCTGCTGCTCGGGCAGACCCATTTACATTACACACCCCTGACACATTCTCTTATGTATGTAAAATGAAGCGTTGAAAACGACAGTGGTATAAGCTACAAAAATGAAATTTCCAAGTCCATGGCAGTTAAAGCCATTCTCCGTGTTTGTGTGCCTTGTTGCCTGCAACACTAGTATATATATCCATAGTGTAAATAATTGGCTACAGGATGCATCAAGTTACTGTTAACCGAAATGAAATTGGGGGTTTAATTCATGCAAATCCTTTCATATCTCATTTTAAGCAAAAATGGACTTGTACCATTGTTGTTCTCAAGGCCTCAAAATATCCTCGCATACGTGTGGTTCAATTTTTATATAAAAAAAATCAAATACAAATGGCACTTTACCCATACTAGGTATATAATATTGTAATACCTTATAATATTTTATAATATATCGTCTGCCAGAAATAAAGTTTTAAGAAAAAAACCTTTTACTTTGATTAATACGTGCCAGAAGAGACAGAACAAGAAGTCAGAAAAATCAGAACAATTTGGACTTGAACCAACAATTTTCAGCCCCCTATGACAATGCCTTTGTTGCTGCATTATCCACTCTATACTTAAGTTATCAACTACCGGTGATAGATTATTTTACGAGAGGGGAAGGACGTCCCTCCCCCCCCTCTCTTTTTTTACCTAAGTTTCAGAGTTTGCTGACGCTCTACTTAAAAGAAATAGCAAATGCAAGGACACTACAACAAAAGATATCTGGAGCCAAAAGCATCAGTCAAAAACAGTTGACATGAAAAACATGGTTGTCTAGAACACTCAAGAAGAAATTTAACACTAGACAGCATAGGTGGGGTACACAGTACCCCACTGAGTAAATAAACCGTTGGCGCATGCACATTTTTGATGACAGGCATTAGGGCCTCCACGTAAATTAGTTTTTCATCGAGATCTTGTCGAGGTAGGTTGTGCAGATAGCCAACTTCCATAGATTGCGTGATTTGGTGTGTTTGGGATTCTGTGCATCCCACCAATAGTGGTATTGAACTGAATTAATCCAGTGCACGTTTCTCCCAATGGATGGTCCAAACAACAGCCAACTCAACCTGGAAGAAGCAAAAGGAAATGCTCGTTCTACCCGAGAACAAAGGATGAGAAAACTGCCTTGAAGTACCAGTTGCCTCAAGCCAATATGTCCAGACCACCCAGCAATGCTACGCTTCCAATGTAATCATGATGACTAAAAAGTGAACTGTGAGTGGCCAGTGATGAGAGAAAAAAGTATAACACTGAAATGGAAGACACATTATCACATGTTTAATGAATATTTGCATAAATAATGCAGGTTTCCCTTTTAAACGCCGAATACAGCCCGTTATTTCTCTCCCTTAAAACTACTTGATCCCCTCCCCATAATTTTTGGATTATTAAGCCCCCTGATTGCTAGAACAATGAATACTTACAGATGAAATAATAATCTTGGCCCGGTCTAAATTCTAGACCACCGGGTTGTGGTGTGAAGGACCTAAAGGTGATGGTGAAATACATTGTCTGTTGAGGCTTATCACAGATAGCAATAATTCGCGATTTCAGGTTCGTGATGCGGCACGAATCATACTCTTCCTTGGATACCTAAAATAATAAATTAAATATACATTAATGAAATTTATAGTAAGAATATATAAATAATCTAAATACAAATTACTATCTGATCATGTACAATTGTTCATAAGCGGGTTTGCACGATGTCTGCATCTCGTTCTTGTGAACTGTTTGTTTTGATCTACTGGAGAGGCCCTTCTCAGACCTTGTTTCTGTCTGAAGAGGCCCTTCTAAGACGTTGCTTCTGTCTGAAGAGGCCCTCCCAAGACGTTGCTTCTGTCTGAAGAGGCCCTCCCAAGACGTTGCTTCTGTCTGAAGAGGCCCTCCTAAGACGTTGCTTCTGTCTGAAGAGGCCCTCCCAAGACGTTGCTTCTGTCTGAAGAGGCCCTCCCAAGACGTTGCTTCTGTCTGAAGAGGCCCTCCTAAGACGTTGCTTCTGTCTGAAGAGGCCCTCCTAAGACGTTGCTTCTGTCTGAAGAGGCCCTCCTAAGACGTTACTTCTGTCTGAAGAGGCCCTCCTAAGACGTTGCTTCTGTCTGAAGAGGCCCTCCTAAGACGTTGCTTCTGTCTGAAGAGGCCCTCCTAAGACGTTGCTTCTGTCTGAAGAGGCTCTCCTAAGACGTTGCTTCTGTCTGAAGAGGCTCTCCTAAGACGTTGCTTCTGTCTGAAGAGGCTCTCCTAAGACGTTGCTTCTGTCTGAAGAAGCCCTCTCACGTAACATTGGAAATTGATGCATAAAAAAAAGAAGAATCACTTGAAAATAGTGAATAAAACCATTTTTAAAGACTTATCACAATATATGGTGTATTGCAATCAGGGTTTGAATTGGGCGGCAGCCCATCAGAGCCCAGCTCCAGTACTTATTTATTTTTGGCGATTATTTAAATATTAGCCGGACCCCCTCCAGGGCACATCAGGGTTTTTATATTTCGAACCGTATAGACGCTATTTCACGCCAGGGTCAATCTCAACAAAATCCTATCTCCCAGAATAGAGGAATAGGCCATTTCACTCCTTAATCCTGTGCCGTAAACTTGCATCTGTTTGCATCGGTCATTCGCCTTTGCATTACAACGGCTTTGCGTCAAAGACCATGCAGCCGCCCTTCCTACTGGCCCATTTTTGTCAGATTATTGTAACTCTCTAAAAAAATTCTCCGCATTTTGACTCGAGATTTCTCTTACACGAGAATTGGATTATTTGGATACGTTTAAAGAAGTAAGTCATGACTTTTCTTCTTTTATGGATGCCAACCTCCGCTAGAGCATTTCTCCAACTTAAATAAAGCCTGTTAATTGCAAAATTCCAAATTCTGCAATGCTAAGTTTCCAAAACATCTCAAAACCCCCAGAGGATAAATTCATTGATGTCCTCGAGGATATCAAGCAGGATATCACCCTTTGTCATAAGGGAATTGGTACTACAAATAGAGGTGACTTTCATTCTCTAATGATGCAGCAGTTGACCAAAATGATATCAAGAAATTTTGCTATATTAATATAATTATTATTAATATAATTTTGCATCCTATAACACGAAAAAAATGAAAATTATTTCTGTAGAATAATGCATCCTCCTTTTACTATTCCAAAAAAACCCCGAGCGATACATGATGAAGAAAGTAGTACACTCTAACGCAGTGACGCACCCACCGGGGGGGGGAAGAGGGATGGGGCCCAGGATCCAAAGGCCAGGCCTTGGGCTGACCAAACGGAAAAATTATTTTGATATTGCTCTTGAAAAAAAAAAAAAAAATGAACAGAATACAAACGCCTTCCTAATTAATATGACAGTTGAAAAAATTTCTCGGTGTTGTCCAGCTCGAGCCCTGCCCTTGTTAAAATCAGCCCTGAATTAATTTTCTGTCATGTAACACAGTTTCATGCCACTTACCCTGGAGAAAAAATTTCCCGACAAAACTTCTTGATCAACCACAAATGACTTTCAACCAAACTTCGGTTGCGAAGAAAATGGTTTCTCGTCTATGGGAGATTTGGCTATTCAAAACGGAAGTTAGGAAAGCTTTCCCTAACTTTTCCAGATTTAACCAAAATAATCTCGTTGGGATAATTTCGAATTTCCTGACAATTCCGGATTCTCCAATTGCGCGCGAACACTGCAATTCACTTGCTGTTTATAGAAAGGGTTTGCAAAACGTACGTTATATATTATATACGATTCCACTTTTTCGTAAATATACGTTGTATATTATATAAGAT
>QLNU02003225.1:22052353-22067979 GCA_006491805.2 Dysdera silvatica | reverse complement strand
ATAGATCTGTCAACCTAAATATGTTACAGAAGAATCTCGATAGATTGTCTGTCAACCTAAACATGTTACAGGAGAATCTCGATTATCCGAAACGACGGAGAAAAAGCTGGCGTCGAATAATCCGAAACTCCAATTTTCAATGCGAAGGTGCACAGAAATTACAAAAAATCATCCCAAAAGCACGTTTAATTATATGAAACCGAATTACTACTACATTGATAGTGAAAAACGTCACGAAGTACACATGCATGTGCTATAATTGACACTAACTATTTGATAAAATTTAATATACCTGTATATGTCCGATATCTACCATTTCTGTTAGTTTCTTCCTCTTAAGGTCCGAGTACACAAACAAATATGATTGATTGTGCCATTGGCGTACGCAGGGGATTGTAACCTCCAATTGCAATGAATTGTGTATTTTTAACATAGGAATGTGCGAGTTGTAGCTCTGTACCCCCCCCTTGAGCCCATAACCCCTCCTTACGAACTTTCTGCGTACGCCTATGGATTGTGCCGAAAACGTTGAACGGATGTCCACTCAAAATATTATGTACAGAGCCATTTCGGTTCGGTTTATCAGGGTTTTATTGTACACATAAACGTGTTGGCGGATCTGGTAACTTTAATAGTCGCCGTAAGGCATGATGGGATATCGGTCTGTAATGCTTCCATCTACCCTGGTCCTGACGGCCCAGAACAAAGAATTGTGCTGCCACCATAAAAGAACTAAATCAAAAAGAAACCGCACCGTTTTAGATTACCAACAATTCCAAGCGCGGGGCGTCTACTTCAATGTTCTAATACCGACAGTGACTTATATGCGGTAATTCCGCATCCAATTGGCTGTACGCAGTAAGGAGGATTGAGGGGGGGATCCATGAGAGGTATCCACGCCTGAGCTGCCGACAGGCAAAGACGAAGCACCCTTTTACCTTGCACCGCGGGGGGGCCAACTGTGGGGTACCGCCCATACCACCCTTCGCGATGGAACCCCATTCCACACTTCCTCTGATAGTGAAGAAATAAATGCAATTCTTAACAACCCGATTCTACAACTTGATATATCGTTGATTTTTTCATTTATCCCTTTATTCAAATTTTTTCCCTACGTTTTGACGCTTTTTCCCCCCTCTTTTCATATCGCTTGCTGTAGTGGATGATATCGGATGCAAAGTAACGCCTTTTTTTACGTCACGGAATTTTTGTATAAAACTTCACATGAATAAATGGCTTATATCAATGGCGGTTTTTATTTAAAAATAGAGAAATCGAACGAACCATTCAATAGACTATTTATTTGCTATAGCTAGCAAATTTTTGAAAATGTTTTGTTGTCGATATTACTCGGAACACGAGTCTTTCTCCCCGATTCAAAACAGTCTATTTAGTATCTATATTGCTAAATAGATTGTTCTGATAAAAAAAAAATCTATTAAGTATGTATATTGCGGCGGTAGCATTGGGAACACTGGTACCTATCCGATTACCTAAGTTAAGCAACTTGGAGCGCATGCGGTTTTTATTTGGGTGACCACTCGTGGCTGAATGAGCGCTGTGGACTTGGGTGATGTCAATTGTACAATTTAGTCCTCCTTGGCGACGAAGGAATTAACAACTATTCTCTACTATCAGATAGTTTTATTGTCGGATATTGAATGGTTGAATTATCACTACTTTTTATTGCAAAAATATCATAATTAAAAAAATATACAAAGAAAATATTTTATAAATCCTTTAATTTATATATTTTTTATTGCTATTATTTTTATTTTACATAGACACGGGAGTTTTGACGCCGATGAAACACCATATTCTGGACTAACTATATTTTTATTAGTTGGTGTACATTTTTACGCTCCCAAATTTTTGCACGGCTACATGGAACAGGACCAGCAGTTTGACGTGACGTCTAAGCCACGACATGTTTACATACAGCTAGGTTGTCTGGAAATCGAACCCACGGCAGTAAAGCCAAAGATAGTATATACAGAGTGACCAACATATACAGGGTGTTTGTGAAGTCTTTTTGAAATTTTAAAAGCTAATAACTTCATAAATAAAGAGCATACATTTAAACTGAAAGTAACATTAGTTAGCTTAAATCTTATGTTTTTATTTAATATGCACAGTCATAAATTAAAATTATTCCCTATATTTCTATCTTTTTCAATACCATCTAAAATGCGTATTTCACATTAGGTTACACAAGTTGGATTCTTACATGTTCAAATATTCCAGACGAACATTTCTTGTACAACTTCAATTGCCTTCAGTTCTCGTCAAAGTTTGGTTCATAAAACGAACCCAACTTCCTGAAATGAAGAAGTAAAGTGCTGAAGTTGCACAAGAAATTTTAACTAGAATATAGAAAACAATAGCTTAACACGAAAAACGTTGGCTTAACACGAAAAACGTTAACTTGATGTATAAAAACACATACTGCTTAGACTGAACTGAAAAAGTAAAAAGCAGTGGAATACTGGACACCAGTTTACATGCTGAGGGATTTATTTAGAAAGGAGTTTTCAATTAGAATATTATGCTATTGGGAATTCGACATTTTGTGCATAGGAGACTTCGGTATACGACCACCCCCGCCCTTACGACCGCTCCACACGCATAATCACTCTTTTAGCGATCGCTTTTGGCCATTCTTCATGATGTACCCTGGCGCAGTATAGCCCAGATGCTCTTGCGCCATAAAAAAGCCAATCAATCATGATGTACCGCATCGGGAATGAACCAGTCTGTGACAATCAAAATTGGCTATGCTTTACGACGACCAGGGGCGGCCTGAGTCCCCTCAAAGGGCGCACCGCCCCGAGGACCGGCGGCCCAGTCCTCCCCGACGACGACCCGATCACTGACCAATAGGTCGCATGAGTAGATCTCCATTATGTGTCCCCAGAAGTACGCCCCTCCCCCAAATTCAAAAGCGGCTTTACACAAAACAAAGAGAAATAACTTCTATATTTATTATTATATAATTATCAATCATAAAAAAAATTAAGTATTTTGATAGGCTACATCTACCTAGATTTTCCCCCGCCAAAAATAAACGCCAACGTTGCCAGGACTTTGTCGCCAATGGAATCAATGCACCCGTCGTCTCACACCATGTTGTCTCCAAAGCAGGTTATGGACTCATAATAGCTACGAAAACTTGCTCTGTCGGGTTGGGGTTCGTTGTAATTTGTTGCCATTTTTCACACCTTCTGAATATTTTTCTTTGCTTTCTTTATTACCAATTCTGACACTTGCCCGCCCCCAAAATTCTTGCACTGTTTTTATCTTTCGTCGACGCCAGTTGACACGTCAAATTCACACGATTTTTTTTTGTTGAAAATTAAATAAGAATTTAAAGTGGAATTGTTAAGTCAGCAATGCCATTACTGTGGAAATGTGGCGCGTTTTAATTTTTATACAATCACAAAATTATATAACCGAAGTTGTCTACATATTCTAAAATCACCACTGTCGATGGTAAAGAAAATTCGGGGAGTCAGGGGGAGGGGACCTCTCCCTGATTATAGTGGGAAATGAATTGCCGATTTACTGTTTTTTATATTTGGCTATATTTATTATCCTTAAATAAATAAGTAAAATAATGAAAATCTCAGTTTCAGGAGGTAGTGATTACGTGGGTGTATTCTGAGTAAAGAGTTCTGTTGCAGCTAGAGATCCTTTATTAGCGTTGGTGCCTGTTAATGTTTGCTGTCCTCCCCAATTCATCGTCAATTTCAATCCTACGTGTAGAATTCTTCACGTCAATTTCAAACCTGTGCGTTGTATTCGTCCCGTCAATTTCAATTCTTTGCGAGTAGTGTTTGTTCCGTCAATTTCAATTCTTTGCGAGTAGTATTCGTCCCGTCAATTCCAATCCTCCGCGTTTGATTTATTTCGTCAATTATAATCTTCAGTTTACTAATCACTCCGTCAATTTCAACCATGCGCGTAGAATTCGTCCCATCAACCTTAATTGCGCTTGTAGTATTCGCCCTATCGATCTTAATTGCGCATGTAGTATTCATCCTATCAATTTCAATCCTCCGTGTTACATGCATTTCGTCCATTTCTATTTTCCCTCACTTCACTCCACTAAGAATATGATGTGAACTACAGTCAACGAATTACTTTGCTAAAGCGATTGAATTACTCTGATAAAAAAAATCGTCCGTATTTTCGAGAAACAAGATTTTCCGTTGAAATTCTCATCGTAATTACTCCGAAAATATCGTAGCCAGCGATTTATTGGGCAATTTCTTGCTAATGGCCGATGTAGGTAGATTTATTCGCTTGAAGCTGGATGGCCATTCCCTGCTAATGCACACTGGCGGATGTGGTTGCGTGAAACGTGCGGAAGATAGCGTGGCAGACGATGCATCTATCCACTGTTGCCAGGTGCAAAAATCAAAGGAATGACAGGGTTGCAGACGATGTATCTAGTGTTGCCAGTCGAGCGCTAAAAATTTAAAGAAATCACTACACGCAAAAGATAGCGCCGCAGACTATAGATCTAGTGTTGCCAACTGAGTACCAAGATTTGAGAGGAATGACCATGTGCGAAAGATAGCGTACAGACGATATATTCAGTGTTGCCAATTGAGTATAAAAATTTTTTTAGAGGAATGACGTATATCGACACTTACACCTGAATTTTATTCTCTTAGATCGCTCTCCAGCAATTTTAAAGATAAGAAGTCTTAGAGATAACACCGTATATAAAGTGCCGTACCATAATGTTGAAGATTTTTGACGGCAGCGTTGCTAAGACGGCGACTTAGGCGTCCACTGAAATTGGGAAGTCGTTTTCAGTGATAGGGATTGGTATTTATTTTATAGCATTCGGACTGTTTTATAAGTTGCCCGGCCTTGGGAGTGGCCGTAAAGTAGAGGCAGTTGCAACGAAAAGCTTCGTTATAGTAAAATGTATTTGTTTATTGTTTTGCTATGCGTGGAACAAAACGAATTCTGTAGCTGAGAAGTTTTGTTCATTTAAGTGAATTCTTTAACATACCATTTTTCAACTAAATGTTCATTATGAAATGAACTGTAAATACATATTTTTATTATGAAATATAAATGTTTATTATATAAACGATAAGCAGTAGTAAAATGGTTGATTAAAACAAATTAACACAGTTGAATAATAAATTTAATCGTTCACAGCTGTTTCAATAGCCCTGGACTATTTTCGTCAGAACGGCTCAAATGCCGACTGCCGTTGACTTAAAAAAAACCCCGCGTACTTATTCTATTTGTACAGTTATAGATATGCAGTTAAGCGGGTTTAGATAATGTTAAAAAGATAGGAGGATATTTGAGGCTTGGTACTTTATGCACTTATTATACAAGTCATCTCAGCGTGATCTCCGAACAATAAATGCGTGTAAAAAAACTAATTGAGAGTCGAATACAGTTCAACGAGTCCGAAGGCGGTTGTCTTAATGGCTGTGGACCATTGTACATATGTATTTATGGAAATCTATATAAAGTATCTTTGCAAAATACTAATGGATATCTGTCAAATTCTGATAGATATCTACGAAAAACCATATTTATGGATACATATGAAAAAATACATCTACGGATATCTACTAAAAATATAGCTATGGATATCTCTAAACAGAGGTGCGGTTGATGCGCTGTAGTGCGTAAAATACGCGGAATATAAAAAAAGGACTCAATATCAAATAAAATAGTGCGTCCCAGAGACTTGCTATTTGGTAAGAAAAAGTATTTTTTGGGGGGACCCACATTTTCTAAAAAATGCCCATATTTTTAAACATCGCGGGTTTTTGGGACTTAGCTTTATGTGCACCCAGCGACACCACTGATAAAAAAGAAATTTAAGGATATCTGTAAAACATATTCATGGACATCTATACAAAAGACTAATAAATATTTGAGAGAGAATGAGAGCATGTACTAATAGATATTCATAGAAAACTCCAATAAATAACAATACAAGATACTAATGGATATAAAATATTCATGGATAGCTGCAAAAATACTCATGGTTATCTATAAAAATATTTAGGTATAATTATGTAAAAGATTAATAAATATTTGAAGAAATACTAATAGATATCTATACGAAATATCAATGGATCTCTATAGAAAATATCAATGGATCTCTATAGAAAATATCAATGGATCTCTATAGAAAATATCAATGAATATCTATGCGAAAAGACTAATGGATGTTCATGCAAAATATTAATGGATATCCATGTATCAACAGTCGTGAATACCAGCAAAATGAGGAGATAACTTCCCCAATAATGGCGGACATAAGTTATAAGTCATAGACCTTTCATAAGTTATAGTTATAGACTAAGTTATCGACTTCATAAGTCGGAGGTCTTATAAGTTATAGGCCTAACAAATTATAGACTTAACAAGTTATAGACTTAATAAGTTATAGCAGTGAAATCTTAGGAGCCAGAAAAAACAACATAATCTAATTTTGTGAAAAAAAAATTAGCAATGATAAGATCCTACTAAATATATAAATATACAATTTACACATACTTTATACATTGCGTTTACGTCCTTCGACATTCCTCGCGGCTGTTGTTTTAAAATACCAATTTGGCATTTTAAAAGGAAAAGAGCTTTCATGAGAAGTGATTTCCACCATATTAAAGGATTTGTTTCTCACTTTCAGCATTATCAAATAGTTATTCAATCTACTTCAAGTTTTATTTTTGAATTCATCACTGGTTTATCCAAAGTATCATCCTCATTTTCCAATATGTCTGATAAACTCTTCATAGAAGTTGCAATAGACCCATTTATTTAATTACTAGTTGGTTCATTAAATCGCAAATATAGGTATATGTGTTGTATAGTAGTTTCTTTGTTTTTTCTTTACAACTTCACCTTGAGTAACCACAATCATATAAAATGATTGCAATCGTTCCAAGTGTGCTTTTGACCCCTCTCCGATACGGCACTGACATACGACATTTCAATTTTCCAGACGTACACTCCCTAAATACGGAATATCGTAGTCCTAGCTATAATACCAGCATAGAAAAGTGATGGGGGGTTCTGGGCCTTCCCCGCCAAGGCCCTGGCATGCGATATTTCAAGTGCCCCTCACGTACACTCTCTGATTACTTAATATCGTAGTCGTAGCTCCAATAGCAGCCTAGAAAAAGGATGGGGGCTCCGGGCCTCCTCGATACGGCCCTGTCATGCGACATTTTAATTGCTCTCATGTACATGCTCTGAACATAAAATATAGTAGTCATAGCTCCGATAGTATCCTAGAAAAAGGATGGGGCCTCCCCCTCCCCCCCCGCGATACATCCTTGACATGTGACATTAATATTATATACCTATATAAGAAAGGCCCCACAAAAGTGATCCAAATCAAGACTCACACCAGCCAAGTTCGTGCCTGTGTTTAGTAAATGCAAACCGATTTCACTACAAGAACAATGCCAATACAATGCAAGTACAATGGAAAGTACCGATATTGCCATCGGGATATCCGTTTTGCAAGAACGGGTTGATATCGCGCATGCGTACACCCCTCAATCTACATCGGTGTTTGAAAAGTACTGACCTGACATCATTCAATCTATATGTTTGACTTCACGCACGCGCACATTGTTCAAATCACATCGATTTAGGAAGACATCCGTTTATCACGCATGCGCACATCGTTCAAACCATATCACGATATATCGCCGAAAGTCAGTATCACGATATGTATTTTATATCGATATTTTACGATGTATCGATACATCGCCCAGCCCTACCTGTGAGCCTCAGGAAGAAACGAGTTCTCTCATTGTTCTTCCTTTCCTCACTTTAAGAGACGGGGAAAAAATCATTTCGAGCGGAAAAGGTGATTAATGTAAAGAATAATTAGGGTTGCCAGATTGAGCTTTTTAGTCGCCATAGCGATCTGGCACCCGGTATTTTTCGAACCCTTAGTAACAGACCCTTTATGAGTTTATCTTGCCTTAAGTTTTTGACGCAGCATGACCTCAACTGCTTTTGCACAGCAAAAATTCAACCACAATTCAACAATTTTATACAAAAATGCATTGCTTTTATTAGTCACAATTATTAATAACATTAATTCAATCTACCTTTTTATTAATCTTTTTATTAATTATAATTTTATTAAGTAAAATTTATATTAATATTTATCATAAAAATTTATATTAATATTTTATCACAACATTTATATTAATATTTATCAAGCAACATTTATATTAATATTTCTATCACAAAATTTATATTAATATTTATCAAGCATAATTTATATTATTTATTAGCAAATTTATATTAATATTTATTAAGTAAAATTTATATTAATATTTATTAAGCAAAATTTATATTAATATTTATATATAATTTCTTATCTTTTTATTAATTAGTTTATTTTTTTATTTTAATTCACTTTTTATAACTAACCGGGGAATTGAATCATGCTCCACTTGACGGTAAACAAACGTGTTGCCAAACAACCACTTCAAAATTGAGAAATAGCGATTATTAAACGGTTTAGAAAATCTCTCTGTGCTTAGATAAATTGAAGGCACATTCTTGCGTAATATGGTAGAAAAACACGTGTACCTGGCAACGGCAAGGATGTTCAAACCAAGCTCAAATAATCGGAATTTCCCCCCCATTTCTATAAAAACATAACGGATTTTTATTTATTTTTTAAGAAAAAAAAAAAGTGATGAAAAGATGGAATAAAAGTAAATAAAAATCTAGGTTGCCATGGAAACAGAAAGTACTGGCATGTGCAGTGATGGAAATATGACTTGCGGTTAAGAAGATGAATATTTCTGAGAGCCAATTTCATCCCCCTCTCTCTTCTCTTTCGCATCCCCTCCAAAAAAAATGACAGGAACCCAATATGTATTTTTCCGCCTAAGTGACGCTTGCCGTTGGGAATGCGAAGGATTTTTCTCAGTGCTAAATACTATTCCCTGCAAAAAGGGGAAGTTCCCGCCCTCTCTTCTTCTCGGAAGCCAAAAAATGAGGGCGCAATCGTAAAAAATCAATATGAAACCGGGTTTAAAAAAAATGTGTAAGAGGAGCTTCGTTGCTTTAGCAGTCAAATGATTGAGAAAACCTTCACGGCCTATAAATAAATTGGAAAATGACGTCACCAATATGACGTCATTAACGTTGTTAGCTTTCAAGTCAATGTTATAACGTCACTCGTCCATTTCCTCACATCATTACTGAACTTTCGAAAATATACTACGACCAACATACTCTTCTAAACATGTGGTATTTTTTCCTTCAAATTACTAGTTTAAAGCATAATTCGATAGTTAAGAAATATACTAACTGCCTTCCGACACTTCATACGGTGGCGTATGTAGAAACTTCATGGGGGGTTTACAAAGCTATAACCCCCCCCCGTCGATCAGCCCTTGATTAATAACTTTCAAGGGACAAAGAAAAACTTCATTAAATAGAGGAAAAGTTAATCGAAATGTAATTTTTCGAAGTACGGTAAAACCTCTCTTAACGACCACCTCTATTCAGTGACCACCCCTTTTCAGTAAACGGATTTCCTCACATCACAGACCCAATGCTAAATTTACCTCCATTCAGAGATCAGCTCTCTAAGCGACCGCCTTTTCACAGAAGCAAAGGTGGTCGCCTTAGGGAGGTTTTACTGTATTTGCCAGTACCACAGCGTAACGTCTTCAAACGAAAACTGTTGTTATAGAGAGAATTTACTGTAATTCCATTAAATTATAACTCATCTTTTTTATGAGCACTCGGATATAAAAGTTTAAGTACAGAATGTTCCGCAAAATCTGTGCGTTTGAAATCATATACCTGTAGTACAAAGGGCATTCTATCACTAATCTCTCCTCCGCGAACTTTGAGGCGTATTCGTACGTAAGTATTATTTTAAAGAAGCTACCCCCCCCCTCCACAACAACATCCCTGACAACTGGATAAATTATTAACCTATACCAAAGCAAGATATTCATACAAAATTCAGCAGGTTTTCGAAACGAAATTATGTAATTGACTTCCAAAATATTATTATTTAAAAGTTGAAATTTTAATTTCCAAAATATGTCCCCAATACGTAGTCTGTAAATGGCAATTTTTCTGTCGCATAATGCAGGTTTATGAGGGGGCGGGGGGGGGTCAGAGGGCCACAACTCCACATACACAAAGCTATTTATAAGTTGCATCATATACATATAATAAGTGGGGTTATGAACCCATGGACTACCCTTTGACACGCCCATGAATTCTCTATATGTGGGTCCATTCGGGTAGATCTGACCCATAAGACAGGCGTCTATTCAACAATGAGACGACAAGTTGGAATGAAAAGAATAAGGGGGAAAAAAAGGGGAAAATGAGAGAGAGACAGAAAAAGAAATAGACTCATAAAAGAGAGCAAGAAAGGGATCAATAGAACTACAAAGAAGACATTTCCGCTGATGACAACATTCTTTGGGTCTCCCATCTCTTTCCCTTCCACATATTTTTCGCCCTCCGACTTCTCCACACTCTCAACTACTCCTCTAAATATGGGACCTGCGGAACCGGAAAAGAAAGTGTTCGAGTATTTAAGTACTGGAACATTTCGCTTTTGGTTCCGGTTCAGAATTTTCTTCTTTTTTCTTTAACCAATATTTCAGGTTTTCCTTACCAGTATTAAAGTAGAAATTTTCTGTAATGTGTAACGATCTGTATCAGGGTCGGATTAAGGGCTTCTTGGGGCCCCTAGACGATTTTTTCCGGGCCCTTTGTAGTATAAATTAAGCCTGTGTGATTACATTAGCACCGTATATATCGTGGATCTTGGAACCAACGAAAATGCTCGCTAAATCCGTTCTGGACTTTAAATTTTAAACTTTAGAAATGAAGATGGTACAAGTAACACATTTACACATTTGAATGCAAGGTACATACAAAAGAATCTGAAATTCGCGCCGCGATGAAATTTCTGCTTTCGTGGTAAGGTCAGGGCGCCGAGAGCCAAGGCGGACCTCCCATGACCACCTTCTCTGAGCAGTGACATAGATATTTTTTCAGGATTTGAGATAAAGTTGAGTTCATATTTGAGATAAAGTTGAGTTCATATTTGAGATAAAGTTGAGTTCATATTTGAGATAAAGTTAGTTAATATTTGAGAGATAAAGTTAAGCTAATATTTGGAGATAAAGTTACACATTGAGATAAAGTTGGGTTAATATTTGAGATAAAGTTAAGCATTATTTGGAGATAAAGGGTTAGCCATTTGAGATAAAGTTGAGTTAATATTTGGAGATAAAGTTGAGTTAATATTTGAGATAAAGTTGAGTTAATATTTGAGATAAAGTTGAGTTAACATTTGAGATAAAGTTGAGTTCATATTTGAGATAAAGTTGAGTTCATATTTGAGATAAAGTTGAGTTCATATTTGAGATAAAGTTGAGTTCATATTTGAGATAAAGTTGAGTTCATATTTGAGATAAAGTTGGGTTAATATTTGAGATAAAGTTGAGTTCATATTTGAGATAAAGTTGGGTTCATATTTGAGATAAAGTTGAGTTTATATTTGAGATAAAGTTGAGTTTATATTTGAGATAAAGTTGAGTTTATATTTGAGATAAAGTTGAGTTCATATTCGAGATAAGACTGAGCTAATATTTGAAATGACAGAGCTAATATATGAGATATAGGGCTTTGTTAATATTTAAGGTAATAATACCACGTTCATGCCCGAGATAATGTTAAGAAAACACTGAATTAGTGTATGCGATGGTATTGAATTAGTGTATGCGATGGTATTGAATTAATGTTGGAGATAATGCTTAGTCACTACTCAAGATAAGTTAATCTCGAGATAAATTTGAATTAATATGTGAGATATCTATAATAGCGTTGAGTCAATATCCATGGTTTTAATGTTGAGTCAATATCCATGGTTTTAATGTTGAGTCAATATCCATGGTTTTAATGTTGAGTCAATATCCATGGTTTTAATGCTGAGTCATTATCTATAATAATGTTAAATTGGTATCCACGATGTAATACTGTTAGGTTATTATAGATAATTTTAAGTTAATACCTAAAGTAGCAACTTTTAGCATTTCTTAAAGATAACAGTTATTGAATTTTACAAGTGAAAATGACACTGCGATTATTTCAGAAATTGATGAGTTTACGAATTGATTTGTCGTACATTGATCAGTTTCAAATTGATCGCATTTCGCGGACTTCATAGCAACACTACGTTTTACTTCCTCTTAGTTTATTGGCTTCAAATATTCAATCACGAAAAATATATTTATTGTTTACTGTTAAAGCCGCGCAAAAACTGGAAATTACGATATTTACTTTTGTACAATGGGTTTCTAAACATCGATGGAAAGAAAAAAAAAAATCGATAAATTTTTTTTCCGGAAAAGGAAAACATCGATTCTGGGTTCAAAGTGTTTGTAGTTTAAGGTCCCACTGCATAGGAAAACTTTTACAATAATTCCGAACAAATGATTAATCGCCCACTTATCGATTACGCGGAACAAAATATCGTTCATCGATAGTTTTTGCACGTTCTGGAGAAACAAAGGTTTATTTTTCCGCCATTTTCCTACACTGGTATATTGCAAAGGAAGTGATTCCAACAAAATGCTACATTGTTCTGAAGCAGTGTTTCCTAAATATCTTCAATAATCTCACAGCGCCCTCTTTTACATTTTAATTATTAACCTAATTCTGTTTTACTAAGTCAGCATGGCATTACTCCTGGGGAGCCACACCCTCATCCGATACGTGACGTTGCAAACGAACGTCGCATTTAGGTTGCTGTTGCAGTACATGACTAAAGTATGATATGTCCCTGTTGCGACGTCGATTTGACCAAGTCAAGGCGTCCAATTCCAGCAGAAGATAAAACCTTGAAACTGAACATTGATTTTCTAATCAGTGTTAATGCACCATGACCTTTGCCGTCCTTGCTCCATAAAATTTCAAATAACCAACTTTCAATCAATGGTCGAAGTTTCTGCGTGACCTTTGCACAACGACGTCTCTCTCAAGTTCTTGCGACGTCGTTATGTTGCCTGGGGAATAGCTGCTATACGTTCTATACCAGTTCAATCCCGCCACTTCCTCTTATAGGATTTCGAACCATCCACCCCTGGAAGAAATACAGTGCCGCTCGCTCGGCCAACTTTTCCAAAAAAACTTTCACACACACACTCAACCATTCCCAAGAAGATTGAAGACGTTCACGAGGCATCGTTTCGAATCTTACGTTTCATGACGCATTGGCAGTCCTAAGACGTAATACATAATTTAAAATGCGTATGTGGATATAACGTACAATATCATTTGTAATACAGCGCAGACGATCTTTTACGCGGTTTTAACTGCCGAAGAGTCAAGTCCTCAGGGACAACGGGAAGAGTGGTCCGGGACCAAACCCTACAGATGCTAAAAACGGAAGAAAGGATCCTATCTGCCACGTTTCAGCTGAACAAGCATATAATAAACAATAATTAACATATAGTCACAAAAAATGGCCAGTAAACCCGAGTGGGGGAAAATAACACCTTACCCACACACACAAAAAAACAAAACAAAACAAAAACTTATTCCATATACCAACGGTGAAAAAGTAGCGGAAAGTTAGCGACAAAACGGTAATTACACAGGTGCCACATTACATATCTATCAATGCCATTTATCTTCGTACGCGGAGAACAAAACGTACTAAGTGGCAGCATTTACAGCGCAGCTGCAACACTTGGAGAAACTACCGAACGTTGTTTCTTTTCCCCTACATGTTATTATTTTCCCTATATTTATCCCCCTCTATGTGTCACGTAAGTCTCAGCATAGTCTGTAATATGTACTGGGAAGAGAGGGGAGGGATATACGTGGATGCATATGTCCCGGTACATATTATGGGGTACGTAAGCAGGTACGCCTTGTTACGGGACCGCCTTTGTGGCGGACAATCATGGTACGAGTTTCATCACCTCCGAAGCAGGTGTGCTTCTGTGAGGTGTTGATGCCATTAAGGGCAGATGCGAGGCGAAAATAAGGAGGGGGCACACCAGAAATAATGAGAAAGCCCCCCCCCACCCCCCCAAATGGTTATTACAACGAGATTGCGGAAATATTAGGGAAACGACCCGTATTTATTCCTTTGTTAGTTAATACCTTTCAAGTCAGCAGTTCCCGATTTATTTCACGTGATGCATAATCATATTCATGAGGTGAAGAGTAGGTGATAATTAATCGTGAAATCATTAATAATTAATCACGCTTAGTAATAGTTATCCTTGATTAAATATATCACTTACTAATAGTCAATACTTGATGTATTGATTAACGTCCATTCGTATTTATTTAGTTATTATATGCAGAGAGTTTTGTCTTAGATTTTGTTAAGTTAAAGGACAGTGGTCAGTTTAGCGCTTCAAAGTTGTTAAAGTGTCGGATGACCATGACTTAAGGACTGAATGACCATGACTTAAGGACCAGGACCATGAGTTAAGATGACCTCAAAACAACAATAAAAGCCTGGAAGGGGAATTCGATAGAGTCCCTGAAGATTATCATTAGGTTAAATGTCATCAAACACAGGGTGACATTAATATAAGTTATTTTAGGAGGTAGTCGGGCACTTTCATAACCCGACCACCTCTTAAAGAGGGCATTTCGAGGGGTGGCCACTGTACAGAAATATGGTGAAGCTTCTGAACAGCGGAACTCCAGTATCTGTCCGCCATTCGGGAAGGTTAGGGGATAACAAGCATTGGGTCTGGAAATTGGAAAAAAAAATTTCCATTAACTGCAGGTATGGGCGCCGTTAGCGGGGGGGGGGACAGAGGGGACTTCCCCCCCACCAATGTTGGTGTTAGGGTTCCATATCTCCATTCAATTTCAAACAAAATGCCTTCTACTGGCATACTGTCTCCCCACCCCCCCAACCAATATTTTTAGGCCGTCGGCGGGTGTAGCTACAGGTGTCCGCTATTCGGGAGTATCTTTTAAGAAGGTTCTACTGTATCCTTAACATTATTTTAGAATCTACGCAATACGGCACTTTTTACAAATAGCCGTGAAATGTTGTAATATATTTTTTAAAAAAGTTGAAAATTTGGGAAAGGAATCTGCACAATTCCCGATTTTTTTTTTTTTCCCTTTAAAATTTCCGGGAACTTTGGCAAAAATGCTTCAATCCTGATTTTATGTTTATCGCTAACTTTTAAGTCTTCTTTAATTAAAACGCGCCGGATTAAAAATTTTAGCGGCGTCCACGAAGAAAACACAATTATTCTCGTGTCCTCCAAGCTAAGTACTTAAAGAAAAGGGGGAGTGAGGAATTCGTTTATATTTCCACACGGTTTGGGGTTTATTAAAGCAACAGGCAGTTTTCTTTCAGGGGGTGGTTCACAAATTACAAACTGTACTAATTTTTTTTGTCATTACGAGGCCAAAATTACCATGATCCTTCCCCCCACATCCATGTACGTGAATGTGTACACATATATAGGTGTTTACAATGGGTATTTAAAATTATTAAGTAAACGAATGTATCAATAAATAAACTGCGTGAGCTTATTCCGGCAGCTATTTTAATTCAACGGCAAAGAGGTGAAATGGCTTTC
>QLNU02003225.1:21996348-22047773 GCA_006491805.2 Dysdera silvatica | reverse complement strand
TGCAGACATTCTATAAGCATATGCGGATGTACATGAATATGTACACGAGTAGCATGCATGTACGAAAATGCCTATCTAACTGCATGCACAATGTATGCAAGTACAAGGTTCCACTCATGCATGATTATTCGATTTCAAACAAATCCACTAAAAGGCATTTAAGGTTGGTTTGAATGCATGGGAAGCCTCTAAAAAGAAGCTAAAAATGATTGCCCCTCTAAGAACACGGCATTTGGGGGACCCCGGGGGAGGGGGCTTTCCCCAAAATTAAGCTAATCTCTCCGGTAGTTGGGCAACCCGCAGTTTTCGTAAGCCAGCAGCACAGAACATCCGCGGGGATTCTCTTTTATTGGTCTCTGGCCCCCTGGTGGTGTTTCCCCGTACCTCAATGGTGAATAAGGAAAGTTACGGTTTAAAAGTAGTTCCATCTGCCATTTAAATAAATTCTGGCGACGTCTGTACTTCTTTACTTGTAATTTAAGGCTGTGTTTAAATCGTGGCAACGTATGAGCGGTGTAAATACCACGACACAGTTGGTGCTTGCACAGTGATTCCACATCCAGCAATATAATTTATATTCAACATATTTAGAAGTAAACAACCAAGTGTACTATTAGAAAGTGACAAGTTGGTTCAGTTTGGGCTCCAACGTTTTCTGGCTCAAGCCAGAACCCTTTGACCCACGTATTACAAAACATGACCATAACCGTATCAGGGTCAACGCAATCATCATAAAACTCAACTGACCCTGAGACTAATATTTGTAACACACAAATCAAATCAAATAACGGGTCAAGGGGGTTAAATTTGAGCCCAAAAGGGTAGAGAGGAGTATAAATTTTAATCTCCTTGATCATCTTTCCAGGACCCTCTGTTTAAAAAGAAGAAAGAAAAAAATGTGAGATTTAAATCGACATCAGAGATTATGCGGGTGTATATAGGAAGAGACAAGGATATAGGAGGGATGGTGAGCGCCATACCATGGTAAGGAGAAGAGAGGGCAGCAAATTCTATAAAAATAGCTAAGAAATTCAGTATTTTGTGTACAGGGACAAATTATAGACTTCTGCCAGAGTGATGGCGAGGGCCGTAGTTGATGTGCTTTTCTGCACAGGTACCGGCTTAACACGTTAAGCCAGTACTTTCACTGTACATAGAAGTATTCACTTTAAAGCTGGGGAAAAATGCACACAATATGTCAAAGCACTAATAGCATTGTCTGCGGTAAATTCGTGACTTGGAATTAAATGACCAAGACCATATACGATGATAAAAAGATGCGAAGGTTGACCAAGATTTACCAAGGAATATAACCTATCACAGACTTCTGAGAAAAAGGAGTTTTCAAGTATCACGCAAGCGATGGTTTGCCGTATTTAATAATAAATACGCTTAAACAAACGCAAATGTCGGTAAAAAGGACGGAAAAATTCTTTGCCGTTGACTGCGCATGCGTGGCGTGACGTGGAATTGTAGCTCCAGCTATGACATAGACTGATGCCCCTGCACAATGGAAATCGCGCATCTGGATATGTAGTTGTTCGGTAGGAAAGAAAGAATGTGCTACATCCATAAGGTTTTGGTCAAGCACATGACTTCGTTTAGAGATGCCACGTGTTCTTTGTTCAGAAAAGAAAGTTTTGTTTTTAGGTGTTTTTGAAAACAATGTTAACAATGTCGACCGTTAATAAAAGGTACTACCAAACGTTTAAAGCCGAATATATGAAGATGTTTAATTTTATTCAAAAATCAAGACTGGGGCCAAAATATGCTTTCTGCACGTGTTGCCGTAAAGACATAAGCATTACTCACGGTGGTAAACGCGATATTACTTTGCATTCTGAGACTGTTGAACATAAGAAAGCGTTCAAGGCTGTAGAGTCTAATCATAGTATCAAGCCTTCATTTTTTGCATTTAACGATACCTCCTTTATTAACGCTGAATGTTTATTTACATTGTTTTTGATCGAACATAATTTGCCAATGAATTGCTGCGATCACGCGGGGATGCTCTTTCGGAAAACGTTTCCTGACAGCAGTATTGCAAAACAATATGGATCTGCAAGGAACAAAACTTCTGCAATTATGAAAGAAATGTCCGCAAAGGAATCCTCATCACTTGTTGAAAATTTAAGGTGCTATCCATTTTCAATTGCAACTGATGGAAGCAACGATGTTGATTCAAAGCTGTATCCAATAGTGGTAACTTTCTTCGATCCTTTATGTGAAAAAATTGTGAATTGTCTTTTATCTATGCCATCTTTGAAAGAAGATGCTACTGGGTTAAATATTGGAAATCTTCTGGTAAGTGCTTTACAATCTAAAAACCTTGCGATTTCTAATTGTGTTGCCTTTAGCTGTGATAATGCACCTGTTATGATAGGAAAAAAAGCAGGTGTAGCAGCGGTGTTAAAGAATCATCACCAAAATATTGAAATTATGGGCTGTTCCTGCCACCTTATTAACTTAGCAGCTGAAAAGAGTGCTGCATGTTTGCCATTTAAAATCGATGAAATTTTGGTAGACATTTACTATTACTTACAAAAGAGTTCGAAAAGAAAAGATAGGTTGAAAATTCTTCAAGAATTTCATGAGACTGATATAAAAAAGGTACTAAAACACGTTAGCACTCGTTGGTTGTCTGTTGGAAAGTGCTTAGAGCGTATAATCCAGCAGTGGCAACCTTTGATCAGTTTTTTTAAGGAAGAGGCCATGAAAAGGAATCAAATCACCCCACTTTCTTTCTTTACTATTCCCTCTATCAAAGTTTCGGTTGAAAATGCAGATAAAGTGAAAGAACGTAACAGCAAAAAAGCATCGCAGAAATTAAAAAGGAAAGCTCAAAATTATGTGGATATTTCTAAGAAACAAAAAACTGAAAACTCCATGTCTCGTGAAGAAAGGTTGTTTTATTTTCTGTCGGAAGATATCAATAAGGCTTTCTGTTTATTTTTATCTTATACTGTGCCTATATTTTAAAAAGCAAATGCTCAACTTCAGTCTGCGGAACCGTATATTCATATGCTAAAATCTGTTCTCTTAAAATTGTACAGAGAAATGCTAGTGAAATTTATAAAACCAAGCGTCACAAAATTATGTAATAATATTTTGAAAGTCCACTATCATGAGAGGAGTAATCAAAAAGATGATGTTGATATCTTAATTGGAAATGGAACACTGAAAGTAATCCAAGATTTTAACATCCATGATAAAAATGAATTTTATGAAAACGTCAGAAGCTATTTCATAGCAGCATGTGACTACATGCACAATAAATTTCCTTTTGAGTTAGAAGTGTTACATCATGCAGAGGTTACACAAATATCGAATTTTGAAAATGCATCATTTTCCAGCTTAAAATATTTTACAGAAAAATTTCCTGTTCTTTTGTTCAATAATACAGAAGATGAAGCTGTTGATGCTTTACAAACAGAATTCAGCGAGTTCCAGGCTTTTAAAGTTCCACAAACTGTGAGTAATGAAGGTAGCATTGATGCACAATGGGCAGCCATAGGTAAAATAAAAAATGATACTTGTGAATTAAAATTTAAACGACTTTCTCAGGTTATGCTGTCAATACTTACGATTCCTCACAGTAATGCAGCATGCGAAAGAACCCATGTCTGATGACACATTAGAAAATTTACTAATAGTTAAATGCAGACATGTGAAATGTTACGAGAATGTATTTGAAAAAAAATTTCTCGAAAATCCAAAATCTTGCACTACAGCATTTGTAAATTCTAAGAATTAATATTGCGTTTAATACAGTTTAATCCTCTATTATTATTAATTTAATAAATACTTAATTTCCTCATTGTGCCCTTTTTTCATAAATTATGTATGATTTTGTTTAATTAAAAAATGGTGGCCTGCCCACGCATGCACAATTGACTACAGATTTTTCACTTCTAGAAGTTGGCACCTATGTGCTTACGTAATACTTGAACTCTCACAAAAAGAAAGAAATGAAAAAGAGAAAGCATGATAAAAAAAAAAATGCAGCAGAATTCGAATAAAGGTTTTCTGACGTTTCGAGAACTATTACTCTCTGCATACGGCGAAATGCTAAAAACGTAAGCATGTCTTGTATCTACGCTTCCAAGGTTAAGGTATTCAAGAAAAACCTGAGAGTAGGAACACTAGTTTTCGAAACGTCACAAAACGTTTCTGATTGTTGTGATGGTTACATTCTCTATTTCCTTACACCCTTATACTTTTTGTCATTCTACGTCAAACTTCTATTTTCCTTAGATTCATCCTTTGTCTTTTCTATTTTTCTTTGTATTCCTGTTTCTTAGTCTTTTATATGACCACAAGCGCTCCCCCACAACACTGAACATGGTCAGCACGGGTGCTCAGATATTGTAACTGACGTCAGTCCTCGGGCATATGCAATTAACTGACGACAGAACTGATGACTAGGTACGCTAGCTCATCCCAACACTCGATGTCCAGGCATAGAAACTAACACCAGCAATAGTGTTTGAACATACTAACTCACACCATCTTGCTAAAGCATGTAATTTCACGCCAGCATCCGTGCCTAGGCATGTTAATTCACACAACGAAAACTATGAAACTGACTCACATGAAAATAATAAAATTGACTTACATAAAAATAATGAAACTGCTTCACATGAAAATAATGAAACTAATTTATGTGAAAATAATGAAACTCATTTACGTGAAAATAATGAAACTCATTTATGTGAAAATAATGAAACTAATTTACGTGAAAATAATCATACTGGCTCGCGTGAAAATAATGAAACTAATTCACGTGAAAATAATGAAACTCATTTACGTGAAAATAATCATACTGGCTCGCATGAAAATAATGAAGCTGGCTCGCATGAAAATAATGAAGCTGACCCGCATGAAAATAATGAAGCTGACCCGCATGAAAATAATGGAACTGACCCGCATGAAAATAATGGAACTGACCCGCATGAAAATGATGGAACTGACCCGCATAAAAATAGCAGAGCGACCGCATAAAATAACAGAAACGGCCCGCATAAAATAACGAAACTGACTCGCATAAAAATAACGAAACTGACTCGCATAAAAATAACGAAACTGACTCGATTAAAAATAACGAAACTGACTCGATTAAAAATAACGAAACTGACTCGATTAAAAATAACGAAACGGACTCACACGAAAATATTGAAATTAATTCACGTGAAAATAATGATACTGGCTCGCGTGAAAATAATGATACTGGCTCGCATAAAAATGATGAAACTGACTCACATGAAAATAATGAAACTAATAACGAGTAACAGAATTTGAGCCAATTTCTTCATTTATGTAAATCGCAATCAAATTGCTTCAGTTTCAGGAAAAAACATGCAAATTGCATCATCCCATGAGATCTCTATTCAATTCTTGGACACGGTGATCATTTTTAATTGGCGCGCTCATGTAAATGAGGCGAGCACTATTGGGTAGGGGACAAGCACGCATGCATTCGGCGATTTTAATTATTGTAATCTATCGAGGGGGATACATCTGCATAATGTAATTTCTGCTAATAAGGCCTGTCCCTCATTAAGTACAACAAACGTGATATATTGAATGGTCGCTGCGGACTTTAAACATCTGCTGGTTCAGATCCCGATAATTATTTGGGATTAAAAGCCCGCAACAATAAGCCGCTTACGAACTCGGACGAATCCCGATTTTTGAGGAAAAAAAAAGCCCCTCCAATTAATTCGAGTTCATTTAATAAGCCAGTCCTAATTAGCAGCAATGCACATGTAATCCTCCCCCTTCAAAAACGGCCCTGAACAGCCATGCGAGGTAAATGGTGCAGTGGTCGTTCTTGGACGGACGGACGGCATGTCGAAATGCATTGTTGGCATGGGGATTACTTTACTTCCTTATTACTGAGACGAATTTCAATGATTCGGAAAATTGGAGGCCCACAGTTAGATGCCCCGAGAGGTAAAACGCGTACCTTTAAAAGTAATAGCACGTTTTGAATGGCGTTTGCGCCTTATTCTTTATAGCTGAAGTAATGGGGCCGCTTGTGAATTGCACTCGCACGATATTAATTTGCTCAATTACTGCTTGTTTCCTGTAGATTAAATTACTCAATTTTCTTCCATTTTCTTGCCTTTTCTTTCTTTCTTTATCTGCGGTACTTTCCTCCACAAGGACATATTTTAGGAAATATACGAAATAAGAAAGAAGTGGGTTATAACATGGCGATATCTGTCGCATTCAAGGAAAAAGTTTGTTTTAAATCAAATTTTTGGAATTTTCAAAGTGAAGTGAAAGTAAAAATAACATACGTATTATAATCCCAATGATGTATAACATGCGTACAGGGCTTAATTTTCAAAAAAAAAAAAAAAAAAAAAAAAAAGTGCAGGAGCCCTAATATTATGATAAATCGATTAAAAAATCGAATGGCTGCAAAAGAATCGATAAATCATATCAATTGTTTATGTCCTTTTTACTGGACAACAAAATTCATACTCTTAATCACGAATTCATGACTTTTTCATGACCTTTTCGGCAATTCATGACCCTGGAGGGGCTCCGGCTAATATTTAAATAATCGCCAAAAATGAAGAAGTACCGGAGCCGGGCTCCCGCCCAATTTAAGCCCTGTATGCGTAATATATGCTTATGCGGACCCTCTCCTAAAAAAATAATCGTAACAGTGTCTCGTGGACTATAGTATTTTCTAGCTTTCTGACTTCATACGTGGTATTATCACATTAGCGGACGCAGAAAGGTCATAAAGTGGAGGGAGGTTACAGAGCTACAACTCTCATATAATATTATATATATATATATAATATAATCCTATATAATATGTGTATATACAAAATTCTATCGGGAGGTTTTGACGCCATGACCACCCCCTGCGTAGGCCAGTGACTTATTGCTTATTGACGTCAGGAGCACGAATACATCTATAGAAAGACATGTTGATTTATTTAAGGTACCTAAACCATATGCGAGCCTATTATAGTTAGAGATAAAGGTATTCCTATATGGGGAAGGCCTATTCTATTAGTGTAAGGTTCCTGTTTATCTACTAGCAATAACAATAAATAATTAGACTTTTTCGAATACTGATATTTCTCTGTTTTTGTGCGTTTCTTGCCATTGCATAGATTTAAAATCAATTACAATCCCTTTTTCAATTTTCGTAAGACCCCCCCCCCCCTCCCCCCCGCGAAGTTCATCTGTTGCCATTCCGCACTTGCGAAAAAAATAAAATAAAACATAATTAAAAGAAGTAAGAGGGAACGACACGACGTCACCTTCGATGAGCCGAGTATTGAAACCAGTTCTGCCAACCGAGCCGAAAGGGGTGATGGAAGGAAACCGACAAAGGGGAAACTGCTACCTTCCATAAACAAGTTTTATCGTTTGGATTTGGAGAAGCAGGGAGTATTCGTCTAATGCATTGATGAATGGCGCTCGAGACGATTCAAATAAAATCACACAATTTTTTTCCCACTATTCAGTGTTTCCATTATACTTGCAGCCCCCAAAAATTGAAAGAATAAATCCACTTACAGAGCCATGTGTTTGGATTGCGAGAGACACTATCACGCGCTTCCGCTTCACAGATCACACCTTTTTCTTAGTGAAGCAATATATCAAAGGCAGAGTAGACATATCAAAGGATTGACGAAACTGGCGTTTTTAGCGGTAGCGAAAAGCTGATTAGACGAGCTCTCACACGCCAATATCCGCTCATGCACGTTAATCGATTATGCCTATTAATCGGAATGTCTTGATGACGATTAGCAAGGAATAATCGATTTGAGAGCCGCTATAGATTTAAGCGTTTGGACTCTACATATGAGCGCATGCGTGGATAAATTTCATTACCCTTCTCTCTCAGTGGAGTACGAAATAGGGGCTCAAGCCCCCCACTGGATACCGAAACACACTATTTTCTCTAACGCCACACACACACACTGGGATTACAGCGCCACTTCTGGCGGCCACCCTTCCAAATTCACCCCTACTCAATTCATCATCACCGCTACATACACCACATTACCTTCATTAACTCTCATAAGCCTTATTTTCCAAATTAAATTTAAAAATGTATTTATTGCAGTAGCCAGATAAATGGAAAAATAAAAAAAAAAAAATCACAATACGTATTTTATATATTTATTTCGAAAAAAAAGCAGGTATAAATTTTGATACTTTAGGCATTAAGTCCATAAATATGTCGCACTAACTGTTTAAAAGTCCGGTAACAAATTTAAAACTTAAGGCATTTAAGGGTTAAAGCTACTTACCCAAATTTCTTGGGTATTATTTACGCCATCTCTCTCAACACGGTGCATCCCTTTATTCAGAAGATTCGTGTAGCTCTTCCGAAATAAAAAAAAAAGTGTTTTCACAAGTATTTTGGTTATGACAATTATGTCAACCGATTCTTAAGTTGGCGTGTCATTCACCGCTGAATTATGTCAATTGTGAGTTGGGAAAATGACCGAAAAAAGCAATTCACAATGGCTTAAAACTTGTCTATTACGAAAGCTACGCATGCGCAGATTCCCGTGAAAAATCAGTGACCCTCTACTAGTCCGAAAAGATTCACAATAAACATGTTTGTGTCAAATACGTCGAAAATTAAGACAGACGACAGGCTTTTTTTTTTTTTTTAAACCAACTGTGTTTTCTCACGTCAATGCTATTGTGGTCTTTGCTATGGTAGTTAAGAAAAACAAATTAAACAATAACCCCCCCCCCAATAAAAAATTAAGACAGACGACTTTTTTTAAACCAACTGAGCATTCTCACATCAGTGCTATTGTGGTCTGATGTGATGGAAAAACAAAGAGTATCCCCCCCAAAAAAGGTGCAAATTTTGTCAGTGACCCCCCCCAAATGAAAGTCTGCGTCCGCCATTGAGAGCGGGTCCTTTGAATTTGAGAGTAGGGGGGGAGACGTTTTGGAGCTAGTGTTTTGAAGAGTAATCATTGCAGTTGCAGACAGTTTATGAGATCGATACGTATTATTTATATTTTAATACACGTTATATTATACATGATAGAGAAGACTTCCAGCCCTTACGACATACTCGATCCGAACGGTAGTAAGATGAACCAGTACTCCAACAAACTGAGGGTTCCGTACCTGGGAATACATGCATTACGCTCCAACAAACTGTGGTCTACGTACTTGGGAATACATCCATTACACTCCAACAAACTGGGGTCTCCGTACTTGGGAATACATCCATTACACTCCAACAAACTGGGGTCTCCGTACTTGGGAATACATCCATTACACTCCAACGAACTAGGGTCTCCGTACTTGGAAATACTTTCCTCAGGGTTTAAGCTGCAGTCGCATTTTTCGCAAAATGCGACCAGTTGCTCGAAAATGTGAAGAAAAATTTATTGACCATCGCGAAAATGCGACGGACATTTTAAACCACAGTTTATTCTCTGAAAACTGAATTCCCCGATTTTAGAATATTCGTTAGCATTTTCCATTTAGCGATCTCTTCTTGTTCCTTTTTGTTTCCTCTTCAAAATTCTTAACAGCACCTGTTAAGCATCGTTGATATAAATAATTTCATTGATACGATTTTTCGAGCAACGAGAAAAACTAATATTTTTAGCACTTTGATTCAATTTTTTTTCCCCCCGTTTTAGCGTTTTTGTGCCAGCATGTTTCGAGCCAGCTTAAACCCTGTGCTTTCCACATCATAGATTTACCAAAAAACGGTCGAAAGAGCGAAGTATTTTGATGAACAGAGCGAGGGAAATGGGGTTCCGTGAACATGTGGGGTTCCTACACAAAATAAAAGGATTTAATTCAGATTAAGAGTGGTTAAATTAACCTCTTAAACATAGTTTATTTTTTAAGAAAACCATTCAAGAAGTAACTATGTTTTTATTCAAGAAATTAAAATGTTAAGTTTGTAAATGAGATATAAGACGACAAATAAGTGAATAAGTCAATGCTTTTGCGCTATTCATTACATAGTTTCTAAAACGCTTCAGTCCAGAAATACCATTGGGGCGACAAATAGGAATCGATACCGCAACCCGTGAAATTGACGGGAGCGAGATTTAAGATGTTAACTTTGGCGGAAACTGGCGGTGATAATATGCATACGTCAATCAGAGGCGCCAATTTGAAAAAAATATATATATATATATATTGGGGAAGCAATTAATGGAAGAAGGCGTATATCTAGTTACGTCAATCGGACACCAGAAAAATAAATAATTTATTTATATATTTTCACTTTCACCAGGGCGTTTGGAAGAACAGATTCAGCGTTATGAAAACAATCTACTTTGTCATTCAGGCCCCAGCCGCCCCCCTCCTTTTGTTACATCACTGTTCTCAACTATACTCCGCCTTCCTTTATTGTCTACAAATTTTTGAAGGATCTGACCCCCCAAAATACTTTTGAAGGGACTTTTGTGGGTACCAAAATGACCCTTAGTGTTAGCACCTCTAACACGAATAGCTGCATTTGAAATACATTAACTTGGTCTCCTGCAATTTTTGTATATTAATACCAATGTGTCAATGTTTGTGTGTTTAATTATAACTCTAATAGAACATATAATCCCTTATTGTAATATTATATCTATATAATAATCCCTTATAATATATCTATATCATAAACCCTTATTATAATAATATATCTACATTATAATATTGTATATATAATAATTCTTAATTTTTAATTCAACGGACATTTTAAAAATAAATTATAAGTATTAAATGATAAAAATATTATTAACCGCTGGCGTTTGCGCGAAAAGATTTTAAAAATACCGCAGGAGGGCGCTATGAGCATAGGCTTACGCAGAAAATTCATGAAGAGGGGTTATGGCTCAGTTGGGGGGGGGGGGGGGGTTACAGAGTTACAACTCCAAGTATTACTGTGTTAAATATACAAAATTCCATTGCAATGGGAGATTACAAACCCCATCATCAACCCCTGTATGCCAGCGGCCATGAGATAGTACACAGCCCACGAATACCATAGCAACATGCAGGAGTCAAAAAATCTGACAAGATCCGGTAAACTGGGAAATTGAAATAGATCTTTTGACATAAAAGTGTCAAATGTAACAATGTTTTGACCTCCGTAACATTCGGATACTCTGCATTCGAGAAATGTGGTAACAGACAACAGATAACATCGATAGAAATACCTGGTTATGACGCCCATACACGTCACGTCATGCATGTGAATTTCCACAGACGTCGACTGCCACGCCCCTTACGGGAAAACAAAGAACTCGCTGAGATATACAGAAGATACACACAAGACAAGGCATTTAAATGAGAACCCGAGAAATGAATACTCTCATTGACAAACTTCGAAAACAATGATACGAAAGAAATTTTTGAAATGACGACGGGAATATTAATGTGAAAGTGTCACTTGCAAACAAAAGTTCTATGACAAAACCATGTGAATCCCAATTTCAAAGTTAACAATTATAAAATAACGAGATGTTAAACTACAGAATGCTGCAATGCGAAAGTACAAAATGATACATCGTCAAATTACGAAATGATGAAACTTTGAATTATCACATGATGAAATGCGAAAATTACCACATGATGAAATATTGAATTACTAAATGGTGAAATGCGAAAATTACCAAATGATGAAATGTTGAATTACCAAATGATAAAATGTTGAATTACAAAATGTCAAACTACGAAATGATGAAACATTAATAATATGTGTGTTCTAAGGCGTAAGGACAGCAAAGGTCACACTGTTCGCGATCTACAGTTTTCTGCGAAATTCAAACCTCTGGAGACCCATGGAATCAACCCTCGGACCACGGTGAGTCGAACCCATAGTTAACGGCCCACTAGGAGAGTATGTTAAGGCAGGGCCAACAACTAATGAAAAGTAAAATTACTATACCTCATAGGCGTACGCAAAAAGTTCGTAAGTGGGGGTTATGGTCTCAATTGGGGGGGCGGGGGTTATGGAGCTACAACTCGCACATTCCTATGTTAAATACACAAAATTTCATCGCAAGGGGGTTACAATCATCAACACCCACCCTGCGTACACCAATGCTACAACTTGAAGTCAAATTACAGAACGATAAAATTCCAATTTCGTAATTATTGAAATTTTCATTCAATTTAATTACGTTCTTTTTCGCGCATGCGCAAGTATTGAGCCTTAAAACATGGACAACAATTAAAAGTAAACAAATTACTTTCCGCTGATTTACCCTCTCGATAAGTCGGCGATATTGTTTATATTATATAATTATTGTTTATATTACAAACGATTTTTTTTTTTTTTTTTTGCCTACACGCAGATATACACTGATTATGGTTGTAGTTTTAGTAGAACGTTTGAGGATGCGTAAGTTATATATACGCTTTTATCTCCCGAAAGGGACACCCCCCCGAGTAATGGACACTCGAAAAATTAAGGGACGATTCATACCTCTGATCTCCGCTCCCTTTGAATGGGGGGTCCTTAATGTGTTTACCTCCGAAAAATGGACACCTCTATTTAAAGGACAAAATGTCCGAATCCTTGGGTGTCCCTCGGAGGTAAAACTGCGTATAGGTTTTCGACATTAAGTTCTATGGTAAGCAAACTATGGCGGTATTGTACCCGAAAAGCACTAAAATGTTGCCAAATTTTGAAAAATCGCCCAGAAAATTCTCCAAAAAAAGTATACAGTGAATACTTTTTTTTTTTTTTTTGAAGTTACGCATGACAGATTTAAGAAGTAAAAAATTCAGACGCTAACTCGCAAAGTAGACATGTGGTTGTCGGGAATTTGACGTGTCTTCCCGTTTAAACGTTATTTCTTAATTAAAGCCGCTTTTCTTTCTTCACGGATAAGGAAAAAAAATGCTGTAAACGGAATTTTGCAAAACTTTTAATTAAAGTTAAAAATGCTTTAATTTTAATTAAACAGAATTTGTCAGGGTAATTACTAAATACTGCGTTAAAAATATCCACGCATTAAAACCCTGCCCATAATGTGGTTTAACAGCAAGCAAGAATCTTTTCGACGCAGGCAGACAGCATCAGTCAAGTCGTAAGTAAGGCTAAGAGGGGATAATACATGCATGTTTGATTTGGAATGATTTTATGATGTGGGGGTCACGGACCCCCCCAAGGTGTGAACTTGTGGAGGAAATTTTCACGATTTTATGAGCCTATAACTGTGTGAAAGCGTCTTCTTCAATCAGGAACGTAGGTGGCGTACACAAGGGGTGTTGATGGTAGGTGGTGAAATTTTTGTATATTTAACATAGGAATATGCATGTTGTAGCTCTGTAACCTCCCCCGCTGAACCTATAATCCCCCCCCTTATGAACTTCCTGCATACTCCTATGATTTTTTAGATTTTATGTCCTAAGGACATCGACGTAGACAAGGTGGGCTCAGGCCCTTTGGATATAAAAGCTCATTTTCCCTAAGGCTGCCTCATACGCTCTTCTTTAAAAACCACTTCAGCCCTATGAACCCCCATAATTTTTTACTTGCTACGCTACTGAACGACACTTAAGGTAGTATTGCGTCAAGATCTGTAATTTCCGGGGTCCAAATCACCCAGAAAATCATATCCCGGAAAGAGATATATTGTAGGAAGACTTAATAATACACACACACGTATATGTGTTCAATGTATGTCTGTCAGTTACCTGATCAATTTCAGCAGTCACTGAGTTGGCGGGAAAGCCGAGCGATATGGCATTCTGAGAATCGATATCGCGGCGTAATCGATAATATATCGGTTAATTCGTTAACACGTTTGTATTCCACACGTTACAAACGATAAGGCTCGAATGAGGTGTTGAATGGTGATATCAATACACGGTGTAATTACATTATCGTCTGTAACGATATCGGCTGTACACGTGTTTACAAATCGGAGGAATCTGCAGGCGTTAACGGCTCTTTCGTTTACATGATAGGCAATGAATAGACTGCGGCACATTTATGTGCCGCAGTCTATTATTATTAATCATAAATATGGCAGTAAACACGTTTATGTGCCACAGCTCTTTTATTATTAATCATAAATATGGCAGTAAATTATTTATAAAACGTCAAAACGAGTAGTATTAATCGCATGAGAAGGTATCGAACCATGCGCAGTAAAATCTTTTATATTTAATCTATATATATGTATATATTACAAAAAAAAAAATAAAATTCGGATAAAATATAAAAATATACATCGCACAACTTCAAAACCGTATAAGAAAAACACCCAATTGTATAGATATTATAAAAAATAAAATTTGGATGAAATATAAATCGCGCAATTTCAAAACCGTGTAAAGAAGGCCCGACTGTATATTCACGTTTTAGCATTCCCTGTTTCAAAATGGGTTACGGTTCGTTTCCATGGTGACAGATAGGCGCCGGCTTAGCGGCAGGAGGCGGTCCTGTGATAGGTAGACCACAAATCATCCTTTAATTTTAAATGTGAGTGTATAAGAGGGTGAGAGAGGGAAGGAGATTGGGAAAGAAACTTCTACAAACTTTTGGAGGGGGAATCTTTAAAGTCTTGGGGAATGAATAAACAAGGAACAAGCAAAGGGGAACCTATAGTTTGACCGTAGTCTAAAATTACAAAGACGGCGATATTCCGTACAGGCCTTTGCGGAGGGTATGATAATAATGAGGTGGAGGGGCCCATGACCTTTAACCCCATCTTGACCTCTGTTGTTACCGACCTGTGCGTCGTCCCTAAATGCTATGCTACATCTGGTACACTTCCGAAAGCGATTCTTGGAGCATTACAATACTTACTACCACTTGCTTCGATCACAAATATACAGCTCCTCCGAAGTTGACTGAAACCTACATGCTCCTTTTCAACGAAGCTGTATATAATGGACAAACGACGATGCGGGAAATTGACAACGAAACAATTACGAATGGGGGTCGCTATAAAAATTTAAAAAAAATATATATATGAAAAAAAAAGCAAGAAAATCTAATTCCATGTTAAAAAAGATTCCAATTCCTATTCTATTAATTGCGAGGTGTATCTTCGTGGAATACCCACCGTTTAACTTCTCAACACTTTGAACATAGCTTCGACTATGCCTTGCATCCGGTATTACAATACAAATATGAGACGGAGGAGAAAAAAAAATGAAAATAACATGATACCTATAATTTTCTATACCCTTTACCCGCTCGTTGATTGAAAACGGCCAAGTATGGGAGATAGGACTTTGAACCCGCAAGGAAAGAGCAAATAATTGACGAGGAGGAGGTCGAGGGGGGGTCCAAAAGAATTTATTGGCAAGACCGGGGGGTCAGGTGGAGGGGAAAAAGTTAGGTCAACATGCCGAAGAAGGGAGATTGAAATTAACTATTACTTGTGGAAATTGATATCATAGAAGTCGATTTCGTGGTAATTTCGCATATCGCAATAAACAACTAATTTCATTAATCTTAATTAACAATTAACGTGGATTTATTCATCTTAATTTAATGGCTACCGGTGTCGACTCCCGATCGGTGCAAGCAGTTTGTCCGAAGCGTCGTTAATTACGCTCATTCGATTGCATTATAATTAAATGCATTTTCTGCGTAATTTTTTTCTGGGGAAACTGTCATGGGACAAACCAATTATTAACCGATCGATTACAATGTACCCACCAGCTCGCAATTAACTAATTATGGAGTTAACTAAAAGCTAAACATTTATCAAGTTTAACCAAACAGTTTTCCAGGGTTCGGAGAGAAGAACGTATAATTAGGAGAGGGAGAGAGCTGGGGAGAGAACGGTTATTAGGCGCAACTTCTCTGACAACAATCCGAGTTCATATATTCGGAGAATTTCTCTAAACACAGGAGAGTGGGCAACTTGTTTTTTGGGGATCCTGAAGTTGCTTCGATTTTGGCGGGAGAAAATTAATTTTTCCCGCCAAAAAGTTGTTTCTTCGCGTCATGGTGATTTTCCTTTAGTTTTTTACGGCTCAAGGGCTGTTACTGTCACGTGGCTCTAGGACTTAAATCTTCTCAGGGGATTCGAACTTCGTTCACTCTGAGAATGAACCCCCACCTACGAATCGATGGGGGGGGGGGACACGTTCGGTACCATTGGCGTTTAAACCCTAATTTTCTGAAGGAAGACAAGTGCTTTACTTCTATGACACAGTAGACCCGTTTTGTTTCGGCGGCTTGTTTGCGATGAGACCAATAACTCAACTTAAGAATCTCGATTCCCAGGGCTGGACTTTCAATAAGAGTGGCCGGGTTACGGGGTTAAAATGACAATTAGAGACGATGAAAATTAAACATCAGCACAAACGATGATCGATTAGCATGGATCCATCCTGCACATTATGAAGTCGACCAGTTAATAAATTAATCATGAAGGGTTTTGCACATCTTTAATCGATTAATCGCGAACGGTTTTGCACATCTTTAAGCGATTAATCGAATCGCCTACTCCATGTAAATTCGCAACCAGTGTGGCAGGAAACTGGCCCAGTCTTAAAAACGAATGTTGGAGCAGTACATCCTTTGCTGCGCCAAAAACTGCGAACAACTAAAAGACGTATATCGATAATATGTGCGATAATTATATATTAATCGATAATAATATCGATAAATATACGACAATGTTGTTTCCGCTCATTTGCAATATATCCCTTTACGACGCTACGGAAAATCCCTACGTTACAACCATTTAGTCTGCTTAACAACCATCGTTAAACGATATTTACAGATAAGGCGAGCTAAAATTAGTCGGAAGGGTGAAGTGTATTCATGAATGCACCCCGTCGTAAAAGACGTGACGGGGTAACACCGTCGTAAAACGGGGCAGGTGTGGACGTAATGAGCAAACCCATAAACCTTCGCCCCCTCCCAATTATTCTTATTAATGTTAGCAATAAATAAAACGCAACATAAACCACCCAAGGAGTAACGAATCCTCCGTCTAAAATTAACAAATAAAAAGAGAAAACATTAAAAAAGTTGTTTTTCACCCCCCTCTCGAGGGATTTTCCCCCACTTTGGAGAGCGAAAGTGATGCCATACTTAATTCCGCCATGTTATCTCTCGTGTCGCAACAAGGGATTTAGCAGCGATGGCCACGTGGGTGTGGGGAAAAAAAAGTAAAATACTTCCCTATTACTACTACACCATGTCGATGGTGGATCTGATTTCCAGCATTATCAAAAGGTCGGGATCTTGCGGGCCGAGAGGTGGCGCGCGGATCGCGGCGATAATATGTATTTAGGAAATGTTGAACGTCGATGGCTAGATAACGTTTTTATGTGGCTGTCAAATTTTTTTCCTTTCCCTTGGATAATTGTTAACTAAATAGGGTTCTGTAAAAGGCGAAATACTCGGTATTTTCCGCATCGCGCATCGAAATTGCTATTTTTTTCTGGCGGTTTAGTAACCCAAAATGCTATAGTTATGGCTAGAGAATTCGGAAATATAGCTGCGTCTAGCTGTAATCCGTTTCGTGAGCAACTATGTTAGGAAGACCGATGGCAATGTGAGATATTATTACCCTTCTCAGGGATAACACAATTGCCAAATAATGGTCAACACACAAAGCCACCGGGGCGAGTTCTTAGCGATTTTGTGGAGAAATTACTAAACTTAAAATTATTAAGTATAACGATGGCAATATTGATAAATTGATATTCAGCGAAAATTGGCGATATTTAGATGCGTTTTACAGCTATTTTTGGCAAGAAAAAATGGCTCAGTTCTAGAGCATAACGCATGCTGCACATGTCTTGAGCATTTCAGCTATTTTTAATCATTATTAGCTATAAGAGGAAACTTGGAAAAGTACATAATTGTTTTTGTTGGAAAGGGGGCATTGAAAAATTAAAACCAGAGTTGATTGAAGACCTACACCTTTGCCTTCAGCAGTCAATATTCAAATCACTGGCAAAACTAACCCCCGTTGCCATTTTCAAAGTAATTATTTATTGTTATTGCAGGAGTACAAGAATTTAAATTGCGCGCTTGCACGATATATTTATTTGCAATCAAGTGAAGCCAACAACTTCAATACGAAATGGATTTCTATTTTCAATTCCCATCTGAGGAAATTGGTGACGGAACCTCGATGGGAATTGAAATAAAAACCCATTTCCTATTAAGGTTGCTAATTTTTTATTTCGTTTGATTGCAAATAAATATATCTTGCAAGAGGACAATTTAAATTCCGGTGATATATATGTATAATAACAGGTTTCCCTCTAGTAGGGAAAAAACACTGCATATCCCCCCCACCCTGCTATTTCATTCGTTTTGCCAATAACACGTTATCATACAGAAACAGGGAAAAGACATCTCTTCGTTCATCTGAATAATCCCTATTCATGGGGAAATAAGTGAACTTTATTCCCTCGGCATAATTGCGCTCTTCACACACAAACAGTCTGGAATTCCATTTCTTCTCGCATTATCAATTTCATTCGCTGACCGTCACTTTCAAAGTTGGAAACCGACTTGGCCCTGTAAGTTCAATGTTGTTTTGCGGCCCCATTCAAAGCTAATTAAAGCTTGGGAAAAAAGGCGGGGTGTAATTTACAGTATTCCCATATTTTGATTGTCCTCGTGGGGTCGTTTCTACCCTTGATCACACGGATCTTCTGAGATCATAGGAAAACAGATAGCGATAGATTGAACCGTCTTAGAAAATATTTAAATTTGGCACCTTTTAAGGACAGTAAAAAGGATTATAACGCTAGTCTCTAATTTACTCTAGTCAGTGCATTCCACCGCCTTTGGTCTGAAAACACGAGTCAGCAACTACGGTGGTGTAGAGCGTTGGGCCGCCTGGCACTATTACAATAGGGTGGACGTGGTTAGGATCCTTCGTAAAGTTGTAGGTCCCTTTCCTCAACAAGCACCAGTTTGCGCTCATAAAGTAAGCTGGTTTCGAGACAAAGCCAACAAGGCAGAAACTTGATAGCGTATCTTTTCGCTCCAAAAATAATTATTTAAACAGCAAATCTGGCACTACCATGATACATGTATCAAGCTGTTTATTTTTCGATTACGTACAGTTAACGCCATGGGCTTGAAAAAACAGTTTTTCCCCCTGCCCGCCACATACACCGTGGCCCAGTTGGAGGGGAAAAAAAATGCATGATCGTCACTGATGTTTAGTCTCATTGGTGGACTTATTGTTCATGCTTTTATGGAGCAATGACATGACAGTAAAGGACTTATAGGGCCGGGACCTACAGTTTTGCGAGGAATCCGAACCTTTGTTGTCATGGGATCCAAACTCCGGTGGAAAGAAGCACATTGTGCCACTGGCAGAGGAGGACTGGGTATATTGAAAGGGCGCATACCTTGAATTATCGGAGGGCGCAGGAGGAGGAATTGTGCAAGGATTTCATTGGGAAGGGTGGCCGCCGGAGGCGGCGCTGTAATTCCAGATTGGAGGGCGTAAGTCCTTGCCCATCCGGAGTCGCGTGTCCTATCGTCCATGAGGACGCACCGACCCGGGGCCGGTGGCCCAATCCGCCCCTGGCCATTGGCAGTCGAATGAGGAATGGCAAACGAAATTAGTAACATGAGAGACGAATGAGTTACCGCTACACTGCTGTGGGGCAATGGGCCTACATTTTCCATAAGAATCAGCATCCCTTAAGGGCTAGGGAACCAATCCCCGAACTACAGTAATCAGTTTCCAGATAAGTCGAACCCGGTTTAAAGCGCACGCTCGGAGAAAGCGTCACCCGCGCGCCACCTATGGGTTGACTTATTGCCAGGTATTTCCACTGTTACGAATTTGCATGCAGTCTGGCTGTATTAATTGTTGCTGTGGATATACATACAAAGTTACATAAAAAAAGGGGGTGATTCTATAAAAAAAAAAGTAAAATATGGATCGAGTCCTCCTGTAACCATAAACACTGAATAATTGTGATCGCATGCAGAAGACTATTTACTGCGCTTCAGTTGTAAAAGACTATTTAATTTAGTTAAGGACTATTTACAGTGCGACAGTCACAATAGTTAAGGACTATTTAACCCCTTTGCACTCCAGGCTATTTAGCCAAAGGAATTCAAAGCCATATACTGAATGTCGCTCCAGCGGAGCCAGTGGAGTGCAAAGGGTTAATTTAGTTAAGGACTATCTACAGTGCGACAGTAACAATAGTTAAGGACTATTTACAGTGCGACAGTAACAATAGTTAAGGACTATTTACAGTGCGACAATAATAGTAGAACAAGTTCGAAAAATGTTCAGTATACTAAAGCATTTACAGCTAGTACTTGAAAAGTACAAGATCCAAATCAGATCAGTTGCTCAAGTACATTGGCAATTAGAACATCCACCTTGCGTCTTTCATATACTGGTTGTAAAATACTGAACGTTTCTCGAAATTGCTCGTTTTTATAGTACTATGAGTGGAGTGTGGTTCTACGTTGTAAATATTGTTTTGACGTGTGTTATCACCTCTTTTTTTTAAAGAGTTTACGATCACCTTGTATATATCTGATTACTAGAACAGAGTGAACGAAGTATCGTTCATGAATTGGGTACGATAGCAGGGGCGCCAGATGGAAGAAAATAATGGGGGGGAGGCCCTGAATGAAAAAAAAATATATAGGCAGCCAAGCGAGTCAGAGAAAAACATGAACACTCAATACAATTGATATGTTATGCCATTCAATCTTAACCATTTTTCATTTCTTTATTGTCCATTTCTGCCCCCCCCCCTCCAAGAAATATTTAGGGGCCGAAGTGACATGATGCCCCCCTTAAGATTGACCCCCCCTAGTATGACGAAAGACGGTTTTTTAATTAACCTTTGGTTCGCCGTGTTTACCAAGTTACATTCGAAATTGATTAAAGCTTAATCCAGACTTCGTTCTGTAATCAATTCTTGACAAGTCAATGTTCCTACGATTCGTTTTTCTGAAAACGACAGCCAGTCAACAACAAAGTAAACAAGCTACAGTTCATGTAATCTTGTAATTGATTACATGAACTTCTTGTCTTTTGCATATTATAATTCAATTAAAACTGACTGATGCTCGTTGTCTGGAAATTCAAACTAATCGGATTTGAATAGTTAAGTTGGAATAGTTAAACGAGGAAGTCGATTAGTTTCCATTAATCTGCCAATAATGGTTCATTACGAAGACAATAAAGGAAAAAAATCTGCGAAATTGTCAATTTCACAAACTCCATTCAGAGAAGAAAAAAAAAAAGACTTTTTACTGAGTTTTAACCCATAAAATTGTCCGCGATTTTTTAGTAAAATTTCTCCGCTAGATTTCTCCCCAAACTCAGCCAATCAAATTCATTTTCCAAAGCTAGTTTTCGATGTCAAATTTTGATAAAATACGTCACTCATGTTATTCAGAAAAATCCGAAATTGCACACGCAATTGACTAGATGAGTGGTTCCCAATCTTCCTCAAGCCGCGACCCACTTTTATAGTAACCAAGTAATCCGCGACCCCCTTTTATAGTAACCAAGTAATCCGCGACCCACTTTTATAGTAGCCAAGTAATCCGCGACCTCCCTCTATCCACCGCCGCCACATTTGCATAACAAAGGTATTTTTAACAGAGCAGGGTTTAAATTGGTTCAAAAACTGCTAAAATGGGGAAAAAAATTGTAGCAAAATGCTAAAAAATATTAGTTGCTTTCGTTGTTCCAAGAACCCTATCCATGAAATTATTTACATCAACGATGCTTAACAGGTGCTGTTAAGAATTTTGAAGAGGAAACAAAAAGAAACAAGAAAAGATCGCTGAAGTGCAAAACGGATATTCTGGAATCGAGGAATCCTGTTTTCAGAGAATAAACTGTGGTTAAAAATGCCTGTCGCATTTTCGCGATGGGCAATAATTTTTTTTTCGCATTTTCGAGCAGCTATTCACAGTTTGCGAAAAATGCAACTGAAGCTTAAAGAAAACACATTAAATATAAAATTATATTGCATTAATTACATAAATATATTACAGTGAAACCTGGCTGAGGCAGAAACTCACGGGACCGGAAAAAAATTCCGTAGTATGCAGGTTTCCGTCTTATGGAGGTTACATGCAAAACAAATACATACATAGTTAAATTCAGTGGTAAGAGATGACTGCATATACTGTTTTTTTTCTTTGTCTTATCTTGCGAACTTTAAGACTATATTTTCCTTTTGATAAAAATATTTATTTTATCACTGCATTTTATTTTTATTAATTTTAATTTTTGCACTATTTTGTGGTTTTAGTAGTTACGATCAATATGATGCAAAATTCCATTCTAACTGTACATGCCTATTCCATACAAAAAGTCTATTATGTAAGCTTAAATTGTAACGATAAAGTACCTCCCTTGTAAAGATAATGATTCCCTTGTAAAGATAATGATTCCCTTGTAAAGATAATGATTCCCTTGTATAAAGATAATCTCTCTCTCTCTTGCGGTGGGTTTATCCATGAATTGATCAAGTCCATATGAGTAACTTTTCGTTGTGGTTAATAATGAACGTTTTTATTTAAGAAGCGGGTGGCAGTGGCATACGCAAGAGGGATAAATTATAGTTGTAACCTCCACTAGAATGAAATTGTTTATAGTATACATGTAAATACAATGGAGTTGTAGCTCTGTAACCCCCCCCCCATTGTAAGCCTGTAACCCTCCCCTTATGAACTTTCTGGGTATACCTATGGTGGGTGGATGGTGTGCAAAATGGTGGTCGGACAAGCATAGGCGTAGGCAGAAAGTTCATAAGTGGGGTGTTATAGGTTGATTGATTGTTTGGCTTTTTTATGGCGCAAGAGCATCTGGGCTATACTGCGCCAAGCTTGTGTTATAGGCTTAATGGGAGGGGTTACAGGGCAATAACACATATATTCCTATATTAAATATACAAAATTTCATTGAGATGGGGGGTTACAACCCCCAAAACCGCCCCCTGGCTATGCGGACAAGGGCATTCTATATCTGTAAAATGTCTTTTGTTTGTCATCCCCCACTTTGCTATTTGCATTGTATTACAACCCTCTTTCCTTTTTCTGCTGAGAAAATTTTCTTCCTACTAACGATTTTCCGCTTTATGCAGGTTTTTCTCTTTGACGGGACTGAATAGTACTTTCCGATACCGCGTTAGACAGTTTCCGTGTTAGCTAATGTTAACTACCATTGACTTTTGAAGGGACCGTAAAAAAATTCCGTGTTGAGCAAGTTTCCGCCTTAGGCAGTTTTCGCTGTATATTATAGATATGAAGTTAACAACCATTAGTAAAATATTGCAATGTGTGTAGCCATGTTGAAATATAAAAGCGTTGGAAACATTTGGTATAAAATTCCTTATAAAAATAATTGCAACTAAAAATAGTTGCGGCGACCCCCCCACCCAGAAACCTGTTTGCTACCCCCAGGTTTGGAACTACTGGACTAGATTGTGAAAATTCTTGGCATTCCCTATAAAACGGTGGACGATAACACAAGTGGCCGCCTTAGAAAATCTCACTCTAGTTCAAATTATTTGAAAAAGTGCATAACAACAATACTGACTTGGGGTGTATGTTACAGAAGCGTTTAAAAACGTTTAAATGAAAACAAAACTCCCAAATATTCGTAAAAAATTTCAATTTACGCGCGGGCAGCTACCTGTACCTGTAGAGGAGGGGGGGCGGGTGGAAGGCAAGCCCCCCACCTCACAATGGTATAGTCTCGAACCCCGTCATTTGAAACCATTAGATGGCATTTCCTAATGCTTTCCAACTCAAGCGAAAGTGGACGATCCACCCTTTTACCATTATGAACAATACCCCCTCAAAGAAATACCCCGACCTGTCATAATAATTCCAGTAATAGACGGATGCGGGGAGCGCAACTGACCCTATCTGCCTCCCCTATCGGAAAAGCACCCTGACAATAGACACCGATTGGAGAGTGGAAAAAAAAAAAGCCAGATATTCTGTTATGGACGAGGTGTTGAACATTTTTTTATGTCATTATCCGGAGGATGATGTTTCCAAGTTCTCTTATTCGTCCGTTAGATGGCGTTAGTGATAAGACGCGTCATTTTCCCCCATCTTTTTCTTAGACCCTATCTGCTAATAATACTGGTCCGCTTAAGCTTTCATACTGCATAATAAAATTTCCATTTTACATGTTGATTAGACCACTGACAAAGGTGCGTACACTATCTAGCCCGCAAATCGAATATGGCCCGCATCATTCGTATATTCGGCCCGAGTACGAACCGATTTTTTTTAATATGGAATTATCCTTTTTTTCTATTATATAGCGAGCCCCCACCTCCCGCACAATCATATTATTATACGAGTGCGCGCGCGAATCTCTTTATCCGGATCTCTTCATCCAACATTATCCGGATGTTTTCCTTCGATGTTATCCGGATCTATCACGCCCTATTACACAGGTAATTCAATTAAACACACCTCAATCTTTTAACTGTCGAACCTCTGCCATCAAAGAAACTAAACCCAAGACTACGGTGTGCAGAAACACGCGTTTTACAATACCGTTGGAATCCAACCCATGTTAACGCCACGATAGACCAACGCGTTACGACTGAGCTATCACAGGACTGTAGTAGAAATCAGTCTTTTCCGGTGAAAGCATAATTGAATAAGTACACTGAATTTAGTGGCGTGTAAAAGGGGGATCTCAACCCCTCCCCTCCATTGCCATATCACGTGTGTGAGAGAGGGATCTGTCATAAAGCCACTTGACCCCACTCTTAATTTTTGAATTGCTGCGCCCCTGGTTGCAACCATGTCCAACTAAGAAAGAGGTCGTAACCTTGAGGGATCAATATCGATGACTTCCCTTGTCATTGATTTCAGATTCAGTCATGCACATACTGTTTTAACAGGTGGATGTCATAGATCAATGTTTCTCAAAGTGTGGTCCGCGGCGGCTTAACAAGTAATCCGCGGCGGCTTAACAAGTGGTCCGAGGCGGCTTAACAAGTGGTCCGAGGGATCACCACCAAATTTCAGGAGAAAAAAAAAAATGAACAAGGAATTTTCGGCGCAGCTAGAATTTAGGTTCGGATGAGGTTTAAGGAATTTTTCATAAATATTATTTGCTAATAAACCTTACCTTAAATTAAAAAAAGATTTTAAATTAATTTTAATTTAATTTAATTTTAAAAGATTAAATTAATTAAATTATTTATAAAAGTTAATTAGTTTAAATCCTCATAATACACCCATGCTGTCTACATTGCTTATTATTATTATTTAAGTTAATGATGTCATTTTCATTGTAAATTTGACAAAATAAGATCGTAACTCATTCTCTTTATCAAATAGCATTAGTCTAAAAATTATTTTGTTTCAGGTGGGTTTGGCAACCAACCCATATTTTAAGAACATGGTCGGAGATTTTAGAGATTTTCTGCCAAAATCTAGTGCCTTTTTTAAAGAAGTAAAAAAAAAATTTAAAAAGAAGCTTAAAATTTACCACAAAAGGAGTTAAAATTAACTGCAAATTATACTCGAAGTAATGAATAAATTTCTTCTGGCGGAGCTTTTATATACGTAGCCTAAACACGCCCTCCAATAAATCACATAAATCGAGGGATATTATGTTAATGTCTTTTCTTTGGAGAGCCTGGGGGTCATTATGACGATGGCTAAGTAAGAATTAATATTATTAACCATAGTTGGCAACCTTAATTTCAGGCAATATATTTTTTAATGATGGGGAGAGAAATCTCTCGGTGGTCCGTGAGCGATTCAAGTTTGAATACAACACAGAGTGATTCGTTTTATTACAATTTGTCAATATGGCGTATTTTACAAATTAAAGGTTTGTGGCAACCCTGCATCAAGCAAAGCCACGGGTGCCGTTTTCTCCATGAGCATGTGCTTCGTGTTCCTGTGTTACATTATTCCGGGCAGATTATTCGAATGGGTTGGTCGGTTATCCAGTCAACAAATCAATCCTCATCCGGATACTTTTCGGTTAGCCCGGATAAGTGTAATTCTACTACACACAAATATATATTCTATCTTCCATTACCGATAAGCTTGGAAGTAAACAACATTACCAATAATAAGCGGTAGTCATCAGCAAACATTACTAATGAAATTGGCATGTTCTTTTTTTAGTGTGGAGTGGGGGGGAATTCCATATCAGGGCTGTATCCGAATGCAAGCGAATAGGAAAGGCCGCCCAATTAATGGTGGCACCGTTCATAGTGACCATACCTTTCAGAATATTAATACTTTTCGTTCTTTTTTTTCTAAGGTAATATATCACCTAGCTACATTTCGTTTAATTAAAAATATAAATGTAATTAATAATAGAAATTAGCTCATAAAAGTAATGATATAAATTAGTTCATAAAGCAATTATATAAATTGGTCCATAAAGACAATGTAAATGATCTCATAAAACAATAATATAAATTAGTTCATAAAAAGACAATGTAAATGTAAAATAATAAAAATGATCTCATAAACAATAATATAAATTAGCTCAAAAATATAAATTAATTCACGCACAAAAATAAAATATATATATATATATATATAAATTAGTTCATAAAACAAAAATAAATTAGTTAATAAAAATAATACAGATTTGCTCATAAAAAATATAAATTGGTTCGTAAATCAATAATACAAATTAGTTCGTAAGACAATAATATAAATTAGTTAATAAATCAATAAATTAGTTCGTAAATCAATAATACAAATTCGTTCGTAAGACAATAATATAAATTAGTTCGTAAATCAATAATAAATTAGTTCGTAAATCAATAATACAAATTAGTTCGTAAGACAATAATATAAATTAGTCTATAAAACAATATAAACTTATAAATACAAATTAGTTCGTAAGACAATAATATAAATTAGTCTATGAAACAATGTAAACTTATAAACATAAATTAGTTCATGCAACAATATAAATATTAACAAAAAATATATACATTTTTTAATATTAACGATCTGCCTATATTTTCCTCCATGATTATCGGATTGTCTCCACTCCTTTGTCTTCCGGAAAGAGAGCCCCGTTACTAGCATCGCTACTGCTCTCTTTCCATTTCCCAAGCAAACCGTTTGTATGGTCTCCTGATGTACATAATAACAAGGAATAAAGTATTACTTACTTACTTACTCCTTCACAAACCTAAGACAGCCGCCCCCCCCTCCCCCTCTCACCCTTCTTAACAATTTTGGTATGATGGAACCTGCATGAGCATGATTTAGAAGTTCGTTTGAGTTATATGGCGCAAGGATAGCTAAGATCATGTTGCGCCAAAATCCACAGTTTCCTATGGAATCAGAACTTACTTCTGTGGAATTAAACCCCGATACTTACGGGAAAAAAAAAGACAAGTTCAGGATCTTCTAGAATCAAATCCGGGTCATTTGCGTGATTATCAAACGCGTTAGCATACGTCACCACAGGGCATATGGCAATACATAACGAATTGCACTTTTATGCACAATGCACCTTTATACTAAACTTAGTCTACTATAACACGAGTTTCAGCCTATTACATTTAGCACCTTCTTCTTTTACACTTGAACTTCGCTTCTGAAAAGAGTGTTATGGAAGATAAGGGAGGTTAGATACCCCCCCCCTCACACACACACACCCATAAAAGTAAGAATGGAGGATTTTGTAAAATGAATTGAAAATTTACAACAATGGGGGTCCTCCCCCTTCTCCCCCGTTCGTCGTCCTTTCAAAGAAAAGGGTCCCTCATTGTGGAAACAAATCTATGATTCTAAGGAGATGAGAATAATGGGGGGGGGAATAACGTCAAGAATTTCAAGATGGATGGGACGCAGGTCTTAAATAATCAGACAATGGTAAGTCCAGAGAAGTTACACCGGAGGAGACGCGGTGCCCCGAGAGGGAATGTAAACACACGTCAAGAAAGATTTATAAAATGGATTCTGGCAACACGTTCTCTGATGACGTCACAATTAAGGAAATCCATACCTGATTCGAGGAAACTCGCTTGGGAGGAAGAAGACTATGCCAACCAGGCTTTTTCTTTGCCATGAATTCCATTACAGACGAAACAATTGATATGCCGTACGAAACGGCATAAAAAAAACGGGGCTTCAGTCACATTCGCACCACCCCCGATTTCCATTATCTAAACAAAGAACCGAATAAAAGAACTTGCCCCTTTAGAATGTTTGGGGGGAAGGGGGGGGCCCAAGATGTCTTTCTCCTTTAATAAACGTATCGCAAAACAAACACGATCTTAACAAGGAGATAGAAGATGAGAGAGGGGGAATCTAAAACTGGCGATGTTTCAAAATCCAGCTGTGGTAAGATTGCGCGCATTGCAAAAAAAATCTTCAAGTGACAAACGAGGACAAATTTGGAAACACGAAAAAGAAAAAAAAAGAAAACTGGAAGAAGAACAGGGTTTAGTAAAATGTCTGATATGAGATTTCTCACACGAACCCTTCCTATAAAACAAAACCATCGTGAAACCTCTATCGCTTTAGTGAAAGCGCCACGTCACCATTTGTCCGCCATCTTGGAAAGTAGTTCGTCTGTCCAGTCTGTATTTTCTTGAATTTTTGTTTTTTTCCCTCCAATATTTTCAGAGCTTATTACGTTTGAATATTTTTTTTATAGCAGGGCTAAAGAGACAATTACAACTTGAAGAAAATAGGGAGGGGGTCTGAATGGAAGAACACGCATGCGCAGTTGAGTAGGTTCACCATAAACAGGACAACGTAATATATAAAATATATTGTTTATTTTTTTTTACACTCCACTAAATGCTGTATTTCTTTAGTTATTGGCCATCAATTTTCAGAGCTGAAAGGGGTAGACCCTTGTTGGCGCCTTTTAAGACAGTTATGCAACGAAAATATTGTGAAATGTGAGGAGTCTAAGAAATAATCCGAGAGTTTCTTCTTCTTTTTGCAAGGGTTTCATTGGGAAGGGTGGCCGCCGGGGGCGGCGCTGTAATCCCAGAATCTGAGAGTTTAGTGATGGCTAAACTGGGACTTCGTCAAACCCCAAGATTTCCCTTGGAGACCCTTTGTACTCTCTTTTTTTCTAAAGTACTGACAGATTTTTGCATCTTTCTACAGTTGAGATCTCTCCCTGACGTTTGTGTCGAATTGCATGCAAACCCTTTCATAAATTAAATAGTGAAATATTTCTATAACGATACTCTAGGGGCCAGGAAACGGTATAGGCAATTCATCGTTATAGACAAGGAAGAAATGTGGTTATACGCAGATTTCACTATTTGTATCAGCGTAACTCTTTATAACGTGTATCAACACAACGTACGTTATTAACAAAGCATATAATACATATTTTATATAATTTAATATAATATGCATTATATATTAATCTAATATATATTACATATATAATTTAATATATTTTATATAAGGAAGCGTTCAAGTATTACGTAAGTACTTTTGGGGGAAGGGGAATTACAGTTGTGCTTATTTACCTACGTAAGCTAATATTAATTTTTGTTTCACGGAAAGGAGGGGCATAGGCGTAGGCAGAAAGTTCATAAGGGGAGGGGTTATATAGGCTCAATGGTAGAGGTTACAGAGTTACAATTCATATGTTATTATTATATGTTCTTATTCTTATTATTGTATGTTCTTATTATTTAACTTACACGTTCCTATGTTAATTATACAAAATTTCATTGCAATGGGGAGTACAACCCCAAAACCTAGCTGCATACTATGGGAGGGTATAAAATGGACACAATATTATGAAGTAATACTTGAACACTCCTAATTTAATGTATTTTATACAATATATTTTATAGAATTTAATATAACTTTAATATATTTATAAAGGACACACAGGTAGAGGTAAAGGGCCACGGAATAAATACTTCCATTTGGAAATAAATCATAGATCTCAAAGTAGTTAAGCACGCATGAACAGATTATAAAAAAATTCCCTAACCCAAATACTTCATTGTGGACGAAAGATGTGTTTTTTTTAAGACCACAGAAAGTAATGTTTTTTTTCATAATATATTTTGAACTACGCAAACTTTGAATAAAAAGTTGGAAAAATGTAGATTCCCGACTCGTAAGTTTTCTAACCCAGACGAGCGTAAACTGCGAAATTTTGTTGGAGGGAACTGGCAACGGGAAAAGCATAGTCCGTAACAAATGGCGCGCCAGGAAAATATCTTTCGGCGAGCACAAAGGCCTTTGTCCATCTTTGCTTTCATTGTCGCGAGACAGCAAAAAAAGAAACGCCGTCGTCGTAAGGCAAAATGAATCCACTTGAGAAAGGAACCAGTCCTTAGGCCCGGAGTTCCGACCCGGGACAGATGCGCGCGATTTTGCACGCTCGAAAAATCCTTTTCAAGACCATCAAAAAACCGTCAAACAAATTTTTTCCCAAGCTTCAAAATAGGCTAAACCAACGCGGTCTGAAATGCAGTACACTCTTCGACAAATGACTTCCAACGGATAGAGAAAATCCGTCGTTATTCAGAAAAAGGCCGCTAATTAGAATATGAGTAATAACATCGGGTTTGATACAAACGAGAAGCAAACGGGTGGCGAATTGCGAAACATGGTACAGCACCAATTATCGAACCGGTTTAATTGCAAATAATTAGGATTGGATCCTTTTCCGATATCAAAACGCTTCACTAAGAATCGGGCGTGAAATAAGAAAAAATCTAATGGAAACGTATCGATGATTTCTTACTAAAATGGTACACAATCGATACCAATTTTTTTTAGAGTATCGATATCGCCTTCGTGACACAAGGGCGGACACAGGGGGAGGTCACAGGGGTCATGACCCCCAAAATATATTTTTTCACTGTAAAAAATTCCAACTTTCATGATAAATGAAGGGTGTTATTCCAAGACCATGGCAAATTCTCTCCTTAACCCCTCAAAATGAAAATCTGTGTCCGCCCTTGTGATGACAACGATGAAAATCGTTCTGTCATTGCTTACAAAGATTCTGATAATGTATTTTATTGTATTTTTTTTAATTGCACAATGACACAATTTGTAATCACCACATTTTACAAGTTTTTACAAAAGCGTGATTTGAGACTTAACTACTGTCTCATTTACGTATCAACCAAGTAAGCCCGGGACTGGGGCCCCCGCAGAGACCTTGAGGGGGACCTAATATTTCAGTGTAAGTATGATTTTAATCTTGTTTATTTATAAACGTTGGAAAAAATTTCGTTGTTGATAAACCTGGATGCTGAAGATAATAAAATTCAGAGGAAAAATTCAGGATTTATTGGCTGAACACAAGGGCCACAGACTTTAGGGACCCACTGTACTTTTTACAACATTTACTGCACTTTTTACAGCATTTATTTTACAATAGTCCTTGAAATTTCAATCGATTTCCCTCACACATCTTCTGTCTTTAGAAATCTGCGTGTGATTGTGTTTTCATGGACAGCATAGGCCATATTGCTCCGAGACCCGAAGTCTGCTGCTACGGGAGCTAAACCCCGGGCTACGATGAGCAGAGAAAAGGCAAGTGTTCCACTATACTAGTGCGATCCGAACCTGTGTTATCGGAACGACAGACGAATGTTTTACCACCACGCTACTGTGGGCAATAGACCTGTACTTTTTTCCAGAAATCCGAACACTTTAAAAGACTAGGGACTCAACCCCCGTACTACGGTGGGCAGTTCGTCGATAAGCGTTCTATTTCTGGGCACCGTTGGGACTGAAACCCGGGTTAATGGCGCGTTGAGTGCGTGCGTTATCACCGCACAACCTCGAGGCCCAATTGGCTATGGAAACAGACATTTTATATCTTCTTGGAGAACACTAAGCTTCATTACCAAACTGATTTCTCATATAGGTAACCCACAGGAATTTATTGAAAGGTCAAGGGACTGCTATAAATTATATGCTATATAATTATAGTAGCCCATTATAGCTGCTATAATGGGCCCTGTATTGTGGATTTTGTTCATGAAAAAAGTTCAATTAATTAGCTATTGTTGTTTCACAGAAAGGAATTCAATGGCTATAATAGCATTAGCACTTTCAAATAAATGCTATGGTAATAGTATTTATATATACATATGCCCTCTCCACACACAAATGACTTCTAATGAAAGGTACTGCTGAAGCATACAAGAAATTGACACATAGCTGCTAAGACACAGTAAAAAAAAAAAGCTCCCATTAAAAATATGAGACGTTCTACAATCTTTTACATATTTATTAATAGACGTAGTCCCCCAATTTATGAATGGGCTTCCCCCCCCCCTTTTTTTTTATGACGCTATGAATGGGTCGTAGGGAAAAACAAACTACTGGGGAATGAGTAGAGGGATTTTGCTTCCATCCACATCCAATCTGGCAGGTGAATGGGATTTTATGTACTTAAGGTTTTTTTCGAAAATCCCCAGTATTTGTTCCCAGACACGTCTTTACAGCCATGTCTTTTGTGCACCAGGCGATCAAAGCGAAGATAAAGTAAGAACCTGTAAAAAAAATAGAGACAAATCGTCATCCCTACACTCAAAAATAAGAGGGATAAATCCCTAAATATTGCCAGACGAAGGGAAGATTCTGTTCAACGGTTCTAAGGCAATCTCGAGCTCTGCAATAAGGGAGGGTTCAAGTATTATGTAAGCACCTTTGGGGGAAGGAGGATGCTACTGTGCTTATTTTCCTATGTCAGCTAATGTTAATTTTTGCCGACGTGGGGGGAGGGGGGGTGCGAAATAGGCAACTTGATAACTCGAACGCTCCTTCGTACAACTAAAACTGATTTGAAATAGACAAGCAGAAAAACCAAACTAAATATTTTTAAAAGTAACACAAAATTAGTGCTACTTTATAGGCATGTCATACAAAGACAGACACTAGAAGCAATGTCAAACGGTATTCTGACTTTAAAAAAAAAAAAAAAAGCGGTCTACGTAAAATATGAAATATGAGCCTGTCAAGAATAAAGATAACTACAGCAGCATTGCCGTAAGCAGAAATTTCATAAGTGGATGGGGTTGCAAAGCTACAACTTCATATATTCATAAGTATATATACAAAATTGGATTGCAATGGGGGCTATGATCTCTATCAACCCCCCCTGCGTACAGAAGACTTTCTTTCAATCGATCGTTCATTTGACCGGTCCCTCCATCAAGGGCCATTTCATACCCCTCCCCCCCCCATCTTTAAGAAAAAATAAGAAAATGCTTGACCCTTCTCGCCCTGCCATGCTTACGTAATATTTCAGTTCTCTAATTTTTTGGTATGTTTGTAAAATAAGAATGCAGTGTGCGATGTAAATTAAGGAGAGTTCAAGTATTATGTAAGCACCTTTTGGGGGGTGGGGTTGCTGTTGTGCTTATTTTCTTAATGTTAATTTTTGCTTACCAGGGTAGTGAGTATAAAATGGCCAAAATATTGCTTACGTAATACTTGAACGCTTAATTATCATACTTAGGGAGATTTCAAGTATTACGTAAGCAATATTTTGGCCATTTTATACCCCCTCCCCTGGTAAGCAAAAATTAACATTGGCTAACATAGGAAAATAAACACAACAGCAACCTACCCACAAAGTGCTTACGTAATAGTTGAACTCTCCCTTATTCATGCTTCTATTATAATATTGAACATTTATAAGTTTGTTACAATATTAAACATTTATCTATAAATAAACAGTAAGTTCCAATAAATTTTTTTTAATACGCTGTTAATATAGCTAGCTATTTTGTTTGCATTATAAAGTATTTTGCTACAGTTTCATCATTATTAGTTCTTACGTTGTAAGCAAATAACATGCTAATAAATAAGCAATGAGTTTTATAAAATACCTTTATTGAAAATAATACATTCATTATAATTTAAAATGCAGTCGGGGGGCACAGGGAGCCTAGAAGGACCCACGAAAGAAAAAAAAAAGGGGGGTTGAGAGCCACTGGTTTAAATACTGAATATTTAACTGCGATTATGTGTATTTTATATCTTAAGTAGTTTAGCTTCTACTCGTAGTGTGTTGTACATTCAAGTGTTGCAGTTCTATCAGCAACGAAGTTGTTACTTCGTAGCTATATGCTAGCTTTATTATTTTCTGTGTTGAGGGGGGGGGGGCATAAGCATGGTTTAGACACCCCGTTGTCAGAAAATATACGCAAATATCACCCCCCCCACCTTCCTCCAAAGATGCGTACGTGATACTTGAACGGCCTCTCAGCTCTGCTGAAACCTCAAAGAGCTATCTGATAGTTAAAATGATAATATAATAAAAATTATAATAATAAAAATGAGCCTTCTATTACGTATTGACCTAATAGTTATTTGTATCCAGAATCTGATCAATTTGTAATTATTTCCTTGTGACGTATTTCATCCCCCCTCCAATTTTATTATAATTTTTAATAAGTGCTGCTGCCATATTTTTTTCTTGTATAAATATGATTTTGAAAGCAACTATTTTTTAGAAATTTTCTCTTCTCTCTCTATCATTATAATACGTTAATCTTATCATTTTCATTTAAGAATTAATCTTCGAATTAACCGGTCAGGGCGCCGATCGGATCACCGCCGGTTAAGAAGAGTTTTACTGTCATATCTGATCACGAAATAGACTTGTGGCCAGAAACCCATGTCAAAAACATAGGCAAAGGGGAATGTGGCCGGGCACCGATTCAGGAAGAAACTGAAGGTTAGCATACATGTATTCATTGGCGTACGCAGGGGGGTGTTGATGGGGTTGTAACCACCCCCTATTGCATTTGTGTATTTAACATAGAAATATGCGAGTTGTAGCTCCATAACGCCCCACCTTACGAACTTTCTGCGTATGCTTATGCGTGTATTAGACTGGAATCCTCAAGGGAAGAGAATAGGAGGTAGACAAGGAAAGCCCCGATACCTTTAATAAACGAAGAAAAAATGTGGAGAGAGGGAGGAATATATATACCAAGGGACATTGGGGAGCTTTCGAAAAAAAAAATCCCAGGAAAATGGGGATCTTTTGCAAAAACACCATGTCTTTCTAGAGATTAGAGGAGAAAGATAAGAAAGGGGAAAAAAAGGGAAATCATGCAGCAATAATTCTATTTCGAGGGGGAAAAACTTGCTTTCATTAATTATGTCGAGTGCTTTTTATTTGCAGACAATGTACACTAATAATATAGGGATTATAGTATTTTCTACTGTCGTTCCTTCTTGACACTGCAGTTTTCCCTTTTCCCCCTAGACACAGAAAGCCTAGGGAATTTTCTTGTAACGAGAAGCCCTTGCCAAGACGTTTCATCTTCAACACACGGCAGTTAAACCAAAAATCTGAAAATAATCTGACAAGTTTCATCATAAATACAACCAAGTACCTATCTGCCGTCTATTTTTACGCGAGTGGGAAGAAAGGGGACTTTTTTAAAACAGGAGCTATGCTAAAAAAGAGAGAATTTATTTTTATTTTTTCCCCACACTAACATACCGTTTAACGAACTTGTTTAAGTCTCACCGTCATGTGTTTCCAATGGCTAACACGTGTTTCCAAGTTAAGGGAAAACATCCTTAAAAGATGGTCCAGTGGTGCCACTTTTTTCGCCCCCTCGAAAATTACCCTACAGAAAATTTTATTCCCTTTTTTTTCCCCCTTTGACAAGAACTACTCGAGAGGGAGTCGGTCGTTCAGTAGGGTTGTTCCGAATTTCATTTTCCTGAAATTGCCACGTTGATTTGAATTGCCGAGATGATGCGTTTTCTCACCTCAGCGTTGCCACATTATAAACTTAGAAGTAATTGCCTTACTTTCTTGGGTGTGAGGAGGTACTGCCTTCACTCGTAACTAGATTTTACGAGACCGGTTAATGTAACCAAGAAACCGATACTTTTCACAAGAAAAAATAGGTAAAAGACATGTCTTTGAACACGAGAATCCATGTCTGTGAAGGCGAAAAGACATCTTTCCATCCAAGATTCATTATTGTCTATTTTTCATTTTATAAACCATTGTAGCGGAGCCATCAAAGTCGATAAATTTCATTATTGAAACTCTTTTTCCCCACTTTCAGGACAGACTGCAGGGAGAAATCCTTCATTTCGGAAACTGGCATTCTTGTCAAGAGTCGTAACGCGGAGTGTGTAAGTGCTAAATTACGACTTAGAACCAGGCAATAAGTCTTACGGGGGGAACACCGCAAGAATTAGGCATTTCCTGCGTGAAGTCGAAGAGGGGGGTCGGCTACTCATTGCACAGCATGATAGAAAAAGGAAAAAATTCGCATACAATCAATATACAAACGATTATAATTATACGAAAACGTTACGCCCCTTCAAATCTAATAAGTAAATAAATGATCTTTATTCTCCGCACCACTCGATTAATGTATATTAACATAGATACACTAATCTACATTAATAAATACTTGATTACATAGGCATGTAATATTAATACACATCTAATTATTGACATAATATAGAAGGTCTAGAGAAAGTACACAAGTGTATCCTACTCTGGGAGCTGGGAAAAAAATATGCGCGCGCACACACACACACACTCTCATCTCTCTATCTCCTTGTTTCTGACAAGTATTTCGTCAATTTTGCTTTGAATGAATTTAACTTGTTTATTATTAGCAGGTTTCAATAGATATTGAACCCGCTATTGCTTTTGGTTTTTCTGTCTGCCTGTCTATACGCAATAAAAAGGGTAAGGTAAAGGTCTTCCGTAAATGCAATAATGATGGCTATTGTTAACGCTGAAAACCTACCGAGTTACTTGAGAATTAGAGAGTTGCGGATTAGAGAAATGCGAATTAGATGGTTGCGGATTAGAGAGTTGCGAATTAATGTTAATTGAAACCCGCTAAATTTAAATATCGACCTTAGGCGATTTTCTTTCACTTGCTTATTTCATATTTATTTGGTAGTGAATTCCGCGGTTTTACTCCTTTGCAATATATATTCTCACCGTTTAATTTAATTATAACTTTCTGCAAATAAAATTTTTAATAAAAACTCCTAACCAAATAAAATTAATTTGACGAAAGTAAATTTCCTTCAAATTAACCAAAACAAAATAAATTGACTAAACCTTAGAATAAATAACAATTCATTGAAATAAATGGGTCTAATTAGTGCATAGGCGCTTGAATTGTGCGTGCGTGTATGAGTGCACATGCAACTGAAATAAACGCATTGCAATGGAACATTAATTAAGAAAGAGGAGAAGCCACAAAGGTGATATCGATATATTAAAAGATTGTAAACGATTTAATCAATCATCTACGATTCTGATTAAAATAAAAGTAAGGTTTATTTTTATTAAGCTAATTTTTCTTTCACTAATGCTTAATAGAGTATAAAGATATTTGATTACGATTAATCAATATCGATTGTATATAATCCTTATCGCTTACATAAACAATATCGGTTATGTAAACAATCGGTATTAATTATACAAATATTCGATATCATTTATATAGATAGCCATTGCTGATTATGTAATTAGTCCAATTCGATTATGATGATATAGATATCCGATTATGTAGACATACGATTATCGTTATTTAATACGTGCTGCCCTAGAATACTGTTAAGGGAAGACTTACTGTAAAGAAAGCGATATAAAAAATAAATAGTCGTGTAATAAAAGTATCCATTGCTGATTCTTTATAGTTGTTTGAATTTTAATGGCGCGAGCACAGCATAGGTCATTTTGCGCCATTGCCCGTAAGTGTGCATTAAATAATCCTTATCTGTTGTCTAAGTGCCCTAAAGTGGTCGGGAAAATATATTACTCTTAAAAAAAAAAAGATTTTGTTTCGTGCACGATTAAAAAAGTGACGGAAGGACATAATGCTAGTTAATAATGCAATTATTCTGATAAATTCAGCGTTATCTAGGAGACAAGTATTTTAGTAGCAGAATTATGGATAATTTTTAAAATTAGGGGGCCTTTAGCATCCGAGAAGAAGGGGGGAACAACGTTTATCTAAATGACTCGAAATCTGAGTAATTATCGTCCGGCAACACTGGATTGGTTGTGTCTGAAAATTCCCCATCGCTGGCGATTGCAAAATGAAAGCAAAATAAGAATTGAGAAATGTTTTACAAAAATTCGAAAAAAAAAGAAGCTATATTAAATTATTTTAATCAAGTTGTAAAGTTCTTTTTTTTTTTTCGGGTTATATTTCGTAAATACAGGGTGTTTTGGGGGGCGTTTTCGTGCCATACTGCACCGTGCACTTCTCAAGAGCAGACTATACCGAAAGTAATTCCATTTCTCAATCGTCCCCGACCTATGAATCAACCATGGCTTACAGGGATAAAGGCGTGAACGGCGTTTAAACAAGCAGGTCATTGCGATTTCTCAGCCTTGGTCCCAAGCATGATGATGATGCGTTGAACGGCAAATCACGCCAAATCTTGTGTGAAGTGAAACGGTATTTTAAAATATTACGGATACCATTTTCCCGCGCAGGTATTCCAGCTACACTCACAATAAAATCGAATTCTTTCCGTATCTCAGCATTAAGAAGTTGAAAACAAGATTGATACATTATATCGTGGCGCACGCGCGATCAGTAATAGCTCATATAAGCACGGAGGTGTTAGTTATAAAGGGCTGGGGGGGACTTAGATTATAGGGGACAACGGAGTTGCAGTGTAATTTGCCATGGGCGAAATAGGAGGTCATGTTGGAAAACAATATATGTTCGTGTGTACTTTGGGTAGTCCTGTGAGGTACGAGAATGGCATAGCTGAATCTTCGAAACCGCTTTAATATCGTCTGGCATTAAAAAAATGGATACGACTCGCTCCTCGTCCAGCGGGAGCCCAGTGACCACCCAGGATATACCCACTCACAAAAACTTCTGGAACCAGACGACTGCCTACGTTCTCATCTTAACGATGGCAGCAAAAAACACCCGATCCAACTCGTCAATCGGTACAAGCTCCCTCCTTGTTTTCCAATATTTATACTATATAGGTTTCACAAAGGAAGAAAGCAATGTGGGAAAAACCATCCACGGTTAATATTCTTGTCTGCTTTTTTTAGGACGCGTTTTAAAGTCCTCGGCGACGCGCGGTAGCGCTGATTTTTGAAGTGCTTCTTTCAACGGAGGGAAAGGATCCCATGAATAAACTACGTTGGGATAAACGTTAGATAAACTTTCGGGCTTGTTTACGTTTGGAAGTGCTGAGGTCAGATAACACAATGTGACAAGAAGGCCAGCGAGGTACTCCGAAACGTTAAATAAGAACTTCCGGCGAGGGTGGAAAAAAATCCACCAAAGAACGTAGAGAACGGGTCTGCTGCCAAAGCTTTTAGTACAAAAAAAAACAGACTTTTATACACGTTTAATATATGTAAATATATATATGAAGGAAAATGCATATATATGAAGATACATAAATTAGAGAAACACAGAAACAACTGATTATAAGCAGAAATATATTGATTAAATATTACTATACGTAAACAATGTAATAATAACTATGCTACTGCTGTGGTCTTCCCTACAATAGCTGCCCAAGTCCGAATTTTAGATAGTTGGAATTTAGTACCGTAGCCAAGACCGTAGCCAAGATTTAATTTCGGGGGTTCAAAAATTTTTACAGCATGTATCGATACAATTACAGCATGCAAGTCCGTAGCCAAGTCCCATTAAAAATTTAATTTCGGGGGGAACCGGTCCCTAAGATTGGATATGGGCATGACCGTAAGGACAGGTGGTCATAGATGAGTCAAGTCCGAATTTAACCCCTTGGGTACATTTGACGACTGAGACTCATCATGCACTTGTCTTGCCTAAGTTATGGATGACGAGTCTAATTCGTCATTCAAACTAGGACAAAATTAAACATGTACATTCTTGTTCATGGCAAGAGTGATTGGTATCAGTTGTAAGAGGACGTTTCTTTCAGGGCGAATCCGCAAATTAAATCCGTTCCAAACGCAATAATTTTTTCAAATAAATCTGTTCCCAAGGGGTTAAAAAAAGTTTGAAAGCACATCTGAATTTGTGCTTTCATGGCAGTACGCGTAAAGCCGTTCCAACACATGCTATTACATCGTTACAAGTCGTGTTGAGTCTCCCAAGTACATGTGAAATTGACAGATGACCCGTTGAGTACCTTTGGGCGGGAGGGTCAAAATTTAATAAGTAATTAACGAAAAAGACATGAAATTTAACATTTCAACGGAACTGGTTTTATTTTTGTGAGAGTTTATTCCAAAATAAGGCGCCATAATACGTATAGATGAAATATGCAAAGAAATATCAACATTTCCACATATGAAGTATTATAATGATTTGTTTGTTTGTTTGGATTTTTATGGCGCAAGAGCATCTGGGCTATACTGCGCCAAGACAATTATCATAATGAATTTATGTAAGAGTTGCGCAACATAAAAAGTAGGAAAGAAACGATTGCGAAATTAGGGCTGCGTCAGCAAGAAGGAAATTAACATTTCAAGGGGGTTTCTAGTAAGTGAAATGTACATAAAATTGATTACAAAAACTATATGGAAAGGGTGCGTTTTACATACAAACATCGCATTACTGGTCATCCAAAAAACGGGGTGTATGGAAAAGGGAGATTGTACTTGTATTACAAGTATAGGTGTACGCAAAAAGTTCATAATGGGGGGTTACAGAGCTACAACTCCATACACTCATGTTATACATACCAAAATTTCATCACAATGGGGTTACAACCGCCATAACCCCCTGCGTACGCATGTATATATGATTGAATCCAGCAATCGGTAAGACATTCCGCAGCCTGTGTTGTACTACGTGAGGCCCGCATTTCTAATTTTTCCGTGACCAGCAATTCGTTTGATTTTGTCTTCGTTTGAGAAGACTCCATCCAGATCAGCAAAGACAAGCCCATACCGTCTCAACGAAGGGAAAATAAATACAAAAAAGAAGTTCGGCGTTTCATAAGTTTAAATAGACATTTTGGACCGTCTCTAGACGTATGATTAAAAAACGATAATAGAAAGAAAAAATGCTACCGTCTCTGCGAATTTCTTGTCTTGTGTAATCAATGCAGTCGTCTGTTGTGTTTTCAATTCGTTATAGAAAGCGGGACTTGGAAACGGTGGGTAAACAGCGTAACGAAAACAACTTAAAAATCGAATTAATAATAAATAAGGGGAGACGGGGGCAGTGGAAAAAGGCGGAAAAAAGCTCACGAAAGAGTCAGGGGGGGAGGGAGGAGGGCTAGGCTCGGGGAAATTCGGACGGGAGGGAGGGAGGGAGGTCATTTTTGGGGTCAAATCGTGATAGTTGGCGACCTATTTTTCTCTGCCTTATGCACGATTGCCAGATTTGGCTGTCGATTATACCAATCAAGGTACAAAAAATTGCCAATTTGGGGAAAAAAGCGCGCCAGTCGACATTGGTCAAATAATAAATCGCTCTATCCAAAAATTGACAAAATTTTAAGCTTGCCCCTTCCCACCCCCTCGATTTTAAATGGACTCGCTCTTGAAGATCACTCAAAGAAAGGGATTCATGTGTTCAAAACATGTATTCACTGTAGATTGTCGTCTACGGGAGGCGTTAACATGTCAATTTCCACTCACATGTAAACAAAATTGTCAAATGACTAGTCGGGATTGGATCTTTATCGTAATCATCGTCTGACAGCAGAAAAGCGATCACTATGACAATAATAATAATAATAGTTTATTCAACTCGTAATGAGTCGTATGGGCGCGCTATGCGTGTCGGGAACGGTTGAGTTGAACACATTGAATCCCCTAATTTAACACTGAAATATTTCCTTTCTGACAGACGGGATAGTAGCGATGGAAGTTAATGGAGAGACAATCGTAGGTTTTTGTAATTGCCACAACGATAATATCGATATTTTGATACAATTCATGAATGATGATTGATGATGATTTTTAAAGAATCGTAATCGATATAATTCGGCTTCCTTCCTTTTTATCCTTCGAGTGACGTAGAGCATTCGCAGAATGGAATGGAATTATGCAATAAAAATGGGGGGGCGGGGGGGGGATCTCCGGAGGAATATTCTCAGAAAAACGTCATTTACCTCGGGTTTCCGCCAATTTCTCTATATCTCTCTACATCTCTTTTCATTCCTCTTCTATATTCCTCTATATGGCCCTCGGTCTACCACTGTTATTATTTTCTTGAGGATTCCAGTCTGTGTCATGTGTATACACATTGTTTTGTTTCTTTATGGATGAATGTCTTAACCTTTTACAAATTCCTTGTCTTATTATTTCTGACACATGCTTTCGATTCAATCAATCGTGTACCCTTTTAACAATAAATGAATATACTATTTATTTTGACATTTTACCTCTTTTCGTATTTGATCTGATATATATTAGCGTTGGAGTACATGAACCTCTGAGTATCAGAACCAGGTTTAATCCCCACTCCGTTCCGAAACTTGATATTTCCGATATGTTGCTGTACAAGGGATGGATGAAATGGATCAGCCGCGAATGCACCAAGTACATATGTCTCTTGTACACCAAGTGCATATGTATCTTGTACACCAAGTAGTCAAGAATGATGTCAGTTGCAATTTTTGCCTTGCACAGGTGACCGTTGGGAAAACGATCAGGCAGTTCCAATTTTCGTTTGCCTACCGAACTGTCAGTAGAGAAGATCATTAATGGATGAATGTACGAGAATGTGGTCCATTAATGGCTTTTCCATTAAATCCTACACTGGCTAGAATTTTTTTTTTTTTTTCACTTGCACATCTGTAGGCAACCGACCACTTCAATCAGGTAGAATGAAAAAAAGAAAAGAAAGGCAAGGAAGAAATATGATACTTTTCAGAACGATTATCAAACCACATCGCTTTGTCATTATTCGGAATAAAGCTCGACCGTAAATCGATAACGTGTCAATTTTTTCAATTAATCATGCCAAGAGAAAGTGGCAAGAAGAAAAATGGCCAAACGTCACCAAAAATGGCTAGACCTGGCGACTTAACTGAGGCAACAGTAAAGAAGAAGAAAAAAATATTTTCCGCCTCACAAGTTTGTTCCTCCCAGAATGGCAACCCCTGGTGCGGCACATGCAAGGCAATTAAGTTAAATGACCACTTCTCCATTTCTCAAGGTGTCGGAGGCGTTAACCGCCAAGCGGTAATTGCGGGAATACGTTATAAAAAATTATAGAAAGAAATATGTGTGTAAAATGCGGGGGGACGGGGGGGACAAACGCAAATTTTGGGTCAAAGTGAAAGAATTAATGCGCGAATCTGAAAGGTAAGACTGGAAGAAGGAGATGATGACTTCGATTTTGAAATCTTTTCGTCTGACCCATATCTGCACAAAAATTTCCGCCGCCGAGGAGAAGGGAAACCAAAAATCGAAAGTTGGCGAGAAAAGTTTCCAAAACCATCAAAAAATGAGTTTATCGCCAAATCCAATCCAATCCCCCTCCACCCCCTACTTTTTTTAAAACTAAATTTTAGAAGTAACGAAAAAGTATCGCCACGACGTTTTCATTTATCGGAACATAGAATAGTCAATGTAGGATTTCATATCGATTACTTTACACGATGCTAGTATTTGATATTGCATACGAAACTAGTATTTGATATTGCATACGAAACTAGTATTTGATATTGCATACGAAACTAGTATTTGATATTGCATACGAAACTAGTATTTGATATTGCATACGAAACTAGTATTTGATATTGGTTATTGCATACGAAACGAGTATTTGATATTGGTTATTGCATACGAAACTAGTATTTGATATTGGTTATTACATACGAAACGAGTATTTGATATTGGTTATTGCATACGAAACTAGTATTTGAAATTGATTATTGCATACGAAAGTAGTATTTAATATTAATTATTGCATACAAAACTAGTATTCTATACCGATAATTTCACGCAATCTATAATTTATATAAAACGATTATTTCTTCGCAATCGTATTTCATGGATCACTTTACATATGAATCGATTATATCGTTTTCAAAAAATCTTCAAAATCATGATTTTAATTTCATATAACAGCGATTGTTTTAATACTATAAATTACCAATTGGCTAAAGGTGTTTGGCTTGTTTCAAAAAGCTAATTAATAATTATTTAATAAAAATTAATGTTTGCATTTGAATGATTCAAAAAATTTAAACAGACCACACACATAAGGCACTTCTCAATTCAGCGGGTTCAACGACAAGTTTCAAAGAATACTCACCTAAAAGAAAAGAAAGATTATTATTAAAGGTGATTGAATATTCAATGATAAATTAAAAAGTTAACAGAATTATATACAGCACATAAGTATTAGTACTGCTAGCAAAAATTATAAGACAAAACATAAAGGAAAATGTACAAAAACAGGGGACACAAAGAAAAGTAATATTTTAGATCGTAGTACAGATGAGGCGAGGTGTTAATAAGCCGAAGAACGGAAGTTCGAATCCGAACCATGGCGTTTCTCTTCCCCAATATTTAAAGGTGATGTGAATATCCCCAATATGTGAAGGTTTTAGTGTAGTTTGTACAGGAGGGCAAACCTGGCATTGCATTAATGAGTGTATAATGTTTCCACTGTACGAATATTTCTTCTGGCATCAGTTGTTTCAGTGATGGGGGGGGGGGAGTACGGCTGAAGGCCCCCGTATAAAATGGCATCGATACACTATTTACACTTTATCAAAGCACCCCACACACCCCCCCAAAAAATGTCCGGACTCGGCACCGGCCAGCATCAACAACAATTAAGAGATTGAATGTGTTGCCCTTCTTGGACACCTTGAAGACGGAAAGGTTTACAAAGCTACAACTCCATATATATTTATATGCATATGTACAACATCTCATTGTAATGGGGGTTATGACCTCCTGCGTATACAGTGATGCGCACATATATACACGGCGAACTGTACTCGTCAGATGGAAACGGTACTAGCCCGTCTTAAAAAAAAACACCTTAGAACCAGTGGCATCTAGATGTGTTGAGCCCTGTACTTTAACACACATAAGGTGTCTATGTATGTGTGTGTACTTTAACACACATACATAGACACCTTATATTTTTAAAACAAATAACCTGCTTAACACATGGTAATGAAAGGTCACCCCCTATAAATACATCCTGCCTATTGGTTGCTTGAATCCTTATGACACAATGACCGCAAGAGTCACTGGGATTACAGAGCTGCCTTTTAGACAGCCACCTTTCACAATGAATTTAAATGTACAATCATCATCACCATCGCAAGAGTCAATCTGAGCCAGACGAAGTGAGGTTATACATACGGTTTTAAAGCCTAGATATTAGGTTAGTGAAAAAACGAAAATGTGCATTTTCTATGACAAAGAGGGGTTGGGTGAATAATTTTTGTCTCTCCAGTCGTCTCCGAATCCGGGATCTGCCACTATAAAGAGAATAAGATGTTACGGGTAGGAAGAGATCATAGATGTCGATAGTTAACGCAGTATAAAGGAAACTAATGATATGACACGGATTTATAAAAGAAGTCATTTTATATACAAAACGATTCGAGAGCTTCGGAGTGCTATCATTCGGCGAACAAAGACTGAATCTCTGGTGTGTGATGTGTTTCCTGTAGCACACCGGTCAAAAACCCGACTTCCAAATGGCATTTTTGCCCTTCGCTTCCCGTCTAAAGAAAAGGCAAGATGGCAGCGATACGCTAATAGTAGTCACACAAAACCCGAAAACATAAACCACAAAATGAAAATCGGCAGAAGTGCTAAAAAAAAAATACGAAAAGTGCGACCGGGCAAGCGATAATTCGTCTCGCATGGCTCGTCAAAAATTTCGACCAATCACAGAACGAAACGTTACTCAAGCTTGAATTTAATTGGTCGGTTTTCCGACAATTGATTGGTTAAAAAAAATTCGAAATCTTAAGACTTTGCGCAGACGTGCCAAGCGTGCTCTGCAATAGCGTCATTGTGTTTACCCACCTTTTGCGCGTGTGAATTAATGAGCAGCTAGCTCTCGGTGGGTATATAATACAGACGATATATTCGCGGGGATTCTGTTCGGAACTGGCAACATCTCGAACATTTCCCTTTATTTATTACTTATTTTCATTTAATTTTTTCCCCCAGCAGCTATTGTTCATCGGATGGCGTTTTGGAAACCTATTTCAATGGGCGCAGGAATCGTGATTATAATAAATAATGAATATGACCTTTGTGTACACTTACTCGCTCTCTTTTTTCTTCCTTTTGTTTTTTTCCTTTCTTAATGACTTTCTTAATGGCTGCCGCTGTTTACTGCGACGTTCAATATACCTTGCTTAGAATACGTCGAGTAAAATGAAACTGAACTGTTTCGAAGAATGTTTGCATCACTTAAACAAAATTTAGAGAAAAACGCCAGGAGATCATGAACATTTACCGTTCAACTAAACTTCCACAAATTTTGAAGGTTTCTGAAAATTTTATGAATTTTTTTTACATATAGAATCCGCATATCATGGGAAAAAAAATCGAATTTCACATGCAACATATGAACCAGCAATATCTAAGCCACATAATATAAGCCAAAAAATCCCCTACTGACGATCATCCACCGGCCAGGAAAATTCATCCGTAAAGAAGTGGTATTATTGTGGAGGAATTTCTTAATAAATAATACTAATATAAATATTAAATAATCTTTAAAAAATACAATTGGCGCAGTTGTCACAAATTAGTGTAGCTGTAAACGTTTTCGATGGCTTTTCGACATCTTTCAGAGAAATGTTCATAACAGTAAGCGTAGAAGCTGGTACAATGGGGCAAGATATATGACCTCGTATATGGTAATCCTTTTCTGGGAATACAGGGCTGCCAGTTATGGCAAACTTCTCACCAACTTTTCGCTCAATAAATACGAAATGACTGTTTGGCAACAGAGTTCCAACTCAGAAGAATAGGTTTTTAATATAAGCAGGAGTATGCGCATGTACACAATATTTACACAACGACATGTATTATGTAATAAATACACCATATTGAACAAATCAGTAAAATTGGTGAAAAGGACATTAAGGGTTTTGAATGAATGAAGGAAGGAAGGAAGGAAGGAAAGTTTGATGGTTCAAGGAAGAAATGAGTTAAGTGCTACTGGCGTAATGGTTATACGCAAAAAACAGCCATTGTGAAATGGTTGCGGTCAACAATATAAGAAGCAGACTGACAAAAAACTTCGGTCAAGAGGTAGTTGTAAAAAAAAAAAAAGAGGAGTTAATGAAAGATCGTCTACAAAACTACACCCCTTCCATACAATAACAGTGAAGAAGCATTCAATTTCCCCTCTCCGGAGTTTTCTACTTACTTTTGCGAAGATTATTGGGAGTAAAGAAATAGACAGAATAAACTATTGTGTGACAAGAACTGTATAAAGAATAAGAGGCAACATTACGCGACGAGGAAAGAAACCGAACCAACCGGGCAAAATGAAAGAAAATGCATTCGAGTTCCGTGGTTATTAGGAGATGGGGATCTGGCAGCAGAAAACGCAAACGATAATGACGTCAAAGTCCGAGATGAATAATCTAAAAAATTGGACAAGGAATTGACGGTGTTTTGAATCGAATAATAGAGTGGATTGGTGTTTCGCTGGCATTTTTATGGCGCAAGGACAGCATAGGTCACGCAGGTCCGGGATCTACAGTTTGCCGGGGAATCCGAACCTCGTTTGCCAAAAAAACCAAAACCTGGACTACAGTGGGCAGAAAAACAGCACGCTTTCTACGAAATCAGTTAAGTGCGCAGGGGCGGAATTGGGAAAGGTGGCCGCCGAAGGTGGCGGCGCTGTGATCCCAGACAGGATCTACGAAACCACTGGGAATCAAACCCAGATTAATGACCCAATAGACGAACGTGTTATCAACACGCCATCGTATGGCAGTGAACAATTTTCTTCTAAGAAATCCGAACGTCTTAATGCCTAAGCAATTATCCCTACAAATTTACAGTAAGCAGATAATAGGTAAGCGGGTTTTTAAAAGGGGAGGCAGGGGGGATGTTTCCTATAACGTATGTTATTTTTTGATAATCAGCCTTGAAAACTGAAAACATTTAGAGCAATAAGTAGGAAGCTCCCCAACCTTATTGCTTATCTATAAACGCCCATGTACATAGGGCAATTTCGATGCCCGGTGGAGTAACTTCAATGGCGAGAAAATTGGAAGTGCCTGCCACACGTTGAAATTGTCCCCTTACATGAGGCAATTCTAATCTGCTCAACGTTGAAATTCCCCACCGAACATTGAAATTGTCCCCGTAAGACAACTCCAATCTGCTCAATAATGAGAATTCTCGGGGGGGAAAACTCCAACCTAATCGATATTGATACTGCTCAACCACACATTAAAATTGTCCTTTTGGGTGGGGCAATTCTATTGCAGTTCGACGTCGAAATTGTCCGATGGGTGGGAGACTTCCAATCTGCTCGACGTTGAAACTGTCCGCTGGGTGGGGTATTTTCAACGTCGAGCAGTACAGTGTATTCATAGATACTTTTGATAAAGTATCTATGTTATGATTTCCTGTTAATTGCTTGTGTAAGGCATAATGTTAAACGGGTAGCAGTAAATCAAGCAGACAAGCCGTGTACGAATCCACCCCAAACAGACCAGGTTGCGAGGGGGGGACAACCTATCGCATAATGCTTTATTCCATATGCTTATGAAAAAACACATCAAAATCATAGTTTATGACTGGGGGAGGGTCCGCCCCTCACCTCCCGTCTCATGGGGGAAAATTTTACGACCCAATGCGGCAAGTTGTTTCACCCACGGTCACACCTGAACTCCCTAATACAAAGTTTCTTTCATTGTAAAAGAATTAATCCCCGTTTTTCCCCCTTTATTTTTCCTAGGGAAAAAATATGAGGGGGGGGATATTGAGGTTGAATCAAAAATGACTGTCAGTGGACAGTCATATTTCCCTACAATAAAGGGAAATTATGGCGTTTTATGGGCTACCCAATTAGATAACGGAACTGCTGCAATTGGGTTTTCGTATGCATGTATTCGAACCACAAGGCCAGTGTTGCCATTTCGTCTCTTTAAAAAAAGTTATTGTTTCTTTCGTGGGTTTTCGAAGTAGGCCTCGTTAAAAAAAAGTTTGCAGGCCAGATACTCTGGGCTGGCTCGATTGAAAGCGACGAAAACACGCGAACTTCTTTGAAATGAAAAAAAGCTGAAGGAGTGACCCCCCCCCCATTAACCGCCCTGTCGCTTCCACCAACATTTTTAATGGGAAATGGAGAATTCCTAATGTCGGTAGACAAGACCCCAGACTTTGGCGCAAATTACAGGGCCGAAAATTCCGCCAAGGGAAAAAAAAACCACACCAAAAAAACAGAAATCGACAATAGATTTCCTGAGTGGGCCCCTCTGGTCAAAATCCGGGGGAAAGGTGAAAAGGGAAGGACCCCCAGGAGGGAGGTCGCGTCACATCATGCACGAAAAGGGTCCCAAAGTGTGACAAAGAATACTTCCAATAGAAAAAGTTATTTTTTAAGGGGAACGGGGCGGTATACTCATTTATCATAGGGAGGTGCTCCACACGGCGCCCCACTATTTGGGACATTGCGGGGCTCAGTATTTATACTTTCTTCAGGTAGGGAAGGTCGTACACAGAATGCACATTATGTACACGTCTGCTCCTAACCTTCTACGAGAGCTGGCATAAATGTACTGTCGGGAATTGATGTATTTACAGCGATTTCCTCTTGGGTTTGTTGTGTTATTTATTTGATGGGGGGCTTTTGTCGCGAACCGAGACCCTTTTGGGAGAGCCCAGCTCTGTGGAAAAGATCATGGGTTCAGGTTATATACTTCGACAGACTGCATTCAAAAATGCACTTCATTTTGCAAAGTGGAAGGACAACAAAGAACGCGGGTCGAGATTTACTATGTCTGTAAAATTATTATTGCACTGGGCGTCTTCAACTGCAGACAGGGTCTATAACTACTGACTAGTATATTGTGTATTTAAAATAAAACGGTTCCAACGGAAAGAAACTATCTCTCTGAAAAATACATTAGTAAAATTGACGAATACCACCTTAAAAATCTGGAAATTGCTGAAATTGAGTTGGTGAGTTTTGAAATTGATTTGAAAATTCATTGAAATTGATTTGAAAATTCATTGAAATTGATTTGAAAATTCATTGAAATTGATTTGAAAATTCATTGCAACTGATTTGAAAATTCACTGGAAATTCATTGAAATCGATTTGAAAATTCACTGAAATCGATTTGAAAATTCATTGAAATCGATTTGAAAATTCATTGAAATCGATTTGAAAATTCATTGAAATCGATTTGAAAATTCATTGAAATCGATTTGAAAATTCATTGAATTCGATTTGAAAATTCATTGAAATCGATTTGAAAATTGACTGAAATTGATTTGAAAATTCACTGAAATTGATTTGAAAATTCACTGAAATTGATTTGAAAATTCACTGAAATTGATTTGAAAATTCACTGAAATTGATTTGAAAATTGTTGAAATTGATTTGAAAAATTATTAAAATTGATTTGAAAAATTATTAAAATTGATTTTAAACAGTTGAAACTAATTTTGAAAATCATGACCTATCGATTATGAAAGCTGCATCGAAATCGATGGATTGATTACATGTCCAGTGATGCCAACAAAACCAGCTTTAAGACGCCAACCGTAAACACAATCCTGTAAAAAATAAATATTTCAAAAATCCCTTTTTCCCTACGCTTCTTCTATGGGAAGGCAGAAAATTTTCCAAAAATCGCGAGAAACTTATTATTCAAAACAGAGAAAAGGTTATTTAAGAAAAATAATAAAATTACCGCATTAAAACGAAATTTCTTTAATGACACTCTCAACACAGTAAATGAACGTCCGACAACACGATTCCCACCTCGAGAGTTTAAAATTTCCCTATTTTTTCGTTTTTCGGGTAATTTTTCCGTATCTCAAGGATGCAAAGGTGATGCCATGTTTCGCGGCCTGCTCTTCATGGATTAGATCATCTGGCAACACTCGAAAGGTGTCATGGCCGACCGGCTCGAGACATTATTATTCGTATAGGTGAGTCAACCCCCCCGTACCCCCCTCTTGAGGCAAACTCGAGAAAGGTACTTCTAATGATTGGTTCATACGAGCTTTTTTAAGAATGCCGCAGATGCCTTTCTACTGACCCGAGGGGGTATTTTGAAAATTAGACGATGCTGTCCGGCATCGTGCTGCGGTGATCGTTAAATCGGCCGCTTTTCATTCGAACTTATGAAGATGCAGAAAGGCTTTCTCGAAGCATTGAAATTACTCCGCATCGTTAGTGCACGACAGCCTGGCCTGGGGGCAAGTATCCTACCACTTGCCGAATTTCGACTTGCCCCACGGCGGGCAAGTCGTTTGCCTAAAGAATTTTCAACTTGGTAAAATCCGTGCCCCTTTTTTAAATAATATTAAAATAGCATTAATAATAGTTTAAAAGTAATGGTTCATGTTAAAAGTTGTAATGGTTCA
>QLNU02003225.1:21979387-21996248 GCA_006491805.2 Dysdera silvatica | reverse complement strand
CATTGAACTTATAACCCCCCTTATGAACTTTCTGTCTACGCCTATGAACAGAGTATGAAGGAGATTTTTATAAATCATCTTTGTTTATTTTCTACACATGTATACATACACACACACTGTCACAATTTTCGCAATTTATTGCAACGTATACAAATTTACTTATATTAACAAAGATTAATGATGGGCTGATTTATATAATATAAAGGGTGCGGAGTTCGTATTTTCCGACGCAAGGACTACAAAGGTTATGCTACGTCGGGCTTTTGGGGGGGGCAAAATGGGGGATCGGGAAGGTTGGTCGCTAAAGGCGGCACTGTAATCCCAGACAGGACGCTCAAACAGCGTAACAAACCGTCGAGGTGGGTTGGGACCTACAGTTTTCCAAGGAAAGGCCTAGCCAATCCCCGGACTATACATAGCGAGCAGTTAATGGGTAAGCATGCGTTTTCGGTCGGTTTATGGCGCAAGGTCAACAAGAGTCATTGACGATATCATACGATGATAGGGCCTGTTGGCCCTATCGTAAAATTCATAACCACCCCAAAGGAAAATGTTAATATTTACTCAAATTTTGCACTTTTATATAAACAGTATTAAATAAAATATATATATATGTGTGTGTGTACGAATAGCTCAATGGGCCAAGTGGGGCATAAGCATGGGAGAACTGGGACCAATGCCCTTTTGGCCCCGGCTTTGTTGTAGGCTTGACAACCACCTTCTTAAATATAATTTTATATTCTTTTTACTTTTTCAGGCAAGTTGTGCTAATACTTGGGCCCCCTCATAGGGTTCGTTTAGCTTAGCGCCCGGTCTGTTCTCATTCGTGGTATGGGGGGGGGGGCATTCTCATAAGGGGGTGATTAAAGGGCCAAAGCTCCATATATACAAGCAAAATTGTGTACCGTATAAAATATTCAAACTTGATGACATATTTGGGCCATAAATTCCGGAATAAATTTGGCTATGGGAAGTTGTTTTGGGCCGCAGTGAGTGATGGAATCTTTTTCAATACGGTTCTAATTTTGGAATGCAAGTTTTCCATTTTTTTTTTTTTACATTATTAACTAATGTGAATGTAAATAACATTCCTGTAATGCCACAACGGCTCATTTTCGGACATTGGTTCACTGGACCAAAGTTGTTTCTTTTGATGGCCTTCACCTATTATGCATGCTTGACAATTCCTAATTGCCTCAAGTATGGTAAAACAATCGTTTTCCATACCTTTTGATGACTAAATGGCAACACTACTCAGTGCCAGAGAAGGGAATTTCCGTTTTTTGTTTTTTGTCTCTGCTGCATTATTAAGTAAATCACTGAAATCGTGTGTCAAAACATTTTTACTGGTTTATGTAATTGCCTACGTAGCAACCATGTGGATGTTCATAATAGAATCACTCCACAGTTAAATCGGGTCTTAAGCAGACATGGGAATTTCGCCAAATATGGCTTATTTGGCGTCCTTTACCACCCCTTTCAGTTTGTTCCATTAGTTCCGAATCACCACGTGCATATCACAATTACATTTTCCAGAGTCATCTTCGCTGAGTCGCAATCCTTCATTGTTTCGTGAGAAAATGGAAACCGCCTCCAATGTACGAATGAGTCGGTTCGGTTCCTTTTCTTGGTAATTCAGTAATTCCTGTCTAATAAAAAGGTCATTAGATTTTCTCAACCTAATTCCTGAAACATGTTTTCGACAGCGTCATATTTTACGTTTCGTCAGGTTAGCCCGTAAAATCCATTGTTGTCAGACGTGCAAATTGGCACCAAGGCCACGGGTTGTTATTCTAATTTCCTATGATCGAATTTTGCGAATAACCTGTTTATAAGCAGGTCGAGGCGATAGCGAAGCAAGGCACAAGCTGTAACCAGAAGCAGAGATGTCTTTGGATAAGAGAGAGAATTCCAACTTTAAAAGATTATTACATACATCTAACGAGAATCAACCTTTAACATTCCACCAATACTGATTAGATTAATTAACAGGTGTACAAGCCTTTCGCAAAGCCCGCGACCAAAAATTTTGAGCCGTTTTTTATCAATGCAGTCTGTAGGGGACTATACTTCCGGACAAAATACTTGTATCGACATACCCATAGGTGTACGCAGAAAGTTCATAAGGGGGTTATAGGCTCAATGGGGGTTACAGAGCTACAACTCATATATTCCTATGTTAAATATACAAAATTTCATTGCATCTTAACACCCCCCCCCCTGCGTACGCCAGTGGGCATACTTATATATGCATGCCCGATACGCATATTTAGAACATATATCGGCCGAAGTTATACATCTTATGCGAAGTAGAACCTTTGAATATAACAGTCACCCGTGTGGCTTTAACAAAATAACCGCGCTTCGAAGATGGCTGTTATTTAGAAGTTCAACATAAAAAAAAAAATCAAAATAAATAAATTTAACAACAAAGATACAAATAGTCGTTTTAGCTACACAAACCCACATTTATTTTAATTTACGTTAAAAGAAAATTGGTGATTCAAGATTGCTTTTTTCACATGGCACAGATCTTTTTCTAAAGAAATAATGTAAGTTGTCTTTCTGAACAATCGTATGGTTAAGAGATTTCGTCGCAAAGATAGGACTTTTACTGTACGAATAAAATATTTTCAATTGCCCTTCCCGAGAAGAAGGGAGGACCTTTCGTTTCTGAGAAGTGACGTCACTTTATAAAAATTAATTACTTGGGGATGCTCACGATTAATTGCTATTAGATAATTATCGGGATCATTAGCAAATTATTCCATCTTGTAAAACTGGTTAGGGAGGCAGCAATGGCGGTGGCGCCACCATTATGATTCGTGTACACATAACACCTTTAGACGGAGAGGCCGCCATTAATGGCGGTTAGGTAGGCAGGATTATGATTATTATTAAATGGACTGTCCATTCTAAGCTCCACATATTAATTCCTCACTATTTACAATCGTACATTAATTTTAAATCCATGACCTTTAATATCCATCCACTGCAGGGCCGGATTAAGGCTCTGTAGGGCCCTACACAATTTTTTTTTTCCGGGCATCTTGTAAAACATTAAGCCTATGTAATTACAGTGGGACCCGTATATAACGAGGATCTTGGGACCAACGAAAATGTTCGCTATATCCGATCAATCACTAAATCCGTTCAGGAATTTAAATTTTCAACTGTGAAAATAAAGTTGGACAGAGAACATATTTGCAAACGATGTACATACAAAAATTCGAGGAAAACGCCACGGAAATTCGCGCCATGATAAAAAAAAATACTGCATTGATGGTAAGATCCGATTGGCAACTATTTTGAAGTAGTGTTTTCACTGCGCTGAGTCCTCAAAAAAGCGGGCTCTAGACATTTGTGTATGCGATAATCCGGCCCTGATCCACTGTATTGTGAGATACAAAACACGCTTATACTGCGTTGACTACGCTATCATACTACTATCGATTGAAATTTCTACCATATCGATGGATATGTTTATGTTGCAAAACTTCCATAAGATTATTGAAGATGGTTTCGTCACACAAAACGTGTATTTAATGAAGTATTGGAACTGGGCTACAGATGTAAATTAAATGCCCTATGCTTTAAACGAAGACTTTGTCCCTTTTACGTAGTCAGTTTTAGCCATCAGAAATATAATTTTTCCCTTTTATAAAAATTCGGGGGAAAAAAGATTCGCGTATTACATTCCATACTGAACCTTAAAATTGTCTATAGAGTGGAAATTCCCATTCACAGAGCGGTTGTTCGCATTCATAGAGCGATATTCCGCATTCATAGCGACTTTTAAGATTCGTAGAGTGGTATTTCATATTCACAAAATGATATTCCATACTGCGCTTTTGTCAAAAAATCGATGATAAAAAAATAACAGGACGGTGGGAATTTTTGCTGAGCGGTTATAATGGGCACAAAATATGGAACAAATATTTCGTCACCACTTAAAGGTCGCCCCTTGAGTTCTGGGGTTACCTATTAGAGTGTCATTGGAACCTTTCCTGGAACAATCCAGGCCACCAGATGGATCAGTCGGAACAAGACGACATACTCCTCGCATTTGTAGTTCGGCACGTCACCCCCCACACCCACTGAAGATAGATGGAGCAGGCAGGCACAAGGCACCCACCGCATGCACCTATCTACCCTTTAAAAAAAAAAAAAAAAATCCCTGCGCAGATTTTTATCCCTAAAATTTTCCCTTTGTACCTTTATCCGTCAATATTTACCGCGAACAAAAACTTATGCCAGCAGATTTTCGCGGGTCTGTCTATTGTGTGTGAACCCCCTCAACTACTGTGATCAGGTTTCGAATCAGACTTTTTCAGGTTCGAGTGCTTTTGTAAAACGGGTGGTTCGGATCCTTTTTCTTTTATTGTTGGCAGGCCCTCATAAGGTTCCAGACAGACGTCATGGTGGTCTCGGTTCTAGGTTTGACAGATGTTAAAAACCAATGCCAGATCCCCATCTTTGATTTGCAGACGATTTTCTGAGCTAAGCATCAATAACAATACGTCTGTCGCAAACGGAATGCAGTGCTATATTTATATTTTCCGATTTGGCAACAGCTTTCAAAACAGTGCTTACGCAAGACCATAGTATTCGAAAGTTCTTAACGCAACTCTTACTTTAAATTCTTCTTCGCCCTTAAATTTAGGTCAGGTAGTTTGTTCTAGCTATGTTTCTCTCTTCTGAAAATTTAAGATTATTCGAACGAACATAGCAACAAAGTCTTTCTTTCCTTCTGGAATTTTCCAGCTTTAATTATGGATCAATGTTCGATTCAATGTTAATTTTCCATTGCCTATGGACTAAATTTATTTTTCAATGACAACCCCACCATGAGGGCTTTATCATCTAACGAAAAACTATAACATTAAAATATTCTAAGCGAGCCAGTTAACTAGTTTGAGCATTACTATCGCTTAAAGCATAAATTAAACATGTTAAACTGGCTCGCTAGGAGCAAAAATGAGGCTGGAGATGAATATATAACAGTAAAACTTCAATCACTTCTCCATCTCCACATTTTCTCAATCAGATTTATTGAGAATTATCTTTAATTATGTTATAACAAAAGATGTAAAAAGCATACGATGTTACTTCCATAATTTAATGATTTTAAAACTGGCAACATGTTCTGGTCTCTACGTCATATAAATGGTTTATTCATAACAATGATAAATAATATAGGCTACGTAAGTAAATTATTGTGTTATTACTATTAATTGAATTAGTATCTTTTTTTAGTCAATTGGTTTCCTTTTTAATTTGCATTAGTTTCTATTTTAATTTTAATTTTTTAAAGAGTATTTTAATCTGAATTTTTTAAAGAGCATTTTAATCAATTTTTTAAAGAGCATTTTAATTTGAATTTTTTAAAGAGTATTTAAATGTGAATTTTTAAAGAGGTATTTTAATGTGAATTTTTAAAAGTATTTTAATTTGAATTTTTAAAGTATTTTAATTTGAATTTTTAAAGGTATTTTAATTTGAATTTTTAAAGGTATTTTAATTTGAATTTTTAAAGTATTTTAATTTGAATTTTTAAAGTATTTTAATTTGAATTTTTAAAAGTATTTAATTTACGAATTTTTAAAGAGTATTTTAATCTGAATTTTTTAAAGAGCATTTTAATCAATTTTTTAAAGAGCATTTTAATTTGAATTTTTTAAAGAGTATTTAAATTAGTTCTTTTTTATTAGTTTAAATTGTCTTATATAGTTTGAATTACTTTCTTCTGACACACTTAAGATTTATCAAAGAACAAGCTATTACACTTATTTACAAGAGCATGGTTTTTACGTGTAACACAATCTACCAAAATACCCCGGTCTAAAAAATAGCAGACGAAAAAAATATACAGTGTAACACTTTATGGTTGCGTGTCTATAAAAACCGCTATCTCTTCGCGCGACAAGTACCTCTGGAGATAAATTTCCATTTTATACTTTTTCGGGACAAGGCTCGGAATGGATCACCGAAGAAATGGATCGCGAGGAATGGATGATCCGTTAAAGCCGGCAGAAAGGGGAACCGTTGAATTTCTTTTAAAGCCCTTCGGGACAAAGTGCACCACGTGAAGGTTTACTCGTTCTCTATGATGCCATATGGAACGTCGAACAATGTTTCGGCGACGATTCTTTCTTAAGAGGTTGGGTGATGTGTTTATTTGCTCGGACGACACAATTCGGCTTGAAAAGTTATGATTGACGTAAAGCGCCATTCTTCTGATCCGTAGTTTCGAGTTCGACTCCCGAGATAGGTTAGCGGGGGGTCGAATTCCTCGCAAAACTCTAAGTCCCTGTCATCCACAAGCCCTAACTAGTGTTAATAAGATGAATTGTTTTTTATATATATCGTACATGATGTATATACATTATCATCATCAGCCATATTCGATTTACAGAAGGGTGGAGGTCTCTATTATCACATATACACGTAGTGTCACCCTCTTACAGAGTGTTTGGCGCAGTATAGCCCAGATGCTCTTGCGCCATAAAAAAGCCAAACAATCAATCTTTACAGAGTGGCCGCAAGCCTGGCTTCCTCGAAGCAGCGCTCTGCCGAGTGCCGGTATTCTTAGCAGAGGACGTCTGTGGGTAATGATATATCATACATGATATATCATTACCCTTCACAGGGTTATAAATATATCATGCATGATATATCATTACCCTTCACAGGGTTGTATATATCATACATGATATATCATTACCCTTTACACGGTTATATATCATTACCCTTCACACGGTTATATATCATACATGATATACCATTACCCCTCACACGGTTATATATCATACATGATATACCATTACCCCTCACAGGGTTATATATCATACATGATATATTATTACCCTTCACAGGGTTATATATATATATATATATATCAGAGCTATATAGTATCTTATGTATAAACAATTTATCATCTAATATTACCACAACATCGGTTATGATCAGAATCATTTTCCATCAAAGCCAGTTCCTTTGGAACGACAGAAAAGTGTAAGATGAAGTGGTGGCAGAAGGGCAAAGTATTTGTTCACCATCTTGTAGTCCCAAATTCGATTCTGAGACGAATGAGCTGATCGTGGTTCGGATTCCTTACAAAACTGTAGGTCCCTTCCCTCGGTAAGTTCCAGATTTGGGATGTAAGGCCAGCACAAACACATTTAGGATGTCTAAAAGTTTACAGTATGATTCAGTTTATATCTGAGATGACTAGTTTACATTATGAATTTATAGTATCAGTCTAGTTTACTGTGGCTGTTAAGGGTAATGACCCACGACATCAACCGTGGGTGAAGCTTATTTTGATCCATGAGTGACATTTTACAATGTCTGGTCTTAAAGAATAAAAAGGGTAAGAGGCAGAGCCTCTGCTAGCGCGTGTACAGTATGAAGTTTATAGTACAATTCTAGTTTATAGCATTTAAAGCTGTACGTAGTATAATAACGATATAATAATTTTTATATCGGGGGAGCAGACGATTTTTAGGGAGTGGAAAGACAGCACAGCTTGGTTTCTACATGCTATTAATGCACTAGGTTTATTAAGTAGTATTCAGTGTATGGAACCAGCCGGGACAGTAAGTAGATATATATTCAAGTCCCTAGAACATTATACATGTAGATTATGTAAGTATTTAAAGATTTATTGCAAGTTCTTCAAAGGTTTTGTGTACTTCCATGCACTCACTCAACGGAGAACAGATGGTGAACAACTATGATGATGGCGACACGTGATTTAAATCGTTGACTTTCAGATCATACAATCATTACCATCATCAAAATTAACATAAAAGTATTATATCACATTTCTAGCCAGTTAAAATAACGATTTACCACACACAGATTCATGAAGTAAGCAAACGTCGAAAACTGGAAAATTTTCAAAATCGCGAAACTCCACAATCATAGAAGAAAATTAATTACATTTCTTCTCCCACAGAAAGTTTTTCGCCTTTTTTAAAAATTGCGCTTCCGAGGAGAATGGAAAAAATAATAACGCCATTTCGATTACCGATCGCCGGGTGCCCCAATCGAACGAAGCGCGAAGCAGACTAACAGAAAAGAAATTGCAAAACGGAAAGAGTGAAATTAATGATGGGGCAAGATTTGATCAGAACTTGGCAATCTGACACGAGCTCGTCGGTTGCCTTATCTATAGCACAATTCTATACCATCGGAATTTCGTCTTTGACAATGTATTCTGCTTGACTTCTGAAATGGAATTCTCTTAAAACCTTTTTAGTACATCCGAAGCAATGTCATCTTCATAATGTGAATGCGGTGCTTCTCCTCTTTATTAACAGCTCTATTATTTATTTTTTTATTTGTTTAGAGGCGCATTCAGGACGTGAGAAGATTCACTCTCTGATGACACAAGTTTTGATTTGATTTTAAGAGGAAAAGGCTGTTATGGCAGACTGGCTGGCGCCAAACGGCGAAGAAAAAACAAATCTAGAGGGCGCTGGATGCCCAATAAAGTAATATGCAGCCCCTTTGAAGACGGCTTCACGGTGAGACCCCTTCATGCTCAAAAGCGTGTTTAAAAGTGTATGCCTGGCACTGATGTTCGCAGAGCCGGGTTGGTGGGGTTCATAATCCCTCATTACGATGAAATTTTATATAAATACACGGAGTTGTAGCTCTGTAACTCCCCTACGAACTTTCTGTGTGCGTTAATGGCGCCTGGTAACCCGAACTGGGTTATGTTTGCACTAGTTTCCGCAAAATCTGAGTTGACGGCCACCCAGTTGACACCGTCAACTTTCCGCTAGCAATTTTCTTTTTGTGACATCTCTATTTGGCTTTGTTTACGCCAGACCCAGTGGCGGCGCCACCAAAATTAACAGAAGAAAGGCACGTGGTAAGATGGATTGATTGTCTTTACAGCAAGACAAGGCACAGGGCTACCAGCAAACAGTTTTCGTCAAAATTTGGCGTGTGTTTTGGCGGACTATTCTCCATTGAAAATTATCCCTTGCGGGTAATGCTTAAATAAAGCCTGCGTATAAAAATACGTACATAAACATGATCGATCTTGAAAGTAAATTTTCAAAAGAGCAGAAAAAAGTATTTTGAAGAAAAATAAAACTTTAAATATTAGAATCAACGTTGCGCAGTGTAATTTTGATGTTAGGTGGAGCGTATCGGCGAACTTTTCTTGTAAATAAAAACGTTTTGAAAACCTAAGGTCAAGATAAAAAAAATGTCGCCAAACAGAAGAAAACAAGTTCGTGGCCTGCATAGGTGTATAATAATAAATAACAATACAAGTTACAAATTGAGGCGGGAAGACTGGGAGAAGAAACGAGATATGTTCAAACTGTTGTTAGCGCGTTGGCAAAAGTAATTTCTCAAAAACCTGCCAAAAAGACCAGCTCAATGAACTCAAAACTAACGAAGAGTTTTGCTATTAACTCCAAAACGTTTCATTTTTGAAATCAATTTATACCATACGAAAGTATCTTTAATAATTTGAAGACTTTTTTTTTTTTCTAACTTTTATGAGAGGAAACGGCTTCATAATTGAATGAAAAAAGAAGTCTTACATGATATTTACGAAATTATATAGTAAGTAAATAAATTATTGTTTAATGATTGCCCTAATTAATAATAACTAGAGCTCGGATTATATGCAATGTCATATGTGCATATAAATGCACAAAAACCATGAATTTCCAGAATAAATGCATATTTTAAGGGTTTTAGTAATTTTAAGAATTTTATTCTCCTCTCATCTGAAAAATTTCACCACCATGCTGAAGTTAAACTTTCCTCCTACTGCTTAGCTGAGCGTAAAGGCAATGGAATTTGTAAGCGTACACGTTTAATGATGTCCTACGGCACCAAAAATGTTGTCACAGCTGAATTATAGCCAACATCTTTGCTAGGAAAGCTAAAGATTAGTTTTAATATGATAGATTGGTAATTGATTGGAGGTCAAATTGAAACAAACACGCTAAAATTTCATATCATTTTCTCTCAGCGATCGACATGGGTCTATCACAGACGAATCGTCCGCATTAGACAATCCGCAAAAATTTGTAAGTGCTGTCCAATATCTTTTGTAGCTCTGGGAAGACCCTTTTGGCCACAAAAATGCTATTGCATGATAGAAGATAAGACTTAACTGTTTAAAACATCGAGAGACACATTCTAATATACCGTCATAGAAATTCTGCTGTACAAAATATATGATTATATCGAATTTTTCTACTCGACAGTTAATAATAAATTATGAGTTTTAAAATGCAGGACGTAAGATTACAAGCGTTAAACAAATTGTAAGTACATATTTATTCATGCTAGGTGCATGTTTATATATTTTAAGTGCATATACATGGATATTTTGAGGTTCTTCGGTGCGTATTTTGAGGTTCTTCGGTGCATATTTTGAGGTTCTTCGGTGCATATTTTGAGGTTCTTCGGTGCATATTTTGAGGTTCTTTGGTGCATATTTTGAGGTTCTTTGGAGCATATTTTGAGGTTCTTTGGAGCATATTTTGAGGTTCTTTGGAGCATATTTTGAGGTTCTTTGGAGCATATTTTGAGGTTCTTTGGTGCATATTTTGAGGTTCTTTGGTGCATATTTTGAGGTTCTTTGGTGCATATTTTGAGGTTCTTTGGTGCATATTTTGAGGTTCTTTGGTGCATATTTTGAGGTTCTTTGGTGCATATTTTGAGGTTCTTTGGTGCATATTTTGAGGTTCTTGGTGCATATTTTGAGGTTCTTTGGTGCAATTTTGAGGTTCTTTGGTGCATATTTGAGGTTCTTTGGTTGCATATTTGAGGTTCTTTGGTGCAATATTTTGAGGTTCTTTGGTGCATATTTTTGAGGTTCTTTGGTGCATATTTTGAGTTCTTTGGTGCATATTTTGAGGTTCTTTGGTGCATATTTTGAAGTTCTTTGGTGCATATTTTGAAGTTCTTTGGTGCATATTTTGAAGTTCTTTGGTGCATATTTTGAAGTTCTTTGGTGCATATTTTGAAGTTCTTTGGTGCATATTTTGAAGTTCTTTGGTGCATATTTTGAAGTTCTTTAGTGCATATTTTGAAGTTCTTTAGTGCATATTTTGAGGTCTTTTAGTGCATATTTTGAAGTCTTTTATTTAGTGCATACCTGCATATTTTGCTAGTTGTTTAGTGCATATAATCCGGGCTCTAATAATAGTACATGAAATCTAACATTTGCCGCGAAATTCCGGTTACAGAAGCAACGCTAACTTTTCCCCTGGTGGCAATTTGAGAATTATGTTTCGAATTCCAAAATTTCTCCTTCGCGTTTCTACCATATGCGTCATGTTTTGACTCCTAGTCATTCATGCGGCGAGTTCTAGGTAGAATACTCCAAATTATCTGGTCATTATAATCATAATTAAATGGTCATTAATTAGCTTAATTATATAATTATCGAACCTTGATCGTTCATCTAGAAGATCACTTGACCTTGTGGTTCCCATGGTAATCGCCTCCTCGCCAGGTAACATTATGTCAAATTATCCGGAATTTAGGTTATCCAGACCTGCATACGGACGTTAATCCGGATAAATAGAATTCTACAGTATATAAATGCGAGCCAAACATCGCTAGCAGAATTCCAAAATATAATTATCTCTACTTGTAATAATGTGGCAGGTTTTAGGAGAATGCTTCCCGAGCTTCAAATTTGTTATTTCGAGGGCTACGTCTTGGGACGCTCTGCAGAATATTTGAAGACAGTCTCTATTCGTGTTTCTGTGTCGCAGGGACAGCAAAGTTCATGCCGCGCCAGCACTTAGTTTTCCGAGGAGTCCGAACTTCTTCCGCCAGAGAAACCAAACTCCGGACTACAGACTGGACAGAGAAATGGCATGCCTTTTACGATGCCATTGACAGTCGAACCCGGATTAATGGCACGGTAGATAAATACATCACCAATACGCCACTATAGGCCAGAGCACCTATTACTTTTCCCTGGAACCCGAAGCTTTTAAGGCCTAGGAAACTAACCCCCCCCCCGAAAAAGATGAACTGTGGGGGGGGGGTTCGCACCGCTGCGAGTCGAACTCGGGTTAATGGCACGATAAAATACATTACCAATACACCACTATAGGCCAGCGAATCTATCATTTTCCCCCGAGGAACTCGAACCTCTTACGGCCCAAGAGACCAACCCCCGGAAATTGATTGTTTGTTTGTTTGGCTTTTTTATGGCGCAAGAGCATCTGGGCTATACTGCGCCAAACATGGTAAAATCAAAGACTGTAGTAAAAGCCAGTACTTTTTAAAAATTTAAAAACGTGCGTATGGTCAGCATGGTCATTTAAAATGTCAGAGAGTGATGAAGAGTTAAAAGTAAGAGTGCGGGCAAGTCTATAATAGGGGCATTGAGTTAAAATGTGTAAAACACTCATGGGCCAGAGGACCTATTGCTTTTCCCAGGAACTCGAAGCTTTTAAGGCCTAGGAAACCAACCCTCGGAAAACGATGAGCAATTAGTGGGGGGGGGGGGCGAAAGGCTGCGAGTCGAACCCGGATTGTCCCATAGTGGGTGAACGCGTCACAGCTGCACCACCGCAAGATGAGATAAGTAGTTCAGAGATGTAATCGACATTTACACTTTGAGAGTTTGAAACAAACGTTCAAGCAGATTGACTGCTATGAAGTGACGTCATCAAGTTATAGCGTATGAAACTGACCGGATTCACGAATCGGAAATTGCTGAGAAGTCAGGCAAATGACACTCTTCACATGAATGCTTGCTCATTCGTAATTTGTGCAAAACCCCATTACGCCCTCGGCGATATGACGTCACACTTGTGATGACATCATGGGAGGTATATTTGTCACACATTTGGCGCGAATATACGATCTCGTGAATCAACAAATTCGAAAATTAGGTGTGGCAAAGAACAAAATGAAAGGCGTGTAAAAAAACATTTAAAATGAATGGTCAAGCAAGACCATAGCCACTCCACATTTCATAAAAAATTCTCCATAATTAATTTAACGATAATCTGCAAAGCCACTCACAATTAAAGGATAACATCTAAAGCCATTTACAATTAAATGATAATCTACAAAGTCATAAAGGGTAATCTCTGCAAAGTCACAATTAAAGAATAATCTCTACAAAGTCACTCGCAATAAAAGAATAATCTCTACAAAGTCACTCGGAATCAAAGAATAATCTCTACAAAGTAACTCGGAATCAAAGAGTAACTTCTACAAAGTCACAATTGTAGAACAATATCTAAAAAGCCACAATCAAAGGATAATCTCTACAAAGTCACTAACAATCAAAGGATAATTTCTACAAAGTCACTAACAATCAAAGGATAATCTCTACAAAGTCACTAACAATCAAAGGATAATTTCTACAAAGTCACTAACAATCAAAGGATAATCTACAAAGCCAGCCTCACAATATACGGAAAAAGCTGGGATTATGTTTACTCAATACACAAATGTAATTAAAAGGATTCAAAGTTTGATTTCAAAAATACAAGCAGTGAAGCAACAGGATTTTTTTCCCGTCGTTTTGGACACCAGCTCCTCCTCCTTCAGGTGATTTCCACGATTCGGGGAATGGCAGCCAATAGTCATTAAACCACACTTACAGATTTCCACCCTTGTGGTGAATGCATGTTTAATCCAGTCCAAGCCTTCAAATCTTTCATCCATCCTTTCTTTCAGTCTGTAGGTCTCTCTTCCTCTAACGTTTCCCTTTGGTGCTAATTTTAGGGTAGCCCAAACTTTTCTCCTCTGGCTACATAACCCTAGAAACCATTTTAGCTTTCTTTTCAGAATTGCATTCATGATAGCTGCTTTTGTACTGGATTTATCCAGAACTTCTTGGTTGGAGATCTATAGTTAGTCGATTCTATTTTCAATGATCTTTTAGGAGCCCACATTTGCAAAGCTTCGATTTTTTCCTGGCGTCTATATTTTTCTAGTCCAGATCTTGCCTCCATATAAAAGGATAGATTTGGCCACTATGTAATAGACCATATAACCAATAGACTATATATATAACATTTTGGAATTAGGGATTGTACGTTGCAGACTTCATTTTCTTTGCAGTGAACGTTTTGCCCTTCATTGAATTTTGTTTTGGCCCAGCCCCTTCGGCCCCTAATTTCTTTTGCTTTCTCATTATTGTGGCCCAAATGTCAGGCCCTTACTTTGATTAAAATAAGGGTCTTAGACTTTGACTACTTTAGCTGCACGGTCGCAACGCCTCCATGCGGCATAACTAAGTGCTGGGGGGGGGGGGGCAAAATGACGTAAATTTTAACCTACTTTTATTATACGGTAGCTACGTCCCTGGATACAAACTACTTACTCCAATTCTCAGGTCGAAATGAAATATTTGAAAATGTCAAAATACGCGTCAGAATTGTGCGGCGCATATCAGTTGCAAAACCGAGTTTGAATTGGCACAATGAAATTTGGGTGTGGCACAGTATACTTTTTGGGGGGACGGATGCTCTTGGAGACGCCACTGTCTACCCCGTACGATGTAGAATACGTGTAAGGCTTCTTCTTCCCTTACAATAACTAAACGATGTACAGCTCAGAAAAGACTGAGACGATGTTCCATGTCTCAGGCATCAAATCTCTTGCTCAGTCATCCAATTTTCCCAATGAATAGATGACAGGAAGATCTATGGCATGAGGATGAAAAGAAACGGATGCGGGGGCTCCAGATAAAGATGTAATGCTCCTACCTAAACGGCTGAAATCGACTCTGAAAGAGACGCGATGCGATATCTATCCATAAACCACCAGTGGACATAGAACGCACCCCAGGGATATATCCCTTGCCCATTCATTCAGTCTCTCCGTTCGCCGATCATATCAAATGTACAATAATACCAATTGCCCTTTACACTCTATGTAAACCAACATTAATACCCCACATCTTTAATATAGACTGGAGCAGGGCTCCGCAACCCGCGGCCCTCTTGTAGCCCGCCATAACACTTTTTACGGCCTGTCGGCTCAGGAGGAATATAATTTCATGCGAAAATAACGCCCTAGGTTCCTTCTTAGTCTCAGACCTATGTATTTCATTCCAGTCAAGTATTTTACATTTTTTAATATCAGGTAACCCCCCCCAAAACAAAGTTCTGCCACTTACCTGAAATAAGACCTGATATTGACGTGCTTGTTAAAAATAAAAAATGCCGAAAATTATTGGGTGTTTTTTTTTAAATTTTACTTTGCACATTAATAAGTAAATATGTTGTAAATGTTTTGGGTTTTTCATACCTATTTAACCTCGCAATAAACAAATAATGCGAGATTAAGGAAAACAGAAAAAGACACATTACGAATATTGCAATATACATATATTTAATCCTGATCTTACCGGTAGAGTATTGCGATCAAATATGTATCAAATATTAATTTGCTTCATAAATAGAAAGTACGGCCCGTACGCCACTTACAGGCCGGGTAGGACACTATGTTACTGGCCTGGCCGGTTCCACACATCGTCACATACGTTCAGCGTGTGGGTCTCCTTCCAGTTAGATACCAGCAACCCTTTTGCAAGACAGACAGACAGATATAAGTAAAAGGAGTTTTGGATAAATGTGTAGCTTCTTTTTGCACCTCTACTCTTAAAAATTGAATTTTTGTATTATCAGAAATACTTCCTTTATTTCAAATGATGAAGGTTCTGCGGCAATACATATTATATATTTAATACGCATAAAAGTAAGTAAAGCACATTAAAAAATGAAAACATCGTTCTTTTCCCTCCCACCACCGAATGATGCCAAAATTTGCAAGAGAAACTGGATATTCTTGCCAATAAACAAATTCAAATAAAAATTTGCATTTATACAAAGAAACGGACAAACAATCGGATCAGAACAAACAGAAGGAACGATCGTCGACTCGAAAAACCAAGAATGACATGAAAACGAAGAAATAAAAACAGAAATAAACAAGAAAAAAGCTAATAAAGGAGAAAAAAGGGCATTAATGATCCGAAATGTATTACCAAGTAAGACAGCAGAGTGTCTGGGGGGGTCAGGCCTGCCAAGCGCTAAACGATTAATGCAGGAAAATGGGGTTCGGGAGTGGGGAGGTGTAATAACGATAGCCGCAAATTAGCAATTTGTAAATAAGAAATTTCTAGGGGGGGGGACTTACAAATAGAGAGAGAGAGCATTTCTTGGCTCGAATCCACTTAATCTACTCTAATACAATTACGAAAAAATAGCATCTTTGTAATCACCAGGGAAACACAAAAAATTGTTGCGCCAAACATATTTATCAGCAAAAATAAATGAGGCCATACTTATTTGTATACGTAATCTAGAGGAAAAACAAGCGCGCTAAATTTTTTGGCGCCACCATCATCAATTTCGGTTTATTCAAATCATTTCGTTTGTTTCAAATGGCAACAATAGGCGGAAATGAACACACCGAAACTGATCAATAATACTGTCGTTTGCCAAGACTATCGTGCTATTATGAAACTGATCAAGCTTTTCCTAAAAACCAGAAGCTTCGCCAATGCAGGCCTACTGACTTCGCGCACCAAGTTTCTGACGTCATTAGCAGGGTCCCGCTCTTAACGAAAAAACGGGAATTGGAAGAAAAAAATTGATTTTTTCAGATTACAAATTAGATAGAAACTGGCAGAAATAGGGGAAGGGGAGTGTTACTTCCTCACTGACATCCTGGGATCCACGCAATGAGCAAAACGAGTGAAAATATTCCATCTAAACGAATTCTGTTTCATAGTTTTCTGCAAACGAGAAAAATCAAATCTTTATGCAGATTTTTCCACGTTAAATTGCATTTTAAACCACGTTATGCAAATGGAGCGAGAAGTGGTGAAATTTGG
>QLNU02003225.1:21948154-21962046 GCA_006491805.2 Dysdera silvatica | reverse complement strand
ATGCATAGCAGGTTTGGGCAAATCAAATTTTTAAACGGCTGGGGGGGCCTCGACCCTCCTGCCCCCCCATATGGGAATTTATCGAGGGATGGGGGTTATAAAAATTATTGACGTTATTTGCAGATTGTTTATTGAAGTTTTAAGATACTGTGAAAGGTGGACTTGATCGCCTGCAGCAGAGCCGCCCTTGGGCAGGGGCGAGAGGGGCCCATGCCCCGTGCAGCACCATTCTCAAATTTTTAATTTTTGTAATATTGAAAATTTCCCCAAAAATATTTTTGCTTCAGATCTCGCATTTCGTGTTTAGTCTCATACATAATTCTATCTTTTCATTTTGTTTTTTTTACTCGTAAGTGTATGGGCCCCCGAAATACGTTTGGCCCAGGGGGGCCCCCCATTATCTAAGGACAGCCCTGAACAGAAGGATATAATCGTTACAAAAATAGAAAATAAAAATTAGAAAACCACACTAAGAAATACAAAACAAAAATAAGGAATTGTGATTGAAGTAATGACACCGTACTGATAACGCTGCTTGCCTTCGGTTAAGAGAAAAACTGAACTTAGTTTTCGCCCCAGGACATTAAGATCGTCCAACTACACCCTCCCCCCTTTCTTTTACCCACGCGCCTCTGGTTGTGTTTCAAAAGGTAAATAGAGACTTACATGGGGTTGGATGCATTCCAGTATATGTCTGGTAGACGAGTTGCCCAAACTGTTTGTAGACATAGCATGACGACACAGCTGTAGATGGTCCACAATGCTCGTATCCATGGCATTTTCTTTGCTGAACGGCAAAACTTTCCGAGATGGGTAAAGACTCTCCTTTAGACTGTCTTAAGACGGAGGAGTAAATCCTGGTTAAGGTAAAGGTGTCCTACAGTTCACCATGGTCCCAGGACGACGCAAAGAAGTAACGCAACAAAACTTTTCGATGTTTGCCAAATCTGCGTGATGTTACAATCACTCACAAGTTTCACGTACGACCCACGAAGACGACACAGACTGACTGACTTCGTATCATTGGCGACCGACTGCTTCGCCGTTGGCGACCAAGGTTACTCGTTGGCTTGATGACGGGTTCCGAGCAATCGCCAACTCCTCCCGACGATTCAAATGATTTCTGGAGGTTTGAAAGTCCCACCAGGAAATCACCTTTAAATGGCGAACACTTGAATAATTTTTTTTTGTCCGGGAGAGAGAGATGCCCATATTAAGAGGTGCCCTGGAAGTGAGGTTACACTGCAGTAAATTATAAAGAAATGTAAGAAGCTCAAATAGAAATGTTGTATTGCGCCCCCCGCCCCCATTTTGTACTATGTATGTGACAGTCAGCTTTTATTACTAACTTTTTGGCCGGTAGGCCTGCTTACGCCCATGGGGGCGTCCTTATTGCCAACAGCGCTACGCCCATTTCCTCACAGACACGTTTAACCATGAATATTAATTGTCCAACATTATCATAGTTGCATAACGTTAAATTAAAAAAAAATCTATTATCACAATTACTTAGTGTCATAGCAAAAATAACATACCTCAAATGCACATGCACGGTAATATATGCACAAAACTACATGGTAAAAATTCAATTCCTTTTTATCAGAGAACACTTATACCACTCCAAAAGGTTTAGAATTTCCCCTGATGAAATCTGCCCGTTGTGTCGGACTTCCATCATGGATTGCGATCACTTGCAGAGCCGCCCCGAATTCAAAATTTATCTGCTGGCTGGCACAGTATAGCCTAGCTGCTCTTGCGCCATAAAAAATCCAAACAAACAATATCTGCTGATATATCAACTCGCTATTGGGAGACCCAGCGTCGAATGGCTGAACAGCCGCGGACGGGCGTTGGATGATGATGATGAAAAAGAAGTAAGGTTTAAAATTTGTAATAACGAAAGTTTAAAAATTTTAATAATAATAATACTTATTTATTATTAATAATAACAAGAATTGTAGTGAATAAATATGGTGTTAATCTGTGATAGGTATAATAATTTATAATGGTGAAAATTTACAGTATTGTACGATAATTCATATATATATATAGTTTGTATGTACGAAACGTATATTGTATACAATTGTTTCTTGCTAGATGTTTTCATTATATTTGTCTGTCTCAATTTATATTTATAAACTAGGTCAGGTATACACCATACAACGCCCGTATCCAGAGGGGGGGGGGATCTTAAGGACCTGTCCCCCCCGCGAAACTAAATTTTTAATGGGACTTGGCTACAGCCTTGTATCATATACATTTATATATAATTTATACAGCGTCCCTAATCCTAAAAGTTCAATTTTATATAGTCTCTACATATAAAATGCACTGTATAGTGCCACTCTATGAACAATTCTATATAAATAATAAATAAATCTACTATATAATGTAATAAATGAATGGCATACGTATAGCGACGTTATTGATGTCTAAATAATGTTATATACATGCAGTGTTGCATAGAAGCTCTATATAAATAGCATTATATAAAGACGCTATGTGAAGACAGTGTACAAATAATATATAAAAACGCTATATAAATTTTTCTTCTAAAAACAGACGCTATATAAATTTTTCTTGAAAAAACAGACACTATATAAAACGCTATATAAATAACGTTATATAAATAAGGTTATATATTTATGAATCACACATATACACACGTTACATAAAGGCGTTGTATAAAACGCTATATAAAGGCATTATATGAGGACGTTTATATAAATTGCGTGATATAAAAGTGTTATATAAAGTGATTATATAAATTAAATTATATATGTATGAATCACACACACACACGTTATATAAAGACGCTATATAAATAACACTACATAAGATTCTATATAAATTTTATTGTTTAAAAACATTTAAACTTAATGAAAAAATCACTGCTGAAAATCATAAATTTCCACAGATTTAGACGCATTTTCTGTGATGTGAAACCCACGCAAAACCCGCGGTGTGAAGTGAGGAGGGTGAGGACACCATCGTAGATACAGAGCTGCCGGTCCCTTATCTCCTCCGAAGAAAAATGAGTGCATATTGTTAAATTAAAAAGCTTATATTGTTGAGTCGCAGAAAGGTCTTCGGACCCCACCGTCTATGCAGGCCACTGAGTATAAACTAAATATTTTCATTTAAAACGTAGTATGCAGCATAGTAAACAACAGTGTCAATTTATTTGTTTATTTATTTTTCAATACAATAATTGGATTTATTAAAGTTATTTAAAAATTGATTATTTATTTAATTTTAAAAATCGTTGCTTCAAAAATCTTATTAAAAACTTGAAATTCGGCAGAAATAATTTTTATATATTACAAATAATTAGGAAAGCATGATGTGTGAATAATTGTATTATTATTATTATAATAATAAAATAATATATATATAAAAAAAGTTGAGATAAAAACACATTTTGGGAGCAAAGACCGCTATACATGCCAAATGAAAGGGCGAAAAGTAGCCAGACTTGGCCTTCTAAGGCTCAGTTATGCGAGAAAACTAGCTGCAGTGCCCCCGGGCGGCCGCAACTCTCAACCAATCAAAACCACCCATTTCACGCTCGCTTGTTTTAGTTTTTTTGGAGAGGGAAAAAACGCGTAAATATTTTTTCGCACACTGAAAAGAAGAAAACACTGATATTAAATACGGACTAAAAAAACGGAAATACTTATTCAAAAAAATAATATATATATCATCTTCGCATTTTATAATATGATTTTCTTTATTTTTTTTTTAAATACGATTTAAATAGTTATTTTCGTTGTCCTTCGATAATAATTATTTATCCCCTTTAATAACAATAACAAGCGAGTGGAAGAAAATCGTCAAAGGTCGATATTTAAATTTAGCGGGTTTCAATTAACATTAACTCGCAACTCTCTAATCCGCAACTCTCTAAATCGCAACTCTCTGTTTCTCAAGTAACTCGGTAGATTTTCCACGTTAACAATAGCCATCATTATTGCATTTAAGGAAGACATTTACCTTACCCTTTTTATTGCATACAGACAGACAGACAGACCGAAAGCGGGTTCAATATCTATTGAAACCCGCTAAAAATAATTTATATGGAGAATTAGGGAAAACAGAGAAATATACCATTTATATGAAGTCACTTAGCTGGTGACAGAAATAGGGAAAAGAAGATTTGGGTGGCTCGGACATGTACTGTGCATTCGCGCTCAGTTGGCGCGTGATACCGTTAGCAGACGGGTTAGTCCATTGCAGTTTAGGGAAGGCCGTCTTGGAGGAACTGGTTTTTCCCTCGCGGAAAACCAGTTTCGGCAAGACGCCCTTCCCTAAACTGCAATGGACTAACCCGTCTGCTAACGGTATCAGGCGTCAGGTCTGCGCGAACGCACAATAAAAATGATGAAGGAATCTAGGATAGCTAAGAAAATCATGAGAACCAATTTGATGGAGATAAATGTATAATTTTAATAAAATCATACTATATTATACTATAAATTTCCATTTCCTCGCTTAACCGTCTTTTCAATTATCCGTCAAGGCTCTGGTCCCGTGTCCGACGGATAAACGAGGTTTTACTGTATATGAGGTATAGGAAGATGGAAAGGGAAATTGGGGATTTCTTGGCTTTGTAAAAATACTGCAAGATCCAGGAATCCCTACAAATTTTACGAAAAATCCCCATCCTCCGAAAATGGAACAACCTACAAATTCCCAGGGAAAAACACAATTAAAGTGATTAAAGAGGCAATTGAGCCGTTTTAAGCATAGCTCCAGGACTGGGCAATCAGGAGACACGGAGGGTGAGAAAGAATGGGGAAAAACGGGGAAAAATAATTGTTTCCCTACTGCAAAATACCCACGGGGGGCGGAAAACACAGGCATGGGTCATAAAAAATCCCTTTTTTATTGGCTGTTGTAAACAACCATGGGAAAGCCATCGACGTAACGCCAAGGGGCTGTGTTTGGCGGTCATCAAGGGTCCGAACGTTATCTATATCTTTACAAAAAATACCGCCAAACGAAACGGAGAATCGCCACTCCTCCCTTCTATACAAATCCCTTCTTTCTCGTGGGTTTTCTTCGTGGATTTGCATTGTCCGTCGAAAAGGTATGGCCGTGGCGCCATTTCCCAAATTACCCGCCAAAACGCAGCAATAATCCCTACCGTATGTGGAATCACTGGCCCTCCCAAAATCACAATCCGTTTTCCTTTCAATATGCAATTAAAAATGATGGCGTCAAACAATTACCCGGGCCCGCGAAGATTTTTCAATCACTGGAGTTAGACGTTGTCTTCTTTCTTAATTGAGGGCTTTTTCCCTCGCATCGCTATTGAATTTTCCCTTTCGGGGCGGCCCGAGTCGGGCGCTGAGCGAACGAAACGTCGGCGCCTTTCATAGAAGGATAAAAGAAAGAATGAACGAAAGGTGAATGGGAGAACGAATGAATAAGTAATTAGCCAATCTTAAATTATGGTTGGTATAAAGAAGAACATTTGGCGATCTTACAGAGTCGCCAAATGCGCCAACAGAGCAAGTTTTTCCGATATACTTAACCTTCCTCTGCGGGCACCCCCTGAGGATATGAGCACTTTCTCAAAATCTAATACCACTCCCCTCACATTATACAGAAAAACGATGAAATAAACTTTTCCCTCGCGAGAACCAGAGGTGGACGTTTTAAGAAAATTTTGCTACAAACGCTATCTAACGAAAAACTTGAAAAAATGTTCGTAATTATTATTTTTTGGTATTTTTAAAAATTAAATGGTTAGTTGGTTAAATTTTCATGATGCAAGGCACATGGCGGATTAAAGTTTTTGAGGGCCCCCAGAGCTATTGGTATTGTGAGGCAGGCCCCCGAGCTATTGGTATTGTGAGGCCCCTGGGCTATCGGTATTTGTGAGGCCCCATTAAAATAGTTCAAAAGGATCATCTACAAGAAAACAGGTCTTTGGAGGCCATTTAGCAGGCGAAGGTCCCTGGTATGCAGCCCATAAAGCCCATGTGGTAATCCAGCCCTGCGCAAGGGCCATCCTGCACTTAAACAAGGTGAGGCTAGACTTAACGGTTTTAAATAAATGAACAATTAGACCTTTATTAAAATAAATAAATAAATAAATCACACGGAATTGAAAAAAATTAATATCAGATATAAAAATTAAGAATATTGCATTATTAAAATAATTGCCCAAAATTTCGCTGAGACTAACTAAGGTTATTTTGGCTAGAGGTTAATAAACGATATTAGTTAAATTTCTTACAAATTGATGAAACATGCAAAATGTTTAATGGCTGGTTACTTAAAAATTAAGTAATTTACATTAAAAAAAAAATTTTAAAATCACTAACGGCAGTGGTGCAACGATTAAAAAATTAAGTGGCATTGCAGCATCTTTAAAGAAGATCATGTGATAAGGGTGGATTCAGAAATTTTTCTTGGGGAGCGATTTGTTTCCAATTCACATTTTCAGCCACGTGTCCAGTACTTTTCATTTCATTTTTCAGGATATAATCCCGGCTCAAGTGGGTGGGGGGGGGGGGCGATCGCCCTATTTCCCCTTATACCCATCAGGGCGCGCCGTTAATGAAAATCGTGTATTCTGATATCTAAGGGGGGGACTTGAACCCCCGAGCTTCCCCCCCTATTTCTACGCCGCTGACGGACAGGGAAGTTATAACTTTCGAAGACAGTTTCCCACTTCCACTCGATTCTTTTCCGTGTCTCAGAGTCTACTAGATTAAGTTCTAGTAAACTAGTAAATTCTAGATAAATTCTACTAAACTAGTAAGTTCTGGATAAATTCTAGTCAACTAGTAAGTTCTAGATAAATTCTAGTCAACTAGTAAGTTCTAGATAAATTCTAGTAAACTAGCAAGTTCTAGATAAATTCTAGTCAACTAGTAAGTTTTAGATAAATTCTAGTCAACTAGTAAGTTCTAGATAAATTCTAGTCAACTAGTAAGTTCTAGATAAATTCTAGTCAACTAGTAAGTTCTAGATAAATTCTAGTAACTAGATTAAATTTTAGTAAATACTTCTATAACATGTTTACAACGCGATTTATTAATTATGGATATTATATTCGCAAGATGCGAACTTTATACATTTGCTATAACATAATTTTCTCTCGAGAAAATTTTTTGCATTTTTTTTTATCTAATCACTTTAAGTTGGGCATAGTGTGACCTTTCTTGTTCTTGCGCCATAGAATTTCAAGTGACACACTCAGCGATTTTCAACCTTTTTCATCTCACACACCAAAGCTAATTACAAAAATTCTACCACACACCACACACCAAAAAAAAATTGCCGATCTGATTAAAAAAAATAAAGTAAATACTAATAAATAAATACTAAACATAATTTTGATTGATCTATAAAATATTAATAATAAGCAGTAATCGCCAACCGAAATGTCTACTCTGAAATGTTTTTTTAAAAATCTGACATTACGTGGTTTTTAAAAAGCAGACAATGGAGAGTCGTTCACTTTCGACAACGTTAAAAAATATAATTATGTCCACGTAATTAGGATACACTTGCAAGCGATTAAAATTCATTTAGAACAGTTATGTACGACATTCCTCTTTTCGTCGGAGATTTTATAGAGTATTTAAAAATAAAAGACTAAAATTTTAGGAAATCGAAGTTATTTAATTTATGATTTAGAAAAAAAAATAGTACACACAAATTGTTTTAGAGGAAATTTCTTCTGAATAGTTGATCGTCATTCCATTATAGGCAGGGCCGTAGCTAGGGGTGGTGTGGAAGGCCCACGCCAGGGGCGGGGGCAGGCAAGGAAGGAGGTAAAATTGGCTGAAATAATTCACAGGGGAGGACATATTCATGGCTAGGAGCACAATCTGGGCTGTTCTGCCAGGGACGTAAAATTATCTAGCTATGGTAATGATTATAGGTTATGGTTTTGTCGGCTGTTGCCATTTTTTTTAACTGAAACTCTCAAAGAAACGAGATTAGTGCATGTGATTGAATAGAACATTTTTGGCAACACATCAGTGTGTCGGAACGCACTGGTTGAAAATCGCTGACGCAGTATAGCGGTTGGCGCAGTATAGCCCAGATGCTCTTGCGCCAGAAAAAAATCCAAACAAAGTAAAGAAAATCGCTGTACTAACCATGTTAAGTAGGCATTTTAGGTCATGTAAAAAGCATAGGCGTACGCAAAACGTTTATAAAGGGGTTATATGCTTAATGGAGGGTTTACAGAGCTACAACTCATATTGTTTGTTTCTTGTGATTTTACGGCTCAAAGACTACAGTGGTCATGCTGCGCCGGGACCTACTGTTTTCCGGGGAATCCGAACCTGTTACGGCCTAGGGAACCAAACCCCGGACTACAGTGCGATCTTTTATGAGATCTCTGAGTAAGCGTTCTTTTTGCACTGCTGGGAGTCGAACCCGGATTAGCGGCGCACTAGGAGAACGCGTTACCACACTGCGCCACCGCAGGGTGACAAACAGCTCATATATTCCTATGTTAGATATAAAAATATTTAATTGCAATGGGGCGTTACGGCCCCCATCAACACCCCCTGCGTACGCCACTGGTAAAAGAGAACGACAAGGAAAATTTTGATTTCCTAATCCGGAAGTTCACACACTGTGGGACGCGTTATTTTTCATGCATGAAATTAATATTATTAACTCGAGTTCGTTTAATTTTGCACACGAGCTTTTTCATATTTAAACATATTTAATTTAAGCCTCTAGCTCTGATAATACAACGTTGTGTTTTGTAATATTACTCTCTTAATATTTCAGTTTTCAAAAATATAAAATGTTGAAATTAAACGATTATAACATGTAGCAATTGTTTTACTATTCACAGTACCCTAATGTTACAAAATAACTAACGTAAGTATAAAATATAAATATAATTAACCGGTTGAATGATTCAAACTTGAATAGAAGATTTACATTGTTTTACCGCTGGATGTTTGTTGTAGAAGAGAGGGTGATATAAGCGAAAGAGTGATTGTAACAAAGGGTGGGGGGCGGCATTTTTCTGGGCGGTATTTTTCACCTGGGAAGACAAAACACCTAGAAACGGTTCTAGATATTAGTTACGAGCTATGATTTGTTTTTTATTTGATCTTAACCTTATTTCCCTATAAGTTCTCTGATATTTAAAGCCTAAATTTCTGCAATTCAATTTCGTTAAGAACTCAATACGATATTTTAGTCGGATTATTAATGCCAAATTTGTCGGATATAAACAGTAAATTTTTTCACATTAAATTTGTCTTCCTCCAGTTGTTTGAAGAAAAACATATTTTTTAATTTATTATTTTTTTTCTTGTTTCATTTATTTGACAAACGATCCCATTAATCACCAATGCACAATAATTTAATATTTAATTAAATTAACAATCATAAAAGCCTTCCCCTGTTAAATTGTCCCGCTATTATTGGATTAAACTCTTGTTCTTTAATAGCCCTAAACGAAATTACAGCAGAACATCATTGTTAACAAGATTTTGCTATCGTTTTTTGGCTCCGTTACACGGGACGGCGAAATAGCAATTGCTTGCACTTTTTTTTTAAAGAAGAAAAAGAAAGAAAGGGAAGACAGAATAGTTAGATAAAATTCTTTTATTTGACGAGAAATTTTATCTAATTAGAAGTGGGCAAAAATCATTTGCTTTAGTTAATGTATTCGTTCACTGAAGGTCTTTCGCAATCATAAATTTTTGTGATCGGTTTTTATTATTTTGAAAGAATACATTTTTTAGATCGGTTTTTATTAGTTTGAAAGAATGTATTCTTAGGATCCGTTCTTATTATTTTAAAAGAATATATTTTTAAGATAAACTTAAATCCTTAATTTCAACATATAAAGCACTAAATTAAAAAAAGGCATGTAATTTTAATATGAAATAATTATGTGCAATGTAAGAAAAATTGTGGGAAATTGCATTTGGTAACGTACATAAAATTTGACAAAATACATAAAACAGTTTTTTATATTGGTTTTTACATCGTTCCGTTCCACTATTATAATATATATATATAGCTAGTCTTTTTATTTTTTTGTCCCCTTTAAATGAAATCTGCCAAACGTTACATGTTATTTGCAACAAATCTATGAATGATATAGTGGGTTATTCACAAAATTATTTTCTGTGAGCCATTCATGAAAACGGTATAATAGTCGCGGAGAAAGTAAAAGGGGTCCACCACTAATCTCAGAGGATTAACCTGACGATGGCTTCTTAATTCTCTGGATCCGCAAAGCTCAGGGAGAAAATCCTCTAATCTGTCAACGGGGACAATAAGGCATTGGACAATGAGGGGAGGACCCCCCCCTCCGAGAATCATGTTGAAGTAGACGGGAAGGGGACTATGTAATCCCACATTTCAATTATGTTGCGGGAGAAATACAGGAACCCCTCTTTGGGGGTTCTCTTTAATATTAATACTCAAATAATTGTAGGGTATTTCGTTTTCCTTCGAACTGCGCATGCGCGTGGTTACGTCACAGTAGGGACAATTGTAGGGATAAAGCGCCATAAATCCTTTTGTAATTATTAATCATAATTTTTCAGTCTTCTTCTCTCTCTCCCTCCCTGTTTTTTTTTTTTTAAATATAATTGACTGTTTGGTTATAAAATGGACTCTTGATTTTGCGAATTCGCATAGGTCCCAACAGTAATTGGCAAAATCGAAAATTGGTAAATAAGAATTAACATTAATTCTATGGGAAACTTTTCGGAAACAACGCAATAGTACGTAAATCGACTGTTCGTAAAAACGGAAGTATAAAATAATTCACAATAATTAAAATGAAATACATGACATTAAAATAATACTCGTATTTGTAAATAAGTTTGAACTTGTAAAATCGTTACGACAGCGTGTTGTGGCTCCTAAAACTTCGGGAAAAGGCTATCCTGTTGCATAATTAATTCTGAAAACACCCACACACACTTACTGCAAGAATGAGAAATTATCCCTTTACTCTTGATTTCTCACAATTTCAAGTCCCTTTTTTTTTCAGGTTTTCTGGAAACACTGATTTTCTTTCGCGGGTTTCCCGGATTTGGCGCATATAAAAAGCAAACTGCGACATTCGACTTCTACTCCTGATGATAAACTGCTGCTGACGCGGTCGGAAACTTCGTTGCGCTTTCTCTCTCTCTCTTTTCTTCTCTTTCTTTTATTGTTATTTCTGGTTTTCTGGGAATCACGGCTTTCCATCCACTGGGAATTTCCTGGATTCCGAATACATGTGTAAAAAAGGCAGACGATGAAATACAGCCATCAGTACTGACATATTCAGATATTTTGGTATGTCTTCTTTCTTTTATTATTGTTACAATAACGGATTTTCGAAATAAAATAAAATTTCCCCTTAACGAAACAGTGATTTTTCTTGAAAACAGCGGGAAAACATAAGTATGTGAGTCCTCTCTCTTAATTTCCAATTTCTTTAAAGTAACTTCCGCTACGGAGTTAAAGATGCAAGGCTACACAATACCCCTTAATCTCGAATTTGACTCCTGAGGAGAAACAGGCCGTTTGGGGTTCGGATCCTTCGCGAAAATGTGAGTCCCTACCCTGGATAAGTTCCAGATTGGATTCATAGGGTTCGGAAAGAAAAACTTGTTTATTTAGAAAATATAAAAAAAAAAAAAAGAAACTTTCCGCTTCAATGATTAAGAGACGAAGCGTTTGTCCACTACTCCGTATTCCCGGGTTGGACTGCTGAGACGAAATAGGTCAGTCGGGGGTTCGGATTCTTCGTAAAATGGTAAGTCCCTTTCCTCAATAAGTTCTAGATTGGGTTCATGGGGAAGTAAAATTAATTTGTTTAGAGCGCATAAAGGAAAGTTACGTACAGGTGTTGCCACAGTTCGCTTGTTTCAAATTTTCGTATTTTGAGACTGGATACTAACTGGTAAAGATCGTCTGTTTTGACAGATTTTAGAACTATGACATTTTTGCATATTATTCAGGATATGTACCCAGAGCCGACGAGAAGAGGGGCAGCAGGGTCTGCAGCCCGGGAGGCCTGGATGTAGTCTAAGGGGCCGCGCTGGCATGGACCTATGCCGTGGGGGGAGGGCGGCCCTGACAAAATATCCATGCCACTGCCCAGGGAAGGGGGGGGGTTATGGGGACCGGTCAAAGTGAGCGGGGGGGCCGACTTTTGACTCACGGCGCCCCTGTATGTACCTAGATTCACTGGCGGATCCAGCGAGTAGCGAATGGGGTCATGGCCCCCCCCCATACGGGGTTAAATAGGAAAAAAAATTAAAGACGATGAAGAATATTTTATGTGTTGTTTGTTACTACTGTAATAAATAAAAGTCTTACACCAAAGTCTCCAAGCCTTGGAGAAATGCGATCCAGACGTTTTTCCACGAATCTACAAGCTACTCGTCTTTCAAACTACGTTTTCAGTAAGGGTTACTTCAGCAGAACGTAGTTTTTTATCCTTGAAGCGCCGTCAAACTTGGCTTCGAACGCGGATGACAGAAGAGACTTTTAATACACACCCACAGAGACATTCATATTGATGTAAATAAAGTGATTGACAAATTTTCAAAGAAACCAAGATGGCTCGACTTTGCACTATAAACTTCAAATTTTTTAAAAAGTTGCTTGTTATAAAAAAAGTAAAATAATTACGATGTTTTTGTAGTTTAAATTTAAACTTGTTCTATTAATTACATTGTAAATTATCGTTTTGGTTATTGTATATGTCTCCTTTACTAGCTTATCCTTACGACCGCAATCTACCCCAAAACAATACACAGTTTAATTTAAAAAGGCCAACTTTAACTCATTGCCCAAAATTAAATATTTTTGTGGAGTATACAAAGGCTAGTAATATAACAACGTTTACCTAAACTATTTAACAGTCCAAAACTAAAATGAGGGCTCCGAAACCGCCCCTTCGTAATAATAACATCCCGGATCTGCACTTTGCTGTAGCCATCATGCAGGCCCGGTATTAGCTTAGTTACCTGACATTTATCCTTTGCGCCATAAAATGCAAACAAATAATTTTGTGTATCAACATTTCTTCATACCGCAAATGAAAAGTAGAATTCCCCACGATACGGGTTTCGCCATTCAGCGGCGCATATATATATATATCATCATCATCATCATCATATTCAACCATTATCTATCCACTGCTGGATGAAGGTCTCTCCAAATGCTTTCCACACAAGTCTATCCTGGGCCATTCGTTTCCACGTCACCCCAACCTGTTTTCTTATTTCATCCACCCATCTAGTTTGAGGATATTTTCTAGGTTTTCACATCTCTTTCGGCTTTCAACTAGAAGTGAAGAAGTTGGACTCAAGATGAACCTACAAAAAACTAAGATCATGTTCAATAATTTTGTAGAGGAAACAAAAATACAAGTTGACAACATTGAGCTAGAAATTGCTGATTCATATATTTACCTTGGCCAGCTGATTTCAATGGATGGCAACATTATGAAAGAACTCAACAGACGTATTAAACTTGGCTGGAGTGCATTTGGAAGAAACAGTTTTATCCTGAAGGGGAAATTGCCTTTGTGTCTAAAAAGAAAGGTCTTCAACCAGTGTGTATTGCCAGTCCTCTCTTATGGATCAGAGACATGGAGTCTAACAGTTGGAGCAATACGAAAGTTACAGACAACGCAAAGGAGCATGGAGAGGTGCATGCTTGGAATAACTAGGAGAGATCGAAAAAGAAACACTTGGGTGAGAGAGCAAACTAGAGTAGAGGACATCATTGTTAAAGTAAAAGGGCTGAAATGGCGATGGGCTGGGCATATTGCAAGAAGAACTGATCAACGATGGACAACAGAAATTCTGAACTGGATTCCAAGAGACCACCGAAGACCTAGAAAACGTCCTCAAACTAGATGGGTGGATGAAATAAGAAAA
>QLNU02003225.1:21923764-21937808 GCA_006491805.2 Dysdera silvatica | reverse complement strand
CACACACACACACACACACACGCGTATTTCTAATACGTGTATTTCTGCAAAGTATTGGTATTTTCTATTTTAGCTCTGAAACCGACGAAGGAAGTTTGCTCGAAAGCCAAGAATTCCCAGAATTTCTTCGAACGTGTGAAAGCGATTACTTTGTTCGATTTTAATAATCCTACACGCCGTTAGGTCACGCAAACTCATTAGTTGACCTGTGGCAAGCAGGTTGCTCGTGACCTCATCCATACTCCCTCAGGTCAACCCTCTTTTTTCCCCAAAGGGAAAAAAGAATGATATTCTTCATTAGGATTTGTATTTTTTTTTGTGTGTGTGAGGGGGAAAAAATAATTCCCTTACAAATAATGGAACCTTTCGGGAAGTCGAGTTGCTGCGATTCTTTTTTAATGAATTCAGATGATGGAATTATGCTATTTGGATCAAGCATTCGTGACAGCGGAAGCGGGATTCCGCGAGAAAAAAAAAGGGAATTTTTAAACAGAATTTTATCCCCCTCCCTCTCTCAAACCAAGCTTTGCTGTAAAATTTAAAAATAACAGCTAAAAAACGCTTGCCAATTTTTGAAATAGCAGCTAAAATGTTTCCTAATTTTCGAAATAGCATGTAAATGTTTGCCAATTTGTAAATGTTTGCCAATTTTTTAAATAGCATGTAAAAAGTTTGCCAATTTTTGAAATAGCATGTAAAAAGTTTGCCAATTTTTGAAATATCATCTAAAAAGTGTTTAAATTTTTGAAATAACATCTAAAAAGTTTGCCAATTTTTAAAATAACATCTAAGAAGTTTGCCAATTTTTGAAATAAATAGCATTTAAAAAGCTTGCCAAGTTTTGAAATAATATCTAAAAAGTTTGTCAATTTTTGAAGTACATCTAAAAAGTTTGCAAATTTTTTAAATATATCTAAAAAGTTTGCCAGTTTTTAAAATAACATCCAAGAAGTTTGCCAATTTTTGAAATAGCATCTAAAAAGTTTGTCAAGTTTTGAAAGTATCTAAAAAGTTTGCAAATTTTCGAAACAGCTTGCTGAAAAGTTTTTCAATGTTCGAAACAGCAGCTAAAAGATCTGTTAATGTTAGAAATAAGAGCAGCAAATTTGTCAATTTTTAAAGTAGCAGTTAAAACAGCAGTAAAAGTAGAAGTTTTCTAAATAAAGCTAAAAATCCATGAATGCTAAAAATAGCAGCTGGAAAGTTCGTGCCATTGCTCGAAATAGTATTTTAAATTTTCTTTATAGAAGCTAAAAAGTTCGTCAATTTTCGAAGTAACAGCTAAAAAGTGCGACAATTTCCAAAAACCAACAGCAAAAATAATGCGGCAATTTTCAAAATATCAGTTAAAAAGTTTATTACTTTTTATACACTTGATCACAAATTTTATGCTTAAGATATCAATTTCATTCATGTACACACAGCCAATATAATGAAATCCGGTTATATTTGGGGGTCCATGGCCCCCCCGGCTCCACACTAGAGCCGCCACTGATTCTATCCTCTCCAACTTTTCTTTTATTTCGTATCTGAAAATTCTTTTCTGCCGTTTGAGGGCGCTGCCGTCGATAACCAATGGTAATTTGAAGTGACAACCCTCAGTTCATTTCTAGTACTTTACCCGGTTAATTAATAATGAAGGACAGCAAGGTCTGTCTGAAACTCGCGAAAAGCTTAATCAAACATAAAAAAAACTAAGTTTAATAACGTCGTCAATAATATTTAATACATTTTAACGCCAACTCGATTATTTTATTCTGACTTAGCTCTTTTTACTTTTAGGTTTAAAGTACATAGGAATAAACCAAATTCTAAGATTTCTTCGGGGGGAAAAAAAAAAGAAAGAAGAAAAATAAAACTGCTCTCTACGTGAAAGTGAACTACAAGGTCATCTATCAATCAAAGAAATACTTTATAGACAGTTTTTTAAAGGCACATGGTGTGTATTTGGGAGGGCGTGGGTTCCCACAACTGACGAAGAAATGGACCAGAGTTTTTGCAGTAACGCTTCGTCAAAGTTTGGAGACGTTTGTCGGTGGTGCCTACTTCTTCTGGAAAGTGTCCGACTGAGAAAAAATGGAGGAAAGTGTCCAGAAAAAATGACAAATTGGCGAACATGTCTTCCAAATTGAAAATAAAATAAAGGAAAAATATATAATAATATAGGAGTGGAAAGAGAAAAAGAAACGATCCTTTTAAAAGCCTTACTGTTCACCTATTTTCAAAATGTGAGTGGGGGAGAGAACATTACATATATATATATAAACAAAATTGTAAGGATTGTGACATGTAATTATCATCAAAAAGAAAATGTAAACATGGACAAAAGTAAAACAGAATGAAAAATAAATCAATAAATATAATGGAAGAGGGGTAAATGATGGGTTTCCAATATTAAGGATTTTGTTCTTCATCAGGGACTGCACAAAATTCTTGTTATTGGTTTGCTTTTTCTGACTACAATAATTGAGATTTATAACTGACAATGAATGAAATACACACATATATATACTCGTGCTAAAATAGACATCACAATTGGCGTTTATCGGAAAAGAAGAGCTTTATTAAAGAAATTTTTTTATATTTCGGGCTTTCAAATTATGCATGGCCACCATGCATTTTCGAACTGAAATACGGGTGGTCGTACTAGGAAGGTTATATTGCCTATTAACGTAAACCACACCAAGAAGCATTCAAACTTTTGGGTCCACGGCTCCTTAGACCTCTAAATGAAAATGAATCCCAGCTTGTTCCCATAGGATATTGTTCAAACATTGCCGAACTTCCACAATATGTTTAGAAGCCGCGATTTTGAATACTGTGGAATACTTTTGAATACAATTTGAATACTGTGGAACAAAGAGCATACGCGGAATACATATCCGTCACCATTGAAGGAAGTGTACTTATGATAGCGTCCTGGATATTTTGGATCGTTTGAACGACAGACCACAAATTTTCCTTTGGACCTATTTATCACAATACTTCCGTCCACATAGTGTACTGGCCGATGAATTTCATTTCTTCAGTCATATACAATTAAAATATGAACCATCGGGGATTTTCCGATAATCCGGATAAATTTAAAAAAGAATGAAGAAGAAATGAGAGCAAGGAAAAACCTTTTTGTTTAGAAAAAATATTTAACAAACACAGAATACTTCATTTATTAGAATGGATATGAAATGTCTCAAAATGGCTTCGGTGCTGTCGCCATGCATCTGTAGCGATTATGGTCGTGTTTAAACCCCCGCACACAAAATCCCATGAATTTAAAAAAAAAAGTTTTCAAGAAGTCCCGTTTCTCGAATGATCCAGATTTCTAGCATCTGGATTTTTGGACTCTCACTTCACAGTGGATTCCCGTTAATACGTCCATCTTGCATAGAAGTGACGGATTAGCGCGAGTGCCATATTACTGAAGCTGCATACAGATTTTGATTCTTTGTTAAATCTTTCGTTCGTGACGTCACATGGAAGCAGAGCCCGGCCCCTTTTACTCCAGAGACGGAGGTAGAATTATCGGGAGGGGGGTCTGATTAGTGGGGCTTACTTATTTTCTTTGTGATTCTTTTCTTTTCTTCCTTTTAAAGTTAACGTATCCAAAGTATTCTACATAATAAAGAAAATATTGCCCCTCCCCCTTTCGAATAAACGATTTCTTCATTTTCATAATCTTCATGATCCTCGTGTTGCACCTTTGTTTGGCATAAGAAAATGGGGCTAGCGGCACTGAAGCCCCCATTATATTTAATTTATTAATTAATTAATTATCCGCATTATACGAATATTAATACATCTTTTCCCTTTAATGTCGCATCACACGGGAGAGAGAGAGAGAGAGAGAGAGCTTTAAGGCTATTCCCACACACAAATTTTGATTGCTACATCACTTCATTTAACCATTCTCCATCTTTATGTTTTGTGAAACATATCAGTTTTTACACTTCAACATTTACTCTTTTTTTTTTTGAAAATAAATGACATAGTAGCATAAATTATATATTTTGCCTCTTTAACACAATTACATCAGAATAGACGTAGGTTATATGCTTGGCATGCAAATTACATGTTGTCTATTTTAAAAATCTTGTTGTCACAACAAAAAATGGAAGTTTTCTGTTGAAAAAGTCGATGACAACTGTTTCTAAAAAAAAACCGTGGGAAACATTGACTCATCCGTTGCTGGACGACACAGTCTTCCACGAATTTAAGTACGAAAGCTTTTCACGCACATATGAGCACCTTGGATATATTAGTTGGCCGTACATACAGAGTATCTCGGCTAAGGCAATGTAGGTGACTTTCCAGCTTGTTTTCATTCTTCTTGTTTTAGTACGGTTGAAAATGGGGGTGGGGGGGGGGTTGTCTGGTATATACTACTGATTCTTCCAAATTATCGGCCCTGCGGTGGCGCAGTGTGGTAACGCGTTCTCCTATTGCGCGGCTAATCCGGGTTCGACTCCCAGCAGTGCAAAAAGAACGCTTACTCAGAGATCTCATAAAGATCGCACTGCTCACTGTAGTCCGGGGTTTGGTTCCCTAGGCCTTAAGAGGTTCGGATTCCTCGGAAAACAGTAGGTCCCGGCGCAGCATGACCACTGTAGTCTTTGAGCCGTAAAACCAAACAAATTAGAACGTACGTGTTTTTTGGTCACATCTTCCTATCTTTCTGTTCTCGAAGGAGGAATTATTTCATGAATATGTGGAATGAGATCACACGTACACGGGAAATAAACACATTTAACTCACGTCGTCCTTTATAACGTTTTAATGCTCCAGCCCCTTATTAAACGGCACATCGTGATCGATGTTTTAAAATTTTCGTGATCAATTTCACCCAACGTGATCGAGTCGAGGCTCTTTACTGATGAGTTCTGATCCCAACTTGCTTGTCCTTTGTTGTGATCAGTTACTGTTGCAGCTACTATTGCTGCTGAATAACGGCCTTCGATCTTTCAGAATCGTGTCGCTGTAATATTCCTCATTTGCGATTTTTGGCGGGATTTAGGGCATTATGTTCCCGCGCTTTTTTTCTTTTTTAAATTGCTGACCCAATTTCTGGAAGAAGGAGGAAAGTAACGCCAAAACTGACACCGATTAATAAGTGCTTCTACCTATGCTAATTTCTTTAATGGTAAAATCGCATTTTCTTTTGCTTCTAATCTCGTTTAAATTAGGAAATTGGCGCGAACTCATTACTTATGTCAGTTTCAGAATCGATTACTTACAAATGAAATCGATGAAAATAAAAATTAATCGTGAAACAGACGTGGCAATTATGACTCGAGAAAAGATAGAGAAATCACGAATAGAATAAACGAACTGTACAACAGAATTTTGCTTAAGATAGTCACGATTTAACACTGTGAATGGCCTTCACTCCATAAATAGACCACTCCACAAATATGTTTCATAAATAAACTTCACTCTACAAATAGACTCAATAATATTATAAAGTAGAATAATGTAAAATTGGATAAGAGCTCCAAAATTTACTCGTTCACAATAGGAGACACTAATTATATAGTAAGCTATATGAATTAGTTAATTAAGCCAGCTAATTAAACAGCGCAAAAAAACATTTTTAATTCAATAATTTGGACGGATTTATAATTTTAGCAGCCTAATTAATATTCTTATTAAGTAAACAAACAAGCCCTTTAATCACTGTCATTGAAAAAATATTAACTAAGGCATATTAAATAATAATTATTAACTAATGGGCTTCCAAAATAGAAATGCCACTTATTCGATTTAATGGCTTCCTTCATTGTTGCCACTCGGGATACTAAAAAAACGCAATCTTAATAACTTCAGCTTCTAAAGTTAGCAGCAGTCCAACTTGATTTCTTTTATTTGAAGTTTTGTAAATGTTATATCAAATTTGGCTTTCTGTATCTGGAAACAAGTATTGCATATAATTTCACTTTCTGTATCTGGCAACAGGTATTGCATATAATTTCATTTTCTGTATCTGGCAACAAGTAATGCATATAATTTCACTTTCTGTATCTGGCAACAAGTATTGGATACAATTTCACTTTCCGTATCTGGCAACAATATACAAGGTGTGATCAAAAAGTATCGGGACTGGGGTTAAACAAAAAACTACAGTACTTGCAGATTTGGCATTCAATCACCTACAAAGTACACTGGTATGCAAAAATTAAGGACGGGGCAGTTTTTTCGCATGTAACGTAGCAGCCCAGTGTTTCAAATGGGTACAAAGCATACCATAATATTTCCAAGATGTAAGATTAAGGAAAAGGTGAACAATACTGACCAAGACAGGAATCCAAAGGATACAAAAGACTTTTATTCTAAAGTGGGCTTTCAGCACAGGAGGATAGAAGACACAAACGTCCATGTTACAAGCAGCAGGCAAGAAAAACAGTTTTCAATAGGGGATATGATCACCCCTGACTGCAATGCAGGATGTACACCATCTGTTCATGTTCAGTAAGAGGTTGTTGACAAGCTCTTGAGGCATCATGGCCCATTCCTCTTGTAGAGCAAATCACAGCTGCAGAATCGTTGATGGTGGATCGTAACGTGCTGCCAGGCATCTCCCGAGAACATTCCACACGTGTTCTATTAGATTCAGGTCCGGAGACCGTGCGGGCCATTCCATACGATGAATATCTTCACTTTTAAACAGATCAACAACAGCCGCTCTATGATGAAATGTAGCATCGTCATCCATGAAAAGGAATTCAGGGCCCACAGCACCCCGGAAAAGATGGACATTAGGAAAGAACTTCGGTACACTAGTGGTCACCAGCGACTGAACTTCCTTGGAAGATGTGGAACTTCGTACGGCCATCAAGCATTATGTCCCCCCGAATGAGAATTCCGCCATCTCCAAATCGGTCCCTTTCGACCATGTTGGAGGGGTGATTGCGTGTTCCTGGCTCTCTCCAGATCTATAGATGCCCAGAATCGCTACTGAGAATAAATCGGCCCTCATTCGTAAACGGCACCTATTGCTGAGCTCCTCCTGGCATGTTCCTGGCATCAAAGAAAACGCTGTCCCCGATGTGTAGGCATCAATGGCATACACCGTATTGTCGTCGAGCGAATAAACCACCTGTGTGCAGTTTCCTAGTCACGGTAAAATGCGATAGCAGCTGTCCAGTAGTGCGTTACATGTGGCTTGTGATTTCACCCGCTGTCAGCCGTCGATCTCTCACCGTCTGTAGAACAAGATACCGATCCTCCCTTGCCGTGATTGCTCATGGACAACCACCATTAAACCTTCGGACAACTGTTCCTGTCGTTCGAAATGCCGTCCATGCTCGTGACACGATGCTGTGTGCGATTACGAACTCCTCGGCCTCACTCGTCACACTTCGATATTCTATCAACTTTCCAATGATTCGACCTCGAGTAAAGTTATCCAGATGTTGTCTACGGGGCTGTCTGTTGAATATCTCGCACTGCTACAGCAACTTGCCGTCGTTCAAACCGATATACACTGTGCAATAGTTTCCACTGAAATGCTGCGTGTACGTCGTCATCGTGCTTTATACCCTACCCACACGCCCACATTACATCATGATGCGTATACGCAAATGCCCTACCGTGTAGGACCCTAGGCAGTCTCCTGATTGGTCTTTCGGTCAGTTCTGCCTGTTCGTTCCGCTGTTATGTTACTTTTTCCATCTTATCCTTAATTTTTGCACACCAGTGTAGTTTCCTTCTGAAGTCCCACACTTCATCCCATGTTTTTTCCATTGTTGAAAGCCAGACTGAACTCATTTTCTAGGATAGCGAGAAGCTCCCTTGCCGCATTCTGTTAGATTTCCTCGACACCCTGATATCATCTTCCTTTCAAGTGGGATTTAATTTTTGGAAAGAGCAAAAAGTCGCAAAGGACCATATCTGGAGAATACGGTGGATGTAGGATCTGGGGGGAGCTTAACGCTTGACCATTCAAGGAGATCGAGCTCAACTGAAAGCCTGTATTCTTTTTGATTTTGAGAGAGAAGTTTTGGCACAAACTTGGCAAACACACGTCTCATACTCAAATCTTGAGTCAGAATAGATTGAACTGAATTGTAGCTAATGTGGTACTCTTCAGATAACTCACAAATAGTGGTTCGACGATTTTCTGGCACATCTGAATGCACATCTTGGATGTTTTGATCAGTTTTGTTGGTTGAGGGCCTCCCCAGACATTCATGACTTTCGACAATTTCACGGCCATCTTGGAAATGTTTGAACCATTCATAAACACTTACGCGGCTCATACTCTCTTCTCCACAAACTTTCTTCAAATTTGCATAGGTCTCAGCATAGGCATCGTCAAGCTTTTGGCAAAATTTGATGCAGATTCTCTGTTCAACTTTCTGTCATAATGAATGCCCCACAACACAGTACGACATTTGTTCAAAACGCTGCTGTAAAGAAGTGGTGGGAGCTATGACTTTGTGACTTTTGGTGCATGTGTGGGAGGGTTCAAGGTCAATATCTGCCGAGCGTCTTCACTCTACTTGTATTTGCCTTAAGCGCGGGGCATCAGTCACGATATTTTTTGATCACTTAGTATATAATTGCTTTCTGGATTTTCAAATTACGATGTCTTCCATTTTTTATATAGAAGTGTGCACACGTATTATTGGAGGCTCCGCCAAAAAGATAAACAGAATACTTTTAACGTTGCATTATAATTATTTATCTTTTGGCTTATTGGTTGAATTATCCTAAATGTTTAAGATATTAATAAATATTATTTTTAACCGGATGAAATTACCTGAATTTTTCATAGCAATTCACTACAAGCTTATTAAATAAAAATTACTAACAGCTTATTAATAATTAAATATTAATAAGCTGCTTATTAATGATGCGGTTGCTTATAATTGATCTGCAGCTTATTAATAATTAAATATTAATAACCGCTTATTAACTAAATAGTTCATTTACTGACACTCATTTAACCAAAATACCTAAAAAAGTATATTTACCCAGAACTAATTAATAAATCTCACTAATTCTACGGTTAAAGAAATCAAGTTTATAAGTTAAAAAGCTTAACTTGCACATTTAACAAGCCAACTTATTTAATGTGTCCATTAAAACATTACTCGAACAGCTTAACTCTTGTCTTTTAGTTAAGCTGTTTAATAAACGGTCTTTAAACAACTTTTTCGCACTTTTCTTCCAAGCTTTCACCCCTCTCTCTGCTTCTCGCACTCTAGGACGTCTTATCATATCGAGAGGAGGTTACGCATAATTTTCAATATTTACAACATATTAAAAACGCTAGTTCATATACGATTTTACAATTTTTTATAAAAATTATTGCCGTAACAGAATTCGTTTTCTTCCTAGTTCCCTCGATCACGGTTTCGACTCCATCGGCCGTTCATGAAATTGACTCCGACAACAAATTAAGACTAAGGCACGCAAACCCTCGACCGTGAACAAATCTTTAATTATCGATCAAAGAAAAGCAAGCGAGTCAATTAGGCGTTCGTGCAGAAATCGGCAGATTTTTCTTCCATATCAAATACCACATCCCAGTATCTTATATGTAAAAAAAAAAAAAAAATTCTGTGCCTCTCTCTCTCTCTCAATGTGCAGGTTCTTGCAAAGCCTTCTGTGAATTAAAATTCCAAATCTCTTTCACGAATTAGCCTTTCACTGAAAGTGACTGTGTAATTTAATCTCCCAGCCGGCCCAGAAGCAGACAAACCGGTTGACAGGTCTGACAATGCCTTGAAGAAAATTCTACAGATTCAGCATTGTTGTTCGAAAAGTATCCTTTCTTTTCATAGACGTAGGCAGGAAGTCTATAAGGGGCTAAGTCTAAGGAGGAAAGTCCATAAGGGCCTCAAAGTTGGGGGGGGGGATGGTTACAGAGCTTCAACTCACATATTCCTATGTTAAATATACAAAATTTCATTGCAATGGGGGGTTACAACCCCCATCAACACCCCCTGCGTACGCTAGGGTTCGTTTTCTACGTACACAGTGAAGTAGAAGAGGAAGGGTCTCAGGGAGCTCGGGGCTCTCTATAATTTTTTACTTACCACGCCCCTGCTTGCATACACACACATACAGCGTATACCTTTTATCCGCTTCACCCCCTTTTTTTTAAAAAAGTGAAAATTTCCCACAGTGACCGAAATTTAGAGTGTTAACAGCCTCTCCATTTCGTGGCTATCTTTAAAAAAGTTACGAGTGGTCGTCTTGCACAAGTTCCAGGTTCAGCTCCCAAAAAGGGCCAGAAATGTCAAATTTCAGTCAACGACCCTTCCTTCCTAACTTTGCTTGATGAAGGGAACAGTAGTTTTCGAAATGTTGACGAAATTTTTCCAGATTGTACGTTTTACCTTCTTCATTTGTATTTTGTATATTTCGACCAGTCTAAAGAAAATTTACTCGTTGGGGCAAGCCCTAGTCAACTTTTTTACGTTATTGAGGGGATGATTGAGGAAGGAGCGGATGCTCTAAAAGGAGGATTGATGACCTGAAAGTCTGCTTGGAGGCAATGTTGGATACTCTAAAAGAAGGATCGAATGTCTTGAAGGGGTGGTTGAAGGCAGAATTGGATGTCCTGAAGGGATGATAGCAATTTTGCAAATTTGTTAATAGCACGGAAAGGTCGGCAGAATTGGCGGTACTGTAATTTTGATTGGCAGTAAGGTTGGATTCACTGAAAGCAGGATGGGAAGCAGGATTGGATGCCCTTAAAGGAGGATCGAATGTCTTGAAAGGGTGAGTGGAGGCAGGATTGGATGCCCTAAAGGACTGACTGATAGCAAGTTTGTTGTTAATTTTGCAAATTTGAAAGTTTGACCGAACTAGCGGCACTGTAATTTTGGCTGACAGTAAGTTTGGATGTCCTGAAAGGAGGATGAGAGGCAGAATTGGATGTCCAGAAAGTAGGATTGAATGTCCCGAAGAGCGATTGGAGGCAGGATTGAATGCCCTGAAGGGCTAATTGATGGCAAGGTTGTCGTTAATTTTGAAAATTTGCTAATACATGGAAAGGTCTGCCGAACTGGCGGTACAGTAATTTTGATTGACAGTAAAGTTGGATTCCCTGAAAGGATAGGAGGCAGGATTGAATGCCCAGAAAGTAGGGCTGACTGCCTAGAAGGCTGATTGGAGACAGTATTGAATACCCTTAAAGGAGGATCCAATGCCCTGAAAGACTGATTGGAGGCAGGATTGGACGCCCTCAAATCCTGTAGATATAAACATGAGTACTTCGAGGGGTTGCAAGGGATGCACTTGCACCCCCTTGGCTTATGAAAAAAGGGGGAGGACTGAATCCACAAGAAACTACAGTCCAACAACATTATTCAATTGGAATTTTTCCTGGATGCAATAATAATAATAATAATAATTCTGGGAGTGCCCATGGATATAAAATAGACGTACGTTGAACGTTGTTTTAGTCAAGGGTTTGTTCATGTTTTATGGCGCTGGAATCATTTTACCTTGGAAACTATATTTTCCTGAGAAATTCAAACCTCTTCAACCTAGGCAACTAACACAGAACCATAGATCTATTGAGAAAAAAAGTCAACAAGTTTTGAGTACGTGCATATAGTCGAAGGGAAGCTATCGAGTACTATATTGTCGATATGTAATATAATGACTCAGCATGTTTATAATTTCAGGACGGATTGACGGATTAAAGTTATTTTGGATCCAGGATATATCTGCACGGCCATCAAACTTACAGAGATTCAAACCCATCACAATGGGTATGAAGATCATGGCCGCGGCTGCTGGATCGACTTTGATTTTAAAATACATGAGTGACTACTTCTTTCCTCTTCAATGGTTGCTCGCTAAGCTGCCTCTTTACGTGGCAATCATGGTGGTCGCCTTAAAGGGGTTTCCTTCTGTACGTACTTCGTTATGGGCATGTAAGAAGATTCTATGTGGTAGGTCTTTTGCTTTAATAAGTGATTGTTTTAAGAAGTGGTCGTCGAATGGAACATAAATTAACAATTTGATCTATGGTTCCAAGTAGGCTGGAAGAGGTGGTCATATTTTTAAGAAGCCGAATTGTAAAGTTCACCCTTTGTCAAAAACTGTTGCATTTCCAGAAATAATTCGCTGTGAATACATCAGTTTTTGATAGGAATGATCTTTGCAAAAATACTGTTGCCTTCCCGACGGATTACTTCTCTTCCTGCAATATTTTTTTGATAAAAAGTATACATTATCTAAAGTCATAAAATGTATCCGAATAAAGCAACGTACTTGAGATTTTTGATGTAAATTGAAGAGCCACAATGTCGCCTACTGACCAGTAAATCAATGAATCATTCATCGATAATAAATGGGCAAATTCGTTCACTCAGTAGGCCAGTGAGGAGTTTTGTACATCTCGGGTGCGAAATACGGATCCACGGAACTTTTTTGCAGAGTGCCAATATCCGTCACGCCGTCGCGTTGGAACTTATTTGAGCAGTGAACGAAAATCGATGGAGGTATGGAGATATCGATAATTCTACCGATAATATCGATGATATCGTATCCCTAAATCAAGCTCGGAATTGCCACAATATAACTTTTAACCGTGGCAATCTGTGGATGGAACACATCCAAAGAAATAAACGGAGAAGTTTCAGAAATGAAAGCACCGCTCTCCTTTTCTTTCTCCCAGCAGGAGGGAGAAGAAGAAGAAGAAGAAGGAGAAATACATCACCGCAACCTCTGAGAATCCCTTTGCTCTTGGGCTTCTTTTCTCCGATGCCCAGCATCTCATCCGTCTTGTCTGACAGCATCAAAGAAAGGCCAAATCTTTCTCTTTTTCATCTCTCGCAGTTCTCGAAAGAGGGCTGTATCCGATGCATTTCACTCTCCGCCAGATGACAATATGACGGCCATTCTCAAATTCTCTTTCTTTCGGGAGTCGGTCTCGAGGTCAATATTTCAATTTGTAGTTTTCCCTCTCTCGATATTGGCCTATGGTTATATTCGATACCAATTCATCAAGAAATGGTCTATTCCAGAAGAGAACATTCATTCATTCATTCATTCATTCATTCATTCATATGCTTATTAGCGGGTTTCAATAGATATTGAACCCGCTATTGCTTTTGGTTTTCCTGTCTGCCTGTCTATACGCAATGAAAAGGGTAAGGTAAAGGTCTTCCGTAAATGCAATAATGATGGCTATTGTTAACGTTACAAATCTACCGAGTTACTTGAGAATTAGAGAGTTGCGAATTAGAGAGTTGGCGGATTAGCAAGTTGCCAATTAATGGTAATTGAAACCTGCTAAATTTAAATATTGACCTTAGGCAATTTTCTTTCACTTGCTTGTTTATTGTTCGCAAAATATTAATCCGTGCTGCAACACACGAATAGAAATAAACGGTGGTGTTCATAAAACTACATTTCGAAGTGCATTCGCTCAAAAGTAACAAGTACATATATACTTCGGTACGAAGTTACAAGTAGTTTGTAAATAAACTTTGAGGATGAAATCCACAATTTGAAATCGTTTTGCTCTTTCAAAGTGATGCCCCGAGGCCAGAAATCGTCACAGAAAACATGGTCTTGACAGTCAGCGTTGACACGGCTTTGGTAGAGGGAATTATAGGGGTCATTCCCAAAGTGCGATTACTCTACTTTCAGGCGCTTTGATGAGCAAAGATGAAAATTTAATATTTCGGGGACTATGATAATGTTTCTCAAATTGTGGTTGGGAGTCCATGGCGACCTATTAAATGGTCCGTAGGATTTTCGGGAAGTTTCAGAAGCAAAAATAATGAAATAATGTATATTTAATAAAATGCAGCATCCTCTCTGTTATCCAAGAAATATACGAATGGGCGGCTCAAGGTTGATTTTGAACCTGGGCGGACTTTTTGCAGCCCCCGCCGGCGAAAACAGGAGATTTTCACAGATGCACAGTGAGCCATATAGCCTATAAAAGTGGCCAACAGTCTCTGAAAGAATTTCTCTAAAGATGTCTCTAAAAATTTCTTTAAACTTGTCTTTTTTTAGAGAGATTTTTTACTATTGGATTAGTTAAAAAAATTTAAACTTGACTTCAGTTTGGCGCCCT
>QLNU02003225.1:21899327-21923664 GCA_006491805.2 Dysdera silvatica | reverse complement strand
GCTTCAGTTACAAAGGCGTTCTCGATCATCCCCACCCCACACCGAGCTTTTTTAAAAAAAAATTTAAAGAATTTTCAACGTTTTATTTTAAAAATCTTTCCATTTTTTACTCGTTAAATCGGGGTCCGCGAAATGTCTTCTTTTCATTAAAATCGATTGTATTGCACTTGTTCATTATACAAGGGAAAAAACCCTATTTTCCTCGTTATATGCGGAAACTTGCTTAACGCAGTCTCAGTAAAAGTCCTACTGTACTAAAAATAAATGTTATATCCAGTGTCAGAGGCGTACGCAGAAAGTTCGTAAGGGAGAGTTATGGGCTCAATGGAGGGGTGGGGGATGTTACTGGAAGCTACAACTCACATATTCCTATGTTAAATATACAAAATTTCATTGCAATGGGGGGGGGGTTACGACCCTCATCAACACCCCCTTCTTACGCCAGTGTGTCCAGTATTTAAAATAAAATTAACTGCTATTCCCAATGCATACGATAAAGAATACTTATAATAAATATAAATACTGTTGTGTCTAATGCAGTGTACATAGTGATAATATACTAAGGCAGTGTACATAATCTGATGCAGTGGAATCCAAAGTGTACGCCGTGACTTACTCACAGGGGTGCCATGAACTAACATTACAAAATTTTGTCAATTTCATTTGTATGAAGCTGGGTTTTCGGCGGTCAGTAATAAAAACTAATAAATATTACACGAAAATCGATGTGGAGAATGAAATGAGAGTGGATTGATCCTGTATAATTCCACGATTTGAAAAAATATGCAGTGATTAATAAGCTCACCCATCATAACTAATTATAATTGTTGAATTTTTCCAATCACATCTATTTTGTGGTATTCAATGCATGTCTTATTTATTTAACCTAAGCTTACTTATTAGGATTTGACCATGGGCATACGCAGAAAATTCGTAAGTGAGGGTTATAGGCTCAATGGGGGAGGGGGGGGGATTACAGAGCTACAACTCACATATTCCTATGTTAAATGTGCAAAATTTCATTTCAATGGGGGTTACAACCCCTATCAACACCCCCTGCGTACGCCAATGGATTTGACATAGGAAACCTTGGGAGAACTTGGATCCAAAAAGGGCGCTGGGGATCGAAAACGTTTGGGAACCACTGGTGTAATTGATATAGGGCGCCGAGAATCGAAAACGTTTGGGAACCACTGGTGTAATTGATATAGGGCGCCGAGAATCGAAACGTTTGGGAACGTTCATTTCCCCAAACTAAGCTGGGCTATCTCCAAACTTCTCCGACACGCAAACTTTAAAGTTGTTTTTTCTCTAGTAAACAAAATACGTCCATCACAATTCAAAGACAACAACAGTGTTTACCATCGTTGTGGGGTCTACCAGGTTTTCTGCCAGTGTGGACTTTAATACATTGGTCAAACAAAACGCGCATTGGCCTATAGACTAAAAGAACACCAACGATACATTGATAAGGACGAGGTCCATAAATCGTCGATAGCGGTCCATTGCCTTGAACAAGACCATAAATTCAACTTCTCTGATCCTCGCATAATTCACCAACCCAGATCACCTATCGAACTCGACTGTGTCGAATCCTTTTTCATTAACAAATTCCAAGATATCATAGTGAACAATCACAGATCCACATCTTCCTTCAGCTCCGCCTGGAGAAATCTTCTTAAATCCACCTCACAGCCTGCTTCCACTTACTTTCCCGGCGCCTCTCTCTTTACTATAAACCTATTTTTTCCCCTGTTTTTCAAACGTTTTCTTACTGTATTCGACTCTTAGAAATTTGGCCGCATGTCAACCAACACAGTATTCCATAAATAATCGATTTTTCTAGAAAACCATAGCAATGACAATTATGCGACCAAGTGAATGGATTCACCTCTGATTGTTGACACTTTAGCTTCGTGCAATCCCGAAACGAATTGTCCACCCGAAACGCGTTGATTTTTATTCATAAATATTGTTGATATGTTACTAACGTTGTTATCAAAATTCCCTGTCCAAGAAATTTAGTTTCAGTTGAAAAATCTATTTATAGGTTAAAAAAAAGTACTGCTAAATATTCGTTCAGAGATCCAAAACATCCCGACATGAGACATTGGGCAATTGCTACGAATCAGGGGTGTCACAATTAAAAAATTATGGAGGTGACTAAAGTAGCTTTCAACGAAACTACGCGGTTCGATGGGAAACAGAAAAAACGTGCCCCAAAATCCAATGGCAGGGATTGGGCCCCCCCTTTCCTATACCACTGCTGTGAATCAAAGCTATAACTGTTGAGACAAATTGTACAATTTTTAACTCCCCCCCCTTGCGTTTACTATGAATATGACGGGAACGACTTTTCGCCACAGGTTTGTTTGCCGAGCTCTCATACAGTGAGATTTCCGCGTAGTTTATAAATAAGGTCTGTGCTTCGATTCAGAGAGATGAGTGTATATTATTGCACTGGCAGAAAATTATTAAATAGAATTTCGTGACCGCGATCATTGCATACACGTCATTGATTGCCACAGTTCGCCAGTAACATCAGACGAATTTGAGCCGAGTTGGGGATGATTAAAAAAGCAATTAATACATAGTTGCCGCGTACATTTCTAGGCAGGTTATCGAATCTTGTATGACTAATGGATGTAGTATTAAGGGTAGGAAAAGAAGGAATCCTGGTTTGATAAAGTTGCGCTTATTGAGGATGTTTATCGAGGCAATTTCAGGACAGCCGCGCTCTGAAAGAGCACGAGAGAGAGAGGACATAGGTGTTGTATTTACAGAGAACTTTTAATTATGTTGCCCACATGCCTATTTTTGCTCTGATGTAATTTTTGTTTCTTTTGATAATTGCAGTGGCAACACGCCTTTTCTTATTTATAGTTTCTCTATTTTATAATTTTCAGTGGCAACAGACATTTCTTTGTTTTTAATCTATTTATTTTATTTCAGTGGCAACACACTCGTTTTTCTGTTCTTAATTAATTTGTTTATTTTCATTTTTTTGAGTGGCAACATTGTTGTTTTAAGAAAAAGGAAATTCTTTTGTTGCTTCTTGTTAAGTTCAGTTCTGGAACTCAAAGAGTAAAGATATATTAAAAGGGGCTATTGAAGTACTTTTTTAACCGTTTTTGATTCTTCGGTTGTGGTTACTTCTGTTGCCGTGATGAGAGGTGTAGTCTGTGATAATATACTGAACCAACGGAGCCATGTTCCAACGAGTAGTTGGTAAGTACGCTCCTCATCGAGTTCATTTAAAGTCTAAAGGTTGATTTTGAATCGTTAACAACAACAATAGAGTTAGCAAGATGTAGAAAATATAGTTCATGTGCTACGTGACAGACGTGGGATCAAGAAGAAGAATAGGCTTTTTTTTAGAACTTCGAAACGTAACGCGAGCCAATGGGAAAAACAGGTTTTCTACGATTTGTGATCCTGAAGAACAAAACAATTGCGAATTTTTGAGTTCGTCTGCATTCTTACTTTATGGTAAAATATTTGAAGTAACGTTACTATTATTAGAAAGAATATGCAAAAAACGAAATGGCTTAAAAGCATAGACAGTAATAATATTAATAATAATAATAAAAAGATGATGATTGCGAGTGAACCGATCGAAGACGAGAGTTTAAAGTTCAAAGTTGATGTTTGGCGCTACTGCATGAGACGTTACCCACCTAAATCTAGTCCGCGTTTCCAAAACTGCCAATCTGGCAATCGGCACAAGGTGGCTAGCCGCACGTTGTTTACGTCGTTTTTTTGGGGGGGATTTTCGTCCTCCTTTTCCGCCTACGAATCGTAAAAAAGTTGTTTACGGCGTTTTTTGCGATTTTCGTCCTCCCCTCCCCTTTCTTCTCTTTCCTTTCTTTTTCCCTTCTTAAATTCACACATATCTTACCTTGCATATGTAATCCATCAAAATAAAAAATTAAATGCTCAAGCATTTTCACTACAACAAACACAATCAGACGAGAGAGCAATCACTGAATGGCGTCTCAAACCAGAGTTATCACTGGATGACATATACATATGTGACACCAGACTTTGTTCCAGTAATACTGAAACAATATAAATTAGCTAGATCTGATAAAAAAGCTAGATTTTCTAAAATATTAGCTAGATCTAATAAAATACCTCCTTTAAAATACCTTTTCTAAAATACCTTCTTCGAGATACCTCTTCTGAAATACCTCCTCTAAAATACCTCTTCTAAAATACCTTCTCCAAAATACCTTGTCTAAAATACTTCTAAAATACCTCCTCTAAAGTACCTCTCCTAAAATATCCTAAAATGCCACTTTTAAGGTACGTCCTCTAAAATATCTCCTCCAAAGTACCTCTTCTAAAATATCTTTTCTAAAATATTTCCTCCAAAATAACTCCTCTACAATACCTCCTTTAACATACCTTCTCTACAATACCTCTTCTAACATACCTTTCCACAAATTTGTCCTCTACAATACCGTCTCTAAAATACCTTTTCTAAAATACTTTCTCTAAAATATCTCCTCTACGATGACTCTTCTAGAAAACTTCCTCTAAAATTCCTTTCCTACAAAAAGTCCTCTAAAATACCTTTCCTACAAAAAGTCCTCTAGAATACGTTTCCTAAAATACTATCTCCAAAATACCTCCTCTAAATATCGCCTCCAAAATATTTCTTCTAAAATATCTTCTCTGAGCTATTTTCTCTTCTGGTCAGATGTTAGTTTTCTAGCCAAGTACGTATTATTATTGTGGGGAAACACTAATACCAATTTTGGCGAAGTCCACGCACATGCGCAGAAGGATCGCTCTCCAGCCGATCTGCTTTCCCGCTACGGGCTAGTGATTCTATTACGTTACAAATCCATCTAGTGCAATTTTTAGTGATTTCTAGCAGAAAGTGATTTATGTCAAAAATTCATCTAGTGCAATTTTTAGTGATTTCTAGCGGAAAGTGAGATAAGTGGGTGATGTCTCGTGCAGTGACCCCAGATTTTTGTTTTATTACTCCAGATGAGGGATCGGAAACCTGCAGAAAGAGTGCCATACGTAGTATGCGGAGTGATTTAAAATTAGAAAAATCCGAATATGTTTGTTCGACGACGATTTGAAATTCAAAAGAAGCATGTTATTTGTTTCCAAATAAAATTTATCCCCGTTTTCACATCATTCGATGAGGAGTGAAATTTTTATATACTATAATATTATATTTTAATGTATATAATTATTATTAGGCCTACCTAATCAGTGCCAAAAATGCTCATACACAGTGCTAATGATTTTTGATTACTTCCGGGAAAAGGATTTCTATAGGAAGTTGCCATCACTTCTTTTATAATCAGCGCCGACGAGAGTGGGGCGGCAGGGGCTGCAGCCCGGGGAGCACAAAGAAGGGGACCAGCTCTTGGCGCCCCTACTTATAATACGTGTCTATAGAAGAAACGTGTTCGCTACGATTTCTGCCAAGGGCAGCACAGACTACCATTGTAATTTAAAGTTCCTTCTATGTTTCGCATCTTCAAAATCTTTACATATTAGTAATTAGCGTCAAAAATATTTTTAATTAATGCTCATGATTTTCATTCACTTTCGGTGGGTAGGGAATTTTTGTATAGTTAACAGATACTGTTTTTTTATTTTTTTACTCTACATAACGTTTTTTCCCCATTTTTGAATTTTCTTATGTAATTATAATTTATTATATTATATAATTTATTATAATATTAATGCCTATCTATTCCAATTTCCGCTAATTCTTCTGATTTTTTTAACTTTATTATGTACAGTTAACCTCGATATATTAACATATTCAATATATTCAGGAAGAAAACCTTTCATTACGAGAAAAAATCTGTTATAGTAAGCAACAGATCAGTAAATTTTCTCCTTGTAAAATGTAAAAATAGATCTCTCCTTCCCCCCCCCCTTTTTTTTCAAAGATTTTTGTATGGAGGGTTCAAATTTGTAGAAGATTTTTTGTCAAATAATGATGTGAAAGTATGTAAAATTCTGATATTTAAATATATGATATATAATATATGTAAATAATGATATGTATCCGTTTCCGCTGTTCTGTAATTTTTTAATGGTAACCCGATTGTAACCAAAACCAGATATAACGAACAAAAGCCGTAGACATTCATGCTCGTCATAAGTGGGTTCAGTTATATTAATAATTTCAAAAATTATTAAAATAACTAAATAATTAGACAACGGATGGGAGAAAACACGCATATACTTCAATAACAAGGAAATAATAATAATAAAAATTTTGCGTAGATTTCTCCGTGAACAAAACCCTTTCGATTTCGTAAATGACGTCATAACGGCCTAACGCCCTCTACCGGCGATAGAGTATTTCCGCAGCCATTCATCATTTTTATACACTCTCGTTTTCCTTCCTCCATTTCTTTCTTCTCGGACGCTTTTGGCGGGAAAAAATTTCAAGCAATCTTAAAAATCTCGTCTACGTAACGATGGAGAAGAAAGAGATAAAAAAAAAGGAAAGAAAAAAAAGAAAAAATGATCTACGCATGTGTGGTTTCTGACAAAAGATGCATGATGAAGGGGGGGTTGGAGCGGGGGGGGGGCAAAGGGATGCATCTGGGCTTTACACAAGTCCATCATATTGTTTGTGTTTAAAAAGCTCAACGCAAAAAACTAACAAAACATATTTAAATTTATTTTTTACGACTTTTTCTTTTTTTTTTTTTTTTAAACTTAATTTTTAAGTTTGCATTTATCACAAAAACTTTCTTCAAACTCAAAAATTTATCTTTTATTTTTTGTTCCAATTTGCTTTTCATTTAATATTATTTTAAATTTCATTTTTACAATTCTGAGATTTTATAATAAATCTTTAAATATTTTCCCTATGAAATAAATATTTGTTTTATTAAGGAAAAAGAGAAAACACATCTTTCCTCTACTGTATTAATAACGAATGTAAAAAAGTTATTTTAAGTTATTATATTTATTTTTTTATTTTATTTATTTAATTTATTAACTCACTTATATCAAAGAATTGCCAAATTTAAAATTATAATATAAATATACATATATATATACTTATATATTATCTATATCTTGCTTCATACAATTAAATGCATTAGTGGATTTTTTAACATAATTTCTGTAAGTGATAATTATTATTTTATAACCGTTTTCGTTATTCTATAATGCATGATAACTATCATAACTTTATATTATTAGCAAACTGGAATAATTACGCAGATATTATTTAAAAAAATAACGTGTTTTATTGCCTTCGGGAAATATAAAAATAACAGACGACATTTTAAAATGGTAAAGGAACTGGCAACAGAGTAAAAGGGGGATTTTTTTTTGTTCTTGATTTCCCCTTTTCAAAATTTCTTGAGAAATTTTCCCTTTTTTCTGTGTATACTCTTCTTTTTTTCAGAGTAGCGATGGACAACATCGTTCACTTTTGTGATTTGTGTCAGTCTGTACCAGTCACTGAAGACTCGTTCAGTTAAAGCGCGTATGTTTCTCAAACCACTTCCTTCGCTACTTTTTTCTGGTGGTGAAGGGCTGGGGAGGCAGAAAAATACAAGCAAGTGGAAGAAAATCATTTAAAGTCTATATTTAAATTTAGAGGGTTTCAATTAACATTAATTTGCGACTTTTTAATTCGCGACCCTCTATTTCACGGCCATCTAAATCGCGACCCTCTAATTCGTGACCCTATAAGTCGCGGCCCTCTACTTCGCCACCCTCTAATTCGCCACTCTTTAATTCTCAAGCAACTCGGTAGGTTTTCAACTTTATCAGTAGCCATCGTTATTGCATTTACCGAAGATCCTTACTTTATCCATCTTATTGCAGGCGGGCGAACGGACGGACGGACAGACAGGCGCGCAAGCAGGCATAATTTAAATTCTAGTAGATTATATTTTTACAAGGGAGCTAATCAATTATTCATAACTAGATTAAGTGTAACCGATTGTAGTTTAGTTGTATTTTTCAAATTAGTTTAGAGTTTAGTTAATGCATTTTCTGAGATGTTGCCACGTAAACATCACTAAATATCTAATGTTGTTTCAACTTCTGTCTGACGGCCGGCTTTTCAAAATGCCCATCCAAAATATAACTCGCTGCCTGCCTTAAAGAAGATTCAGTATATATATATATACAGTGAAAACTGTCTTAGGCGGAACCTACATAAAGCGGAAACTTGCTCAACACGGAATTTTTTTACGGTCCCTTCAAAAGTCAATGGTAGTTAACATTATCTAACACAGAAACTGTCTAACGCGGAAACGGAAAGCACTATTTAGTCCCGTTAAAGAGAAAAGCCTTCATAAAGCGGAAAATCGCCAGTAGGAAGAAAATTTTCTTAGCAGAAAAAGGAAAGAGGGTTGTAATACAATGCAAATAGCAAAGTGGGGGATGACGAATAAAAGGCATTTTACAGATATAGAATGCCCTTGTCCGGATAGGCGGAGCCAGGGGGCGGTTTTGGAGGTTGTAACCCCCATCGTAATGAAATTTTGTATATTTAATATAGGAATATATGAGTTGTAGCTCTGTAACCCCTCCCATTAAGCCTATAATCCCCCCTTATGAACTTTCCTATTAACAATTTTTTTTCTTATAAGATATGGTATTTTTACCAATCTTATGTTTAAATGATCTTATGTTTAAATCTTACGTTTAATTTATGTTTAAATGTATTAAATTGAATCTTAATAGAGATATTTATTGTCCAACATACAACAATAATCCATATTCTACTAGAGCTTGTGGAAATTTAAATATTCCATTTTCAAGAACAAACTACTTACATAATAGCATTTTAGTGTTGTGTCCTAAGAATTGAAACTCTTTCCCAGATGATTTGAAATCTATAAATAATGTCTTTATTCAAATGTAAATTAAGAAAACGTCTTCTAACATCTTGATCTTTGTATGCAGATACTAGTTTTTGGAAATTGATATTGGTATAAATGTTTAATTAATATTTAATTACTAAAACAATAATAATATTAAAAAATTAATGTTTGTATAATGAAAATTAATATTTGTGTAAAGAAATAATGTTATTTATTGTATATTGCATTGCCTCTTGTTCTGTGTTGCTTTCTTGAGGGTGTTGGGAACTTGTCGGGTCTCTGTGCCTTTTTTCCCTTCTCCCTCTTGGCATAGTTTATGATGACTAATTGTAATTATATTTTGTAATTTTCTTATGTATCTATCATATGCTGAGAAAATAAACTGAATTGAAAATTCTGCCTACGCCTATGCTTGCCCGACCACCATTTTGCACACCACCCACCCACCATAGCATACCCAGAAAGTTCATAAGGAGAGGGTTACAGGCTTACAATGGGGGGTTACAGAGCTACAACTCCATTGTATTTACATGTATACTATAAACAATTTTATCTCAATGGGAGAATAAGGAGCGAATGAGGAGCTCTCCTCATTCGTCTAGCGGTCCAAGACACTCCGGGCTAAACGGAGGGACCCTGGTTCGAATCCAGGATGGGGAAAGCGTCTCTTTTTCTCCAAAATTACACAAGCTCTAGTTTGAGCTGTAATTAAAACGTGGGTGGCAAAAATTATAGTATAATAAATTCCCCCACGAAAACTCACAAAATTCTCGCCCCGGAGGCTTTCTTGTGTTGACCATATTTGGCAATTGTGTTATCCCTGCGGAGGGTAATAATACCTTAACAAACGTAAAACAAATAAGTCGTTTCACAAATCATCGTAGACAGAAATCAAATTTGTTCTAATATCGTAAGTCTTATTTACGACTGGATTTAAAGCATCGTAATTCGAAGATTTATTGCCATTCAACTTCGGTTAAGCTTGGAGATCAGAAAGAGCAATCCCATTTATGTATGTCATTGCGATTATATATAATCGTATGTCTCTTTCATTCTAAGATTAGTTCTAAACATTTCTTCCTAAAAATTGCGATTTTTAAGGGAAATTTTTTTAAAAAATGATTTTTTTTTTAAAACTTATGATTATCTCGGCTTTTTTATCGTGCATTTTTTTCGTAGGTAAATTTATGTTTTATGTTTAGATGTTTGTTTTATCGTATGTTGTGTATGGCATAAAAAATACGCAGATATATTATTTTAATCCACATGTCGTTGTCGTCATCACCTCCACCCCCAATTATGATGATGAAACTGACGTGTGCGTCGTCATCGTCAATATTATGTTAGGCTAATTCTATTCATCGATGACGTCGATAATTATCGATGTTCGAGAATATTTTTAAGTGGGCAGGATTGTATCCCTTATGTTAAAAATGTGTTTAATGGTGAATAATGTCAAACGATATGCGTATCATAATTAATAACAACTGTGTTAACAATATGTGTATCATAATTAATGGTGCTAACAATATGTGTATCATAATTAATGGTGCTAACAATATGTGTATCATAATTAAAGGTGCTAACAATATGTGTATCATAATTAATGGTGCTAACAATATGTGTATCATAATTAATGGTGTTAACAATATGTGTATCATAATTAATGGTGTTAACAATATGTTTATCATATATAATGGTGTTAATAATATGTGTATAATTAATGGTGTCAACAATATGTGTATAATTAATGGTGTCAACAATATGTGTATAATTAATGGTGTTAACAACACGTGCATCACAATTAATGGTGTTAACAATACGTGTATCATAATGAATGGCGTTAAAATATGTGTATCATAATTAATGGTGTTAACAAAATATGTATCATAATTAATGGTGTTAATAATATGTGTGGTAGCTAATGATGCTATCAACATCTATAATAATTAAGATATATGCATGCGTTTGGAAAGGTCGCAAATCTTTTAAGTCCCCCCCCCTTTTTTTAAATCTTATTTTATTTTCCAAATTTTTAGTTTTTGGGATCTGCAATAGCTTTTCTGAAATTCTATTTATTTTTTAAGTTAGGCTTTTTCATGTAAGCCAAGCCCACGTTTTTAAATGGACCTCCATACTAAGAAAACAACTTGAGTTACTGCATTTTCGAGGTTTTTTTCCTCCTAATTTTTGAGTGTTTGTCATTGACTACAATTTTATTATTATAACTTACTTCGGTGGTGGCAACTCTACTTGAACGGCAATCAGAAGCCTATTATTTGTTATTTTACCATGTACAATTTTTCTTGTGATAGCAAGCAATAGCGTACAATAAATATAGGGAAGGGCATCTCAAGTAGTTTTAAAGACAATCATGTGATGTGACCTTGTGTGTAGAGGGAAATTGGAAAAGGTGGCCTAGAAAGGTGGCGCAGTAATCCCAGGTGATGCGACCTTAGAGACAATAAGTTGTATAGCCAATGGGTGAAAGGACTTAGATCCGAAAGCACCCTCTCTCTCCTGCGCGTTTGATAACAAGTTAGTAAGTTCATTTGGAATTGAAATCTTTATATTGTTTTGTTGGTTAGTTATATCGTTTTATTTTCGTTTTTATAACGTGTGTTCAGTTATACGATGAAACGTGCAAGACAACGTAAAGCGGGTAAAATATTTTTATTTAAAACATGAGCCAGGCTTTCAACTGTTCAATGGAACAGCCATCATCAGATGCAGAATATGAATAATATCGAATACAAATATTTAAAATAAAATAACAATCGTGATCGTGCAGGAATTAAAATCAATGTGTTGTTGTAAAAACACTTAAAGACCATAGTATGATGGTAAAATGGTTGTGAAAATATAAGAATAAATTCTCTGTGGAATGTCTATTAAAAATTTTGGTGAGTCTTCGAGTGGGTATGTCAGAGTGAAGCGTTTTTTGCAAAATAAGCATAGTTCAAATAGCAAAAAATCAAATAGCAAAATAAGCATAATTCTGCATATTGCATATACTCTAGGTACATTTGAAAACATAGCTGATTCTATGTGTGATTTAGGTTGTGAAGACTTGTATAATGGAAAAGATAGTGACTCAGTGGATTTATAAAAAACGTAAATATTCAGATAGGAATTAGTTCTAGTGATAAGTAAGTCTAAAAGCGGAATACATTGATTTCGATCCTCAGTTTGAGAAATAAATTTGGATAGTAAGGTAGAAGTTGTTAAATTGGTCAAGTATACCAGAAACATCAACAAGAATTCTGTTATATACGAATAACAAAGCATCGTCAACATATCATAAGCAGCAGAGGTTATTTGCGTCCCCACGCCACCTTTTTCCCTCAGGAGGGATATAACGATTCAGTTCGTTGGTGCCGTGTTTGCCGTGGTAAGCTAGGTTATTTGCGCAAGATGAGAGGATAATGTTTTCCACATTTCTTAAAACAAAGCCAACTATGTCACGTTGTCTTGCACGTTTTATTGGATTACTCCATCAAGCGGTGGTATTTTCTCTTTACTTCTCTGTGAGTTCAGTTATTAGTTATTTTTACTATTAATGTAAAGGGTTCTTTAAAACAAAAAGCTATCTTTAAAGGTAACCCAAACATAAAAATTACCCAATATGGTTTTCACAAATAAGTGGAAATAAACTACGCTAGTCTTTGTTAGCAACTAAGCTACAAACAACTATTGTTTTAGAGGAGAACCAGCAGAAAGTGCATTTATTATTGATCTGTCCTGTTTGAATTCTCTGCTAAAGGGAAGAGTTTGTCCTCAATGCCATGTACCCAGTCTGATGATTAAAGACAACGATGCAAAACGAATGGATTGTTCAATGGCATTGAATATTCTTTGCCAGTGTTGTGGTTTTGAAAATTGAACCAGTTCTCTTACTTCTAAGAGGCAGGATACGTTTTTTGAAGTAAATCGTCGTCTTGTATGTGCATTTCGCGAAATTGGATGTGGATATAGGATTGCTGCACCTTTACGGAGTTGATGAACATGCCTTCTCCACATGTGTCGACCATTCCCATACGAAGCATTTAGGGAAGGTGGTTCGAACTATTGCAAATGAGATTATGAGTACTTCTGGTATTTGTGCCTATAAGGAAATGCAAAGTACTGATATTGCAGTGCCTGTCCATGGAACGTGGTATTATCTTGCTTATTTATTCATCGCTTTCAGGATTTGTGTCGATGGAAGGCGACATAAATCAAGAGATCGAACGTCGTATCAAGCTTAGCTGGCAAGCATTCTACCAGCTACAAATAATTTTTAAAAAAAAGCTCCCTATTTCTTTACAGAGGAAAGTTTTCGATCAATGCATCCTACCTGTTCTGACTTATGGTAGTGAGACATGGACATTGACTGCCAAAGGTATCCAAAAGTTACGAGTGGTACAAAGGAACATGGAACGGCAGATGCTTGGTATCACGCGACGAGATCGAAAGACCTTCAGTTGGATAAGAGATCAAACAAAAGTTTGTGATATCATTGCGAAGGTAAAAAGTTTGAAATGGAAGTGGGCAGCCCATATTGCTAGAAGAACTGACAACAGATGGATCAAAAACATCCTAGAATGGATCCCATTGGACACCACACGCCCAAGGAAAAGGCCAAAGACGAGATGGGTGGATGAAATAATTAAATATATTGGGCACAAGTGGCAGCAAAATGCACAAGATCGACTTCGTTGGAAAGATGCAGAGGAGGCCTTTATCCTGCAGTGGATTGACAACGGCTGAAATGATGATGAATGATCATATATATATATATATTAAATTGAATACAATTTATCTCCTCGTATTCACATTGTATACCACGAGGCGTACAGAAATAAGTTAAAACACTAACACGCATGTTGAAAACAAAGAATTAAATACAATAAAAAGAGTAGCTAAAAATATATATAAAGAAAGGTTAAAACTCCAATTTATATACAAAAGACCGAAATGCAGAACAAGTCTCTTTCGACGTCACTAAATCAAAAAACGCCCGTGGCCAAGAAATCAACAGTTTCTGTAAGGTGGCCTGTAGAGCGTCTTTCTGCGGAAAGTACACAGCACAATTTAAAATAATGTGCTCAACATTATCTTCGCCGTCACCACAACTGCAAAATTCACCTAAAGGGAGTTTGAAACGCTTCAAGTAGCTTCCAAAATTTTCATGTCCAGTCAAAATTTGAGTGAATTTGAATGTTGTGAATTCTTTTAATTTTACTCGGCGGAAAATAGTCGGAAAAAACTTTTTGGTCCACTGAGCCCTGGATGATCGGAGATATTCTGCATTCCAATTAGAGAGAGCACTTTTCTCGAGAAAGCCTCTTCAATGGTAGGGTGAAGTTTTATATTTAGATGGGTAGCCAGCTTTGCCAACCAAAATTTCAGCAATGACCACGGACATGGACAAAATGGGTGTCTGTATCCAAATTTCGCAAAGTTTTTAAAATTGTTTGCACTTCAACGACAAGTTTCTCTACAGTATTAATGTTCTGCGAAAGCTGCAACGAAGAAAGAGAGTCACTTCAAATCAAAAATTAAATTGATCCCAAAACGAAAGTGAACTCATGAATATATTTCACTGAGAGATTTAAGCACAACAACTCAGCCTGAAAAACAGAACAATTATTGCAAATTCGATATTGCTTATATTCTCTTTCTTTTCCATTTTCATACACCACAAAAGCAAGGCCAACTCTGTCATTCACTTTACTTCCATCAGTGAAACAAATTAAATGATAATTCTCGAGAATATTATCAGAATAAATAACAGTTGATATGGGATCTCTATTCATGGGATGCGGCAGACGGGAAATGGGAAGATCACCATTGAGGGAGGAGGAAGAGGAGGAACTGGAAATAGATTCTCTCATAGCAATATTGATTAAAATTTCAATGTCAATGGGAAGAATACCAGAGATAATAAAAAGAGCCTCATAGCTAAAAGTTCTGTAGCCACGAACAATTCTAAGAAGAAACCTTCTCTGAATTTCTCTAAGGAGCTTTCAGTTAATTTTCTTCTCTAAGGAATTTCCCCAAACTCTTGATGCATATGAAATAAAAGGAACAATGCCTTGTTTATAAATTAACCTAAGAACATCCATTTTGAGTCCATAAGTATTCCTAGAGATTTTATACAAAGCCGACAATTTTTTTTGCATTTATTTTAGAAGTATGATATGTGATTCTTTCACTGAAATATATTATCCAGGATAACTCCCAAATATTTAATTTGCATAACTTCTTCGATAGGAACATCTCCAAGTGATAAACTGATTCTACAACCCGTACTTAATTTTTTATGCACCATCATAACTTTACTCTTGAATGGATTACATTCCAGTTTGTAACGTCTTGACCATTGAAAAGCAACATTCAAAATATCTTGAGACAAGGAACAAGGTATCAGCAAAATTTTTGCTTTAAACAATGAAAAGAAGTCATCAGCAAAAGCAATACTAGAATAATTCTGGAAAGCAGATAATTTACATAGAAGATCATTCATAATGAGATTCTACAGAAAAGGCCCAGAGACGGAACCTTGAGGACATCCCTTTTCCAAACAATATTCTTTAGTAATATTGCCCAGCGTAAGTTCTGCAGTGCGAGTATGCAAAAAACTCTTAATTAAATAAAATATGTTTCTAGGCACATTAGAATGTTTTAACCGCTTAAGAATTCCAGGCCACCAAGCGTTATCAAAAGCTCCTCTTATGTCAAGGAACAACAATATTGTAACGTAATTTTTCCTCTTACCAAGGTAAACCGAATTACACAAACGTAGAAGTGCATCTTCAGTTGACTGCTGTGGTGTAAAACCGTACTGATCATCACTCAAAAAATTTCCATTCCTCAAATGATAATTTAACCTGTTTATGCAGAGTTTCTCGAGACATTTACCTAAACATGGAAGAAGGCTGATACATCTAATATTATCAATACGAACTTGTTTAGTTTGACTACCTCTAGGTATCAGCACAACCCTAGCCTTCTTCCAGAGTTCCGGAAAAAGTCCTTCATCCAACCATGTATCACAAAGGAAGGAAGGACACGCATTATGAAAATTTTGAATCATGTCATTTGTTATTTCATCCGTCCCAGGGACTTTGCCAAGCTTTAACTTTCTTATAACATCATCAACTTCAGCCTTTGGAAAAGAGAAATCATCATCTACATCGTAAAGAGCAATCATTTCTGACCGAAAAGGTTTATGAAAATCTTCATCATTGAGTATGTTATCAGGAGGAAAACACTTCTTCATAATGGAATGAATAGTACCTTCAAAGGATGAAGTAACCAGACACAAAGATAGTTCAGGACCCGAAATTTCAATTCTTTTACTAAAATTCGTTTAGACACCGAATGTATAAATTTTCCTCCAAACATTTTGCATAGTTATGTCCTCCAGAAACTTCCTTCAAGAATTAAGTTTGCTCGCTTTCAGTAAAGACGAATACTTCAGCCTTATTTGGAGATACTTTTCCTTAAAAACCTTCCTGACGGTAGAATTTTTTGCTCTTTGGTATCTGTTTCCAGCTGCATTTAAATATTTACGTAAACAGGCGATCTCGATTGACCACCAAGGAATACTATGCATTCTAGTTCTCCCCAGTGGGATCGAATTTTTTGCAGTAGAGATGATTAATTGGTTTAATTCTTACACAACATTCTGTAACATTTCCGGACAATTACAAAACTTCAAACAATTTAGAATTTCTTCGATTTCGTTAACACAGCAGCTCTGAAATCGACTCCAGTTTGCTATTTTAACGTTGAAGAGATCGCCTATCGAGGTACAAGTGGAAACATTTTGCTATTCTATGATCAGACTCAACTTCTGGAATACACCAATTTTGAATAAATGCAAGAAGATTCTGTCCAACAACCGTTACATCAATGCAACTGCATCCCTGTGTGGAACAAAAAGTTGGTTCACAATCTTCGTTAATGACAAAAAGCTGCCAGGTGCTCAGAAATTCACACAATTCAATGCCTCTGGAGTCAGTGATTGGACTAAATTAAATGTGTGATTTGCTATTTGAATCCATACCCTAGACCAGCCACTGTATCTTTTTTCTTGAAAAAACCCGGGTAATTTTAGTAAGATCAGCGTCAATGTTTACAGAAGGTTCAAAATAATATGAGAATAAAACAAATTCAGAAGTTGCAGTAGAAAGATCAGCAGTAACCATATTATAGTCAGAAGTTTTACATCCAATAAGGCAGAAAAGGCACTTGAGCGAATAATGATTGCCGCTTTGATAACTTCAAATTCCGGACTAAAGAAAATTCTATACGTTCCCGGATGGCCAGAAGGAGTTCCTCTAAAGCAATGAAGCTCTTGAATAAGCGCAACATCAATATTGTAATTTTCCATATGGAGAATCAACTGTTGCGTGGCGGCAGACTTAGACTTGTACAAATTTAACTGAACAACACGCAAAAAACGGGAAGCATAGTCAGCCGTAAAAAGCCCGGGAAATAACCACACTTTTGAAAAACTCGAGACCAGGGCAGCAATCAGGAAAAGGCCTATGATCAGCATCAACTTTTTTGCCAACGTCTTTAGTTTTCTTATTAAATCGAACACAATTATCACAAATCTGAATCTCCCGAAAACACTTTTAACTCTTACGTTCTCCTGTACACTTGAAACAAGTTATAAGATTTCTACACTCAGTTGCCTTATGGTTGTATGACAAACATTTGAAACAACGATTTAACACTGTAAAATCCTCCATCCTACACGTAGTCCAGTTCAGTCTCAATGAGGTCAACAATAAAAGTTTTTTGCGACAAACTGGGTGAACTTCCAAAACGATGTGCTTTGTATCAATGAATTTTTTCAAAACAAATCTAACCCTGGTCTGATTCCACACGTGGCTAAATTCATTTAATTCGGGATTTTGTTCTTCCAGCGCATTAATCAATTCCACTTCACCAACATCATTAGGAACATTTTTAAAAGTAGCGTTGGATTTCTACCCTTTTCAAAAGTCGAGATCCAATTAGATTTAGTTTGTAATGCACTTTGACCTTTGTCTTTTTGCACCTTTTGTCCTCTTCTGAAAAGCATTTTACAATAACTCTCTTATCCACATATGTCATGCCTCTAACACCAGCTTTAGATTTCCTCAGATCCACTTCAGCTTTAATTAGCTTTTTAACATCCTCAGCGGAACAATTAGAATCTGTTGATCCAACGACAATATTAAATTCAGAAGGGTTTTTTTTTACGTTCACCAATAGGTGGCGCCACAATTTCCAGATATAATTTTTTACATCCGCCAACCAAGGAATTTTGACAAACCAAGCGAAATTGTTCAGTTTTTAAACTTTCAAATCCTTTGACAAAACTTTCAACTCACCCAAAGCACTCTTTGCCTCTTCTCGCAGCTGGGTGTTTGAATTACTCTTCGCATTTAGCACAATTTCCAACGATTTGCAACAATTTTTAAGAGCACCATAAAAGGCGTCATCATCAACAGCCGCCATGTTGGCTTTCCCGGGGGGATATATTGCCTGTGGATATTTTGTTAAAAGAATGCTTGGGATGGAACGATGTTGATAGAATCGGTCCAAAGTACACTTCTTGGAAAGCAGGTCCCATTTGTTTATGCAATTACATTGGCTCATCTCCAAACATAGGATGGAAACTTGTAGAAATTTTATGCGTTTAGAATTGAAGTATAGACAGCAGATGTTCATTATTACGGTGATGGGGGACAGCAAATAGCTAGGATACTATTGTTAAGCTTAATCTACATGCGGGTAAAATTATTAGAAATGTATAGGTTGCTATTAATTAATTATTAGAATGTAGGTCACGGTCAAAAGCATTTTGGCACAGCGCCTCAGAAGGTAGTGAAATCAGCAAAGGAATTCGTGGTAAAGGAAAATTCGCGAATGTCCAAATTAATCTGATTGTCAATAATTCTGACATTGCCCTTCAAAATAACACAGCATCTGTTGAAGAAATGTTGAAGAAATCTATTGAGGAAATGTTGAAGAAATCGATTGAGGAAATATTGAAGAAATCTATTGAAGAAATGTTGAAGAAAGCTATTGAAGAAATGTTGAAGAAATCTATTGAGGAAATATTGAAGAAATCTATTGAAGAAATGTTGAAGAAATCTATTGAGGAAATGTTGAAGAAATCTATTGAGGAAATGTTGAAGAAATGTATTGAAGAAATGTTGAAGAAATGTCGAATTCAACATGGGCCTCATTTTATCCTCTTGCTGATCAGGACAGACATCCTCTACATTCCAAATGTCCAACTGGAGCTGCAAGTTGGTATACTCACCAGCAGCCGAAATTCAATAGGAAAGTGCATGAACATATAGGAAGTCTTCCTTTAAATATTGCAACAAAACTGGAGAAACCTATTTATGAAAGGCTTGTCCCTTCCTGATACGTTGGCCAAATACCTGCATGAAAAAACGCAAAATGAGAACGAACCATTTCATGCAATCGTTTGGAAGCATTACCCAAAGGATATGTTTACTGAATTGGATTCTCTGATTTTAGGAGCTTATAGCGCTACCAACCACTTTAATACTGGTTCTAAAATTGATTTGGGAGTAATGTGATGTATCTTTATCGACCCCTGCATATACATTCAAAAACATATTAAAAGAAGTGATATCATACGTGTTGCCGGAAGCTTAAAGCATTCAATACCACAGCAAATCCAACGTCGAAAGGGCCTTTGAGGTTTAAAAAAAAAAAAAAAAAGCTATCATATTATATTCAATATATTTTCTTTCAATATGTAAATTAAGTACGTAAACTTCAAATGCGTATTTTGGAAAACTAACTTTGGGAGATATACAGCTTTAAGGTAAACATGATATCTATGTTCAAACAATCAGATTTAAAAAATTATAAAAGCATTTTATAGCATATAAATATGTGCCCCAAATAGTTTTGAATTTGACCACGTAAAACAATAATTTTCTCTAAAAAAAAACCGCTTTTTGCATTATGTTAAGAATAATTTATTTTTTTCTAAAAATCCACCTACAATACAAATATTATTTCCGCTACATACAATAGTGAAGATAATTGTATTTGATTTCCGTTTTAAGTTAAATCACAAAATTAATTAGAATCGAAGTTATTATATTTGAAAGTTGCTGCTAATTAGGCCCTTGAATAGCAAATAATTAACAGTTAGTGGAAATTTATTTTTCTTTAAAAATTTGTTCTAGCTTAATTGATTCGGTCAATTTGAAATGGTAATTTATTTTCACAATGTAAAATAACACCCCCTTTTCAAAATGATCGATTTAATTGTAAGTGCACTTGCCACAAAAAACATAATTTATTGATAAATAAAAACGAATTCTCCAATGTATGCATATATTTTGATGGTATTAATGATATGAATATAATATTATAGTTACAATATAATATTCAGAACACAAGCATGATACTGAAAGTATGCTAGCCTGCATCCCAGGTAGCAAAAATCGTTCTAGGGACGTCCTGAGGATGTTCAGAACGTCCCAGAAACGATCTTTACTCTCTGGGATTTTGCTTGTTTTTTTTTTCACATGAATTTTTATTACACTGATATTCAACATGAAACAGACAATGTTTCGTATATTCAACATAATATACTCAATAAAAATATGCCCAATATAATACGCGTATTCAATAAATACTTATTCAACAAAACGTTTCATACATTCCATTAATTTAGAATTTTTTTTTAGGATTATATATATATATATATATACTTTGCGCAAAAACATGAAAGAAGACATAAGAAAATTCAACTGTGAGTTAGTAAGGAAGGCCATTGAAAATAACAAGAGCCTTAGGGTTGTTAAAGGGAGTTTGTCTATTGGGAAGAAACACATCATTGCATTAAAAGGAGAGGATGGCACCGTAACAAGAAATAGGGAAGAAATACTTAGAAGAGTTGAAGAATTCTACAAAAAACTATATGAAAGTAACAGTGGATTAAACGAAGACACTGAAATAGTCGAAGGAACAGCTCCTAAAATCTTAAAAGAAGAAGTTTCATTTGCAATAAAAAGTATGAAGAAAGGAAGAGCCCCTGGCGATGATGGTATTACATTAGATATCCTAAAAGAAGCTGGAGAATATGTAGAAGACATACTTGCAAAATTCTTTACCAAATGTCTTAACAGCGGTAACATACCAAACCAATGGGATTCTGCAACAGTAATTCTTTTGCATAAAAAAGGTGATAAAGAGGATTTGAAAAATTACCGACCAATTAGCTTGTTACCTGCTATTTATAAAATCTTCACAAAAGTGCTAACACATCGCCTGCAGAAAAAATTAGATGCAGCTCAACCAAGAGAACAAGCTGGATTTCGAAGTGGATTCAGTACAGTGGACCATATTCAAGTATTAAGAGAATTAATTGAAAGAACACATGAATATGAACTTCCATTGTGTGTTGCATTTATTGACTATGAGAAGGCCTTTGACTCTATTAAAACATCAGCAGTCATCAACTCTTTAAGATCAACAGACATTGAGGATGTGTACATTGACATGGTGAAACGTGTGTATAAAAATGCAAGTGCAAAATTTCGGTTACATAAAGATACCAAAACTATCAAACTTGGCAAAGGGGTGAGGCAGGGAGATACCATTTCTCCAAAACTTTTTACTTCAGCTTTACAGATGATTTTTCAGCTGATAAATTGGAATAACAAGGGAATAAAAATAAATGGTGAATATTTAAATCATTTGCGGTTTGCTGATGACATTGTTATTTTTTCAACGAACCCATCAGAACTCCAAGACATGGTACAGGAGCTCTCAACTAGAAGTAAAGAAGTTGGACTCAAGATGAACCTACAAAAAACTAAGATCATGTTCAATAATTTTGTAGAGGAAACAAAAATACAAGTTGACAACATTGAGCTAGAAATTGCTGATTCATATATTTACCTTGGCCAGCTGATTTCAATGGATGGCAACATTATGAAAGAACTCAACAGACGTATTAAACTTGGCTGGAGTGCATTTGGAAGAAACAGTTTTATCCTGAAGGGGAAATTGCCTTTGTGTCTAAAAAGAAAGGTCTTCAACCAGTGTGTATTGCCAGTCCTCTCTTATGGATCAGAGACATGGAGTCTAACAGTTGGAGCAATACGAAAGTTACAGACAACGCAAAGGAGCATGGAGAGGTGCATGCTTGGAATAACTAGGAGAGATCGAAAAAGAAACACTTGGGTGAGAGAGCAAACTAGAGTAGAGGACATCATTGTTAAAGTAAAAGGGCTGAAATGGCGATGGGCTGGGCATATTGCAAGAAGAACTGATCAACGATGGACAACAGAAATTCTGAACTGGATTCCAAGAGACCACCGAAGACCTAGAAAACGTCCTCAAACTAGATGGGTGGATGAAATAAGAAAACAGGTTGGGGTGACGTGGAAACGAATGGCCCAGGATAGACTTGTGTGGAAAGCATTTGGAGAGACCTTCATCCAGCAGTGGATAGATAATGGTTGAATATGATGATGATGATATATATATATATATAAATACTATTAACATCTTTACTCCATACACATGAAAATAGATTTCAGTGTTGTCCTTATTGGAATCTGCTCTGAATTAGTTTATTTTAACAACATATTATATACTTTTTACACTTTTTGTAATATTGAAATATAAATAATTTATTAAATACTTTATGCATTTTTTTAAAGTTTTCAATAAATTTTACCAGTGTTTTATTAATAATTATATAAAAAATCAATTACACCACCTTTGCTTATTACTTACGTTTTATTAAACTTCATTGATGTATTGCTATCAGAAACAGAAAGAACAGTAAATGTAAACCAAAGAAATATAAAAATATACCAATTTATTAAATTTTTTGAACTATTTTAAGAAGCAATACTATAACCATACAGTTCCAATTTTTAAATGGTTTTTTAACCACATTACCATGTATATATGAGGAAAATGCGTACATGGAAACGGAAAGTATCCAAATATTTTTAATACAATGTTTATAGAAGTTAGAAACCCGTTTTTATTTATTTTTAAATTTTTTCAGCTTCCTGTTACCTTTTCTCTGGGCAACATATCATTTCTCTGTTTTGCATAATTATTTAAACAAATGTTTGCAAAAGTATGAATTATTTTTTCAGTATATTTATACACTACTTTATTACATGATGAACACGAATATATTGTATTTTCAGTTAAATCGTGTTGTTCAAGATAAAGCTGCACAATTTGTACAAAAAGTTTAAACAGGGCCTTGCTCTTAAGAAAATTATCCTCATACTCATTTGAAATCAGTAATTTAAAAATTAAATATGCGGAAGATAGAATTTCTACTACTATGGTAGTTGGCATTTTAAGACCACCCCTGTCCAAAAGACATAAATATGCAGTATTGAATGATACACCAGCTTCCAGATGCATTTCTTTATCTAAAATAAATAAGGTTCTACAACGTTCACACTGATTACGTAAAGCACGAGCACAATACCCAGCAATGTAACTTAACATTTGTATTTCTTCAACAGAAAGATTATCAAAATCAAGTTCTTCATTTACAATATCATTAAATTTTTCATTGAAGATAACATCTGAAGCAACAATATCAAATGAGTGTAATTCAACAAGGTCTTTAAAAGTTATTGAGCCAAATCGCTCCGAATAAAGCTTTCATAAACTTTCAAGGGGGTCTTATGACCTTTAACAAGTATAAAATCTGCCTTTTTACATGAATGTTTAGTATTTTTTTAACTCCTTTTCAAAGTGCATATTTCAAATTTAATAGATTTTGCAACATTCCTTATATATATCATCATCATCATATTCAACCATTATCTATCCACTGCTGGATAAAGGTCTCTCCAAATGCTTTCCACACAAGTCTATCCTGAGCAATTCGCTTCCAAGTCACCCCAGCCTGTTTTCTTATTTCATCTACCCATCTAGTTTGAGGACGTTTTCTAGGTCTTCGGTGGTCTCTTGGAATCCAGTTCAGAATTTCTGTTGTCCATCGTTGATCAGTTCTTTCTTGCAATATGCCCAGCCCATCGCAATTTCAGCCCTTTTACTTTAAAAATGATGTCCTCTACTTTAGTTTGCTCTCTCACACAAGTGTTTCTTTTTTGTTCACTCCTAGTTATTCCAAGCATGCACCTCTCCATGCTCCTTTGCGTTGTCTGTAACTTTCGTGTTGCTCCAACTGTTAGACTCCATGTCTCTGATCCATAAGAGAGGACTGGCAATATACACTGGTTGAAGACTTTTCTTTTTAGAATAATATATATATATATACACACACACACACAGTAGAGTTTTGTTAATCCAGACCCCGCTTGTCCGGACATCTGGTTAATCAGGACAAACCCCCCAAAAAAAGTCGAAAAGCCTGCATCAATTTTAATACCTACTATATGTTTTCTTTAGTATCGTACAATGAATGAACTTTGAAGTTCAATTAGCAAGATGTTTTGTTTTTTATCCTACATCAA
>QLNU02003225.1:21882942-21895608 GCA_006491805.2 Dysdera silvatica | reverse complement strand
TGAAATAAATTGAAATTTTACCTATATTTTGAAAACTTTACGTTGATGGGTTCTGACCAAGAAATTTGCATTCGAGTTCCTTTTGGTATAATACAAAATTTCACCTGAGCCTATGAAAGAATGATGAATGGGAATTTTGAGAACCATATAAAGAAATAAAGCCACAGTTCGTGTGCTGGTGTGATCAATGTTGTTTGTCTGAAATCACGAAGGTTGTTGTGATTTCCTCTGGATTCTGCAGAACGTGAGAAAAGACTTTGTCCCGGACTTCTTGGGACTTTTTCAAAGCATTCGGACACACTTGAGAAGATTTCCAAGAGGACACTTGAATGAAAGCGGTCCCCTCTTGAAATTGACAAAAGTTTGGAGGGGTTTGGGAAGAACCCCGCAGATTGCCCAAACTCCTTTGCGCTCAAGAGAGAAAGAGATCTAGGGGGGGAAATGGGGGATGGTGAAGAGTGTTGGAAAGTCTAGACACCTGGTTCTGAGGCTTTTTATCCTCGACACAGGTCACCTTTCATATCTATGAGTTATTAAGGATATGATGAGCTATATACTCGACCAAATCTATTTCCAAAGTGGAAAATATATCGCTTTTGGTGAAGAGCTGGAGTTCGGATGTTTCTGCAGTTAAAGGTTATAAATTTATGTGCAGAGGCGCATGCACATGCACACGTACACACACACATGTACAGCATGGGCGCACATATTGGGGGAAAGGGAGCCAGAGCCCCCTAACCGTGTAAAAATTTGATTTGCCTGAACCTACTATATATTTGCTTTCAAAAGTTTTAGAGTCACATTTTAAAATAAGGTGCTTTTTAGCTCATTACTAATTGTCAAGCAGTATCAATTATTTTTGTAGCGTTTTGGTGTCTTGTACATTCACTAAAATTCTCGACAGCTTTGAGAAAGAGGTAATAATTTTTCTCAGCCCCCCTAGTAGTACCCGTATGGGGGGGCCTATGATGTACAGGGATGTATCAATTCATAATTATCGGGGGGGAGGCTCAATGGCTTTTAAAAAAAAAGGTAAAATATTTTGGTGATGAAAAAAGTGTGCTTTGAAAATGCAATGGGGGGGGCTTTCAACCCCCTTCCTATGCAATTAAGCACATATACTGCGTCACGGGGGGGCAGGGGGACCCATCCCCCCAATATTGGTGCTAGGGTTCCATATCCCCCTCCAATTTCAAACAAAATGCCTTCTACTGGATATTCTCCCCCCACCAATATTTTTAGGCCGTCGGTGCCAATGCCCATTGCGTACAGAACACTGCATATAAATTGCTCTATGTAAAATGAGATCATATAAAATGCGCTTTCCCTTTTCGATTTTTATATGTTTAATCTTAATATTTAAATAGTAATAATAATAATAATAATAATACCAGAGATCAAAATAGATTCTACAGTGGCTCAGTGGTAACGCGTTCGCCTGGCGTGCAGTTAACCCGGGTTCGATTCCCAATAGTGCCCCTTTCCCTCCCACTAAAAAAAGAATACTTACCAATTAACTGCTCACTGTAGTCCAGGAGTTGGTTCACTAGTTCTTACGAGGTTAGGATTTCTCGGAAAATTGTAGGTCCCAGGGAAGCATGACCCTTGCTGACCTCGCGCCATTAAATACAAATAAGATATTACAGTGATACAAGGAAAGGACAAGGGCCGTACACAGGGGTCACTTTTGAGGTTAATTCCGCCCTGCGTGAGAGATATTATTGGCCGTGAAATGAAATTTCTTATGGGAGAAAATAAATTCTATCACAGCCCCTCCGTTTTTGGGAAACCCTGTGCACGGAACTGATTGACAGCATTACTGTACTTGAAGTAAACAAAGTACAGTAATGGCTGTCATTACTGTACTTTGAAGTAAACAACCAGATGAAAAAGAGCATAAAAGGCCACCAACTGAAGTGGAAAGGTTCTTGAATGAGAAAACTACAGTTGTTCCAATTGTAGCGGGAAAACTGGGCTGCCATCAAATAAATTGCATTCCAAAGGTTATTCCATGCGGTGGGGTAGAAAAGGGGGGGCTCAAGCCCCCCCCATCAGAACGATATCAGATGTAGAACGCATTATTTTCTCTAAGACCACATCACACAATCTTCTTTAAAGCCACTCGGGGCCTCCCCACATGAGTTTTCAATCGCTACGCTATTAAGCCAATGTCCTAAAATTAGTTCATGTTAGGAATGTACCTTTAGCAATTCAAGGCCTTTGAAAATGACTAATTAATTGAAAATAATACTTTATTTTAGGACAAAATGTGTACATGGACATAGTATTTTAAAACAGTATTAACGTTTTACTAAGACAGTGATGGGTAAAGACTTTAAAATCGACGTAGCACTTTGCAAAATACATTAAATGTCAGTATCAAAGTTACAGAAAGTATGTTTCGATATCAGGTTAGCCATGCCTACTTGAAACGCGTTGATACGTTCTATCTAACATCAAAGGCTACTCTTTGTAACTGTGGCACTAATATTTAAGGATTTGGGGTCTTCTTGGTCCGAAATATCACAAAATAATTTACTCTGGAATACGCAGGGGGGGATTGATGTGGCTGTGCCCCCCTCCCATGAAATTTTGTATATATATACATATAAATACGGTATCCCTCGGTATATGCGGTTTCGATTAACATGACTCCAACCATTCAGGCCGTCCCTTTATATGTGCGCCCGAAATCTAGCGGTTTTCCGCTAGATTTAGGGTGTTTCCTATGTTGCCAGTCTGGGCAGCTTTTAATGTTCAGAGTTGGTAACACTTTTTCACGGTAACACACAATTTCGTTCATTGAAGACCACGTGTAAAAAGCTGTGTCTTCAGACCGTGTTTCACGCTCGCTCTGTAAAATTTCACTAAGTTCAAAAGGAAAAGTGATGTGCCAGTGAAATTCAATGAAAAACGACGCAAAGTCATTACTTTAAATATGAAACTCGAGCAGATATTTTGAAATTTAGAAACTGTTAAGCAACAAATTACAGATTTCGATCCAAATGTGGAAAGAAGCATTGTTCTTTGTCAAAACCTTGAAAAAGATATTAGCTGTTATGGTAAATTATATGAAGATAAAAAGGCAGCTACCGTTGTCCAAACTTCGATCGACAATTATTTTTCTAGAAAGTAGTTTAGTACCGTATGGGCGCACAAAACTTTTTCATTTGTTTTGCATCTTAAGTCTTTAATACGCCTATAAATTATCTTTAGCTAATTTGCATTTCATTATTATTTAGTAGTACGTTATATATACATATTGCTATTTGTACACACGGTTAAAACGTAACTTAGAGGTAAAAATTAAGTCTTCTAACGAATGCTCCAAAACATCGTGAAAGAATTTCAATTTTCCCATTGGTTCTTAACTTCGATATATGCGGCACACTCGTGGCATCAATTAGACGCGTATATCAAGGGATACCTGTATGTGAAAATTTAGCTTTGTAACCTCAAATCGTACGCCTACAGCCCCTCTTCTATGAATTTTTGCGTACACATATGTAACATGATTCTCATTTTTACTTCTAATGATTCAAATATAGCCAGTTGTAAGGTGGAACCGGTTCACGTGAAACGGTTCTTAAAATATGTTTGAAAATAGGAACCGGTTAATCACTATATGATGAGAAAGCGGACCGAACCATTTGTAAAACTTTTTACAATTCAACTTTTTACGCTCCAACTTTTTACAATTCAACCAAACGGTTGTCAAAATTTCGCCAACTCCGCTCACGGCTGTAATAAAACGACAAGGGGGGTTCCGAAAAAATAAGTTATGGATAGAAAGGCCTTAATTATAATCAGAGGCGTACAGGGCAAGATTATGGCAAGGGCTCACCAGCCCCGCGAAAAGAGGGAGCCCCAAAAAATTTATTTGACAATTTTATTTAATGTGATAAAATAGTAAATTAATACAAAAAAACGTTTTTTCTTCAGATTTACAATCCGAAACAATTCAGAGAAGTCATAGCTGGTATCTAATTACAACTATTACAACTATCACAATCACAGCTTTGAGAATTGAATAATAAAAGAGCGGAGTTTTCAAAATCACGAAATTGATGTGGCAATGCCATACATTATTCACTACTTTTACTAGAACTTTAAAAACTTCAGATCTGCAAGTGCATCCTTTGCAGTCTGACGTTGATGTAAAAGTTCGTTTGTTTGCTTTTTTGGTTTTACGGCTCAAAGACTACAGTGGTCATGCTGCGCCGGGACCTACTGTTTTCCGAGGAATCCGAACCTCTTAAGGCCTAGGGAACCAAACCCCGGACTACAGTGAGCAGTGCGATCTTTATGAGATCTCTGAGTAAGCGTTCTTTGCACTGCTGGGAGTCGAACCCGGATTAGCGGCGCACTAGGAGAACGCGTTACAACACTGCGCCACCGCAGGGCGTTGATGTAAAAGTGCGATCAAAAAGCCTATTCTTACCTCCATTTTTAAATGGTAATAAGGGTGCGTACGTTTTTCAGATATATATCCAATATGTATGTCAGGGGGGCCCCCAAATGCAAGTTGGGCTGGGGCCCCAATATCCATAGTCAGCCCCTCAGGGAGAACATAAATTTTTAAGGACCAATGGTGCAGGAGTCCGATTAGAGGTGCCTCAAAACGTACGCAATATTTAACCGAAGATGCATATTAACCATAAATTCGTGTTGGTAAAGGGACTGTTCATGTTACGCACCCCTATATATAACTATACGTCTGTTAAAACGGATACAGCATGACCGCTACTATTCTTAGACTATAGGACAGTGGTTTTTCAACTGTGATCTGCAGACCCCCCCTGGGGGGTTCCCGAGAGCCTCCCAGTGACCCACAGATTCGAAAAAAATACTAAGACACGAGCATTTACTCTTTAATTATGAGGGAACGAAAAATTCCTTCCTTAAATGGTGAAAATCAGTGATGAAACACTTGAAATAAATATGTGTGATGCAAATTTGGGGCTTTAAACTTTGAGTTAATTCTTGGGGGTCCGCGAGGGCGTGTGATCTCTATAGAGGGGTCCTCAGCCTAGAAAAGTTAAAGAACCGCTTCTATAGAAAAAAGTACATTAAAAAATTGGAAGCGGAAGAACTGTATCCCTGGAGCAAGTACCATCGAAAACTGAAGGACAATGTGACCAAAGAAGCGACAGCGCTGGTCATAGAACTGACAGGGATAAAAGTGAGATCAATTTCGAAATTGACAGGGAATTGAGGAAACCGACTTTTTTTTTTTTATCAAAACTTGTAGAATAAAAAAAAATTCCTTGTACATCCGTTTCATTTCCGAAATCCCTCTCAAAAGTCCAGTACCATCATAAAGCACGTACTATATTCTCCAAATGTAGCACACCCATTATGCTCCATCACATACGTACTTCTCACACCCTATAAATTTGAATGCTGATACCCTCTCTTCCCATAACTTCTGCTACCGTCGCCCTTGTAAGCACTCTGTAAGCACTCTGGGGCCCAAAATCTCCACGACAGACTTTAGAGTCATCAGAAAAAATGTCGAACATACGCACAACTGCTGGACTGTGACTAAACAGCCTTACTTCGAGAAAAATAAAAAGGAGACACCATCTTTCAGGACAAGAGCGTACAAAGAACGCGACAGCCGAGACAGTTGTACAATCAGGGCCGAAATAAGAATGGCATAAGGGAATGTAGTGTGTATAGGAGTGGAGACTCCGTGACACGCTTGGGTAGCGACTTTCAACAGGGTTTCTCTCTGCGAGGGTTGGTCCAACTTTTTGAAGAACTTCGTGGGGTGTAATAAACTGATGGGAGTACAGTCCAACTTCGGATGAACTGTCAATCGAATAAAACTGGGGTAAGATTTACCCCGTGACGGGAATCACCTGGTTCATCTCCCCATGGGGTGCCAGTTTAACAACCGTGTGCTCCAAGAATAAAGTCTAGATGTAGGGAATTTTGGGGTACAAACGAATGTTTAAAATACGCCTAGGGATCAAGCGCGGTGTAATTAGTACAATCTGCACTACGTCATCAATAATTACATTATTAGTTTAGTACGCACTATGTGATTAGTACATATGGTATACACTGATTATAGTTAAGCGAGCCCTTTTGTAATTTCTAGAGTTCAAAGGTTGGGCATGGAATAATCTGACTTGGGTAAAAGGTCGTGACCTTATCCACCGCGTCGATGGAAAAGAAAGCAACACAGCTAACTTTTGAACTGGTCAAGTACCACTCGAGCCCCTACCCCCCATGGGTCAACAGAGGAGTGTTGCTGGAGTAAAACTCAGGAGAGCAATTCCAATATTGACGAACTACCCGAGTAACTTTTCAGCTTCACGTAAAAAAAAAATCAAGAACTGGTTAAAAAAAGTTCCCGCAATATTTTCCCGCCACTTTAAAATTATCTTTCTTTCATTTCATGCATATCTCCGCTATTCCGATATACACAGAAAGCAGAAATTAGGGAATCTATATTTATAAAATAGATTGAAAAATGTACGACAGAACATAGACTGGAAAATGCACACTAGAAAATAGATTGGCAAATTTATATTATAAAATGGATTGAAAATTCGATAATAGAAAATAAATGAGAAAACTGGTATTTAGAAAATAGATTAGAAAGTCTGTATTTAGTGAATCAAAAGTTAGAAGATAGATTGGGGACAATTTATATTAGAAAATAGCTTAGAAAATCCACATTAAAAAATAGATTGAAAATCTATATTAGAAAATAGATTGAAAAATCTACATTAGAACATAAATTGTAAAATCTACATTGGAAAATATGGATTGGAGAATTTATATTAGAAAATAGATTGTAAAATCTACATTGGAACGTAGATCGGAGAATTGAAAATTGATTGAAAAATCTGTAATAGCAAAAATAGACTGGAAAATTTATATTACAAAATAAATTATAAAATATGTATTTAGAAAAATATTAGAAAATCAAAAATTAAGAAAACAAGTTAGAAAATCTATATTTCTAAAATAAGTCTATATTTAGAACATAAGCTAAAAAATCTATATTCAGAGAAGAAATAAGAAAAATTTTGGTTACATTGTGAGGGTAGAAATAAGTAGATTTAAATTAAAAATTAAGACAAAATTTTTATAAAATTAATTAAATTGAATCTGCAATTGCATTTTATGTAAGAATACTTAAATTTGATGGTGTGTCTGAGAAAAAAGATTTTAAAATTAAAAAGCATGTATATGCATGCTAAGATGGTTTTTCGCAGTTGGTTATAGTAGGCAATTATTTGATTATTATGGATTTTTTTTTTATAAAATAAGTTCTGTTTCCGTAATTAGAAAATATGCACCAATTTTTTTCATAGAATCATTTCTTGAACCCCCCAGGAGGACTATAATAGAACTATTAGCACAAGAAACTTTCCTTATTCAAATTTTTGAATTTTAAACAAATATTCCTAAAAAATATTTATATATGAACATTCATTCTCTGTAAAACACAAACCTTTTCCAGTTAAAGATCGGTTATGGTTATATGAGTGATGACAGGTACTTCAGTGTCTCAAGATTTGTTGGCTTCTGCAATCTCGAGGAGGCTGGCGATTTGATTCAAGTCACGCTCCAATGCATGTTCGATTAATAACAAATAAGAAAATTTATTTTCCTTACAAAAATAGCAATTAAAAAAGTCTATATTTAGAAAACTACAATTAGAAATATTCTCCCATCCCTATTTTCTGAATATACAGTTAGGTATTTTTTATGAGGTTTATATTTAATCACAATTTTAATTTGTTTTTCAATTCCTTCTATTAGCTCACACTCTCCCTATATATATATCTTGTTCAAATTTTCAATCGTTAATAAAATACTTTCTATCCATCCAATCAAGTTCAAATAAATTTTTTTAAACTTGTAGTGGATGACACTTGATGTTAATACAGTTTTTTCAAATATTAATTCATTAATTAAATTTAAATGATTTTTTTTTTGCTTTCCTTTGGTGTATTTGGCGATTAATGCTTGCCGCCAATTACAGCCAAATGTCGCCAAAATTGCTTTTCGCAATTTTTCCCTTTCTTCCCTTTTATTTGAGCAGCGCATTGAAGGAATTGACTTTAAAAAAAAATTTTTTTATTATACTTGTTTAATATATATATGTAGATTAGAATTAAAAGATTTGGCTGCGCATGGTCCGATATATTATGCGCAATATTCGCCGACAATAGGAGATATACATGTGTCACATTTTTACTCTCTTTTCTGAAGCGAGCACACTTGTTGCCGCGTCACTTTTTCCAATGTGAGCGGAAGACCTTTATGTTTGGATCTCCTGAACTATATAAAAAATTAGTAGAACTTTCGTCGCAAAGTTTAATTACTGATTGCATTGTTAGAAAAGAAAGCGTTACACAGAACAAGAATGACGTTTGTAAAAATCCATCAGCATCCATGCGCAGGCCTGATGAGGGAACCATCTCTGCTAGAGATGAAAATGATTTGACACCAATTTGCAAACGGGACAGATCAATATCAACTATCGAAAATAATTCTGATGAAAAAATATAAAAACATTTTATTATTTTTAATAAACTCAAATAAGTAAAGTGAAAGCAAATTTAAGTTTCGTGTCAATTTAATTCGGATTTTCGAAGGAATTTACTAAACATCCCTATTTTCTTAAATCTCTTAATCTTTTTATGCGGTTTTAGATTAATTTTAACTCATTTCTTTGGTTTTATGCGATTTTAGAAGATCACTGAGCCTATGTCTAAGTTTTCAACATGTCTTTTCCACTGGCGTACGCAGGGGGGTGTTGATGGGGTTGTAGCCCCGCATTGCAATGAAAATGTGTATATTCATTATATGAATGTATGGAGTTGTAGCTCTGTAACCTCCCCCACATTGAGCCTATAACCACCTCATGAACTTTCTGCGTACGCCTATGGCCTTTTCAATGCGATTTTCTGAGAAACATATCTATAGCATAAAAACAAATCAGCTGTATATGGAAAGCCGAAATTTTAAAAAACCTACATTCCAAAAAAGCGTGAATTAGAGAAAATCTATGGAATTCAGAAAGTCTACATTCAAAAAAATTAAAAACTTCAAAATTTACGTTCAAAAAGTAGAAATTATGAGAAATGTCCCTTCACAAAGTATAAATGACAATATTTTGTATATTTGTTAATAATTATAGACACAGCAGCCCATACACTCAATTAATTATAAAAACAGCACCCTGAAAAAGAAGAGCCAAAACTTTTGACGTCACAGAGTTTGAGAGTGGAAAGTTGGCCCGATTGAAGAACCGGGTATACCGTTATGGTGACCAAACATTTAAAGCAAATGCGTCGTACCTACAAAGAACGTAAATTCAGAGAAGAAGGGAGATGTTGCTGAACACAACTGCTTCGTTAATCTGCCACTGCAGAGCAATGTTTCTTAAACTTTGGTCGCTCACGGTCCACCGGGGGATATTTCTCTTCCCCTCTTAAAAAATATATATTGCCTGAAATCAAGGTTGCCAACTACGGTTAATAATATTAAACAACATTTAGCCACCGTCATACCGATTTCACCACCCCCTCCCTGCCTCTCCCAAGGAAAGACATAACCAAAGTAAACCTCGATTTATGTGACTTATTGGCAGGCTTATATACGTATATAGGAGCTCCGGTAGGAGAGATGTATTCATCCCTTGAAATATAAATTATAGATAATTTTAACTTCTTTTTCGGTAAATTTTAAGCTTTTTTAGTTGTACTTTTTACTTTAAAAAAGCACTAGCTTTTGGCAGAAAATCTCAAAAAATCTCTGACCATGTTTTTAACATATGGATGGGTTGCCAAACAAATAATTTTTAGAGTAACACTATTTGATAAAGAGAGTGTCAGTTATGATCTTATTTTGTCAAATTTACAATGAAAATGACATCATTAACTTAATTAAATAATAATAAGCAATGTAGACAGCATGGGTGTATTTAGAGGATTCAAATCTTTCACGAAACGCCGTAAGGTAAGGTTTATGACAAGCAATGTTTACGAGAAATTCCATAAATCTCACCCGAACCCAAATTCTAGCTACACTGGCAATTTCTAGCTTTTTTTTTTCTGAAATTTAGTGATAATCCTACGGACCACTTGAAAAGCCGTCGGGGACCACCAGTAGTTCGCGGACCACATTTGTGAGAAATACAGGTCTGGGGAGAATAAAGAAGACCTTGTGTCCAGCGTATTGCGATATATAGTTCCATCCATATCGATAGAAGCATTTTTTTTAAAAATATCGACAATGTTTAACTTTTTGAACTTCTTATTCCAATTTTCCTGTCGTTAGTTCGTGATAGTTCTGAAGAGACAATCAATGAACCGAAGAAACAACGTTTCAAAATTTTAATAAAAATTGGAATTTTTGAACAAAAATAAATACGGAATTCTATTTCTATCTATCGTTAATGATGTGAAACTTTCGAAAACTTTCGTTACAGACTTCTGCGCTCTAATTAAGGAGAAAGTCTAAAAAAAACCCGAAACAAAGGTTTTAGGTTTCGAACGACGAAGAGAAAAACTATTGCGGTTCCAGAGACCGCCATGCCTAATTGGAAGCAATAATTCCTCCTTTGGTAAACAATTTTGATGACTCCGAAACGCAAATTTGGTTAATAATGCTATGGAAAAACGATAAGGTTCTACATTAATAAGATATCCCCGTTCAGCCATGGTTCTTTGGCTCTTATTTGGTGAATGGTATTTAATTTCCTCTTCGATCTTATTATTGCACACTGTTGAAAAATAACGTTTTTCAAACTTCAAAACTCTTCGTTAAAAACGTCCGGTCATTAAAATTAAGCAGGGTTGAATTTTGATGACTGAATACCAAGACCGTAGCCAGGATTTAATTTCGGGGGGGTCCCCAAGATCCCCCCCTTCTGTATACGGGCATGCTGCATACTATTCCCGAGCATGGGGAAATCAATGTCCATATTAACATAACATAAACATGTTTTAAACTTCACGAATATAAAAATTCAAGATAATAAGTAGAAATGAATATTAATGAAAATTTATAAAACTAATATTAATGAAATTAATTAAATTAATATTAATAATTAATTTATTTCGTAAAGTGTATATATATATATATATTTCTTTTTTTTTGATAAGAATAAAATAATTTGTATATAAGGAGGGTAAAGCAAAGAAAAAAGACCCCTCTAGATATCATGCATCTTTGTATTATACACATTCACATAGGCGAAACTAGGGACTGGGAGGTGACTCACAGTACCTTAAAAATATTTATCTCCCTATAAAAAAAACCTTGTTTGGTACAGAATGACCCTTGCTGTCCTTGCGCCATAAAAATACAACCAATCATCCCTGGAAAAAAATAAAATTACAAATAAACGCTCTGTGCCTAGCATTAGGAGCTATAACTCCTGCCCCTAGACCTTCAAATAAGGTTAAGGCAAATATAAGCTATGTGCATAGCATTAGGAGCTTATAACTCCTGCCCCTAGACTTTTAGATAAGGTTAACGTATTAAGCAGGTGACGAATCAGCTAAAAATTAATTAATTGATAAATAATTTAATCGGTTAATTAATTAACTACAGCCGAACTTCGTCATTGTGAACAAGCTTAAAGCGAACTACCTTTAGCACGAACTGATAATCGGTCCATTAAATGAAAAATTAATTAATTAATTAACCGGAGATGGAATTAATAACTTAGTAATGCGATCCGAATAAATTTCCGAATGCTGTGTGGACTACTGTTAACATGAACAGATTTTCTGTCCCCACACCGGTGTTCGCGTTAAAGAGGTTCGACCATATTCTGTTTATTGAAGTAAATGTATGATTTTGATGAACAAATAAATTAAAGATCAGTAAAAACGCTATAGAGTAGTGTTTCTCAAAGTTTGGTCGGCGGCGGCTTTCCAAGTGTTTCCGTACGATCATTATCAAATCTCAGAAAAACAGTGAACTTAACAAAAGACTTAAAACAATTCACTTAAAACAGTGAAGAAATTGCCGGCGTAGCTACAATTTGGGTTCAGGTAGATTTAAGGAATTTCTCACGAATAATACTTGTTATTGACAGGCTTGTAGCCAATCCGGGACCAGAAGGGCGTGGCCTCAGTTGCCCCATCGAGCCCAGGGTTCCCTGTGCCCCATATGTCCTTTGACCTTGCCCCATATGCCCTTTGCTTTGTCCCAGTTGCCCCTTCATCCTGGCTACAGGCCTGGTTATTGATCTTACTTTTCGGCGTTCTGTGAAAGGCTTGAATCATCTGAATATACCCATACTGTCTACATTGATTATTATTATTTTTATTTAATTAACAATGACATTTTTGTTGTAAATTTCACAGAATAAGATCATAATTCGCACTCTCTTTATCAAATAGCGTTACTCTAAAAATTATTTTGTTTCAGGTGAGTTTGGCAACCAACCCATGTTTTAAGAACATGGTCGGATATTTTAGAGATTTTTTTGCCAAAAGTTAGTGCTTTTTTAAAGTAAAAAACCCAAAAAGCTTAAAAAATTTACCACAAAACGAGCTAAGATTAACTACAAATTATATTTCAATGAATGAATAAGTCTCTGCTGCCGGAGTTCTTATATAAGTATGTAGGCCTTCCAATAAATAATAATAAATATAACATAAATATAAATAACTATAAATATAA
>QLNU02003225.1:21859275-21872624 GCA_006491805.2 Dysdera silvatica | reverse complement strand
GATCTTCATCTTTAAAATTTTAGATATTTACCTTTAAATTTTTAGATATTCATCTTTATACCTTTATCTTTGAAATTTTAGATATTTACCTTTAAATTTTTCGATATTTGCCTTTAAATTTTTCGATATTTGCCTTTTAAATTTTTAAACATTTACCTTCAAATCTTTATCTTTAAATCTTTAGATATTAATCTTCAAATCTTTAGATCTCTATCCTTAAATCTTTATCTTTAAAATCTTTAGATATTTATCTTCAAGTCTTTAGATATTTATCTTTAAACCTTTAGATCTTTATAACTCTTTAGGTCTTAATAAATCTTTAGATCTTAATACATATAAATCTTTGGATCATAATATAAAATTTAGATCTTAATTCAAATGTTCAGATCTTAATTTAAATGTTTAGATCTTATTATAAACCTTTAGATCTCTTAATATAAAGTTTTAAATCTCTCTTTCTCTTAATAAGTCTTTAAATCTTTATGAATCTCAATAGGTCTTTAAATCTTTATAAATCTAAATGAGTCTTTAAATCTTTATGAATCTCAATAGATCTTTAAATCTTTATCAATCTCAATAGGTCTTTAAATCTTTATAAATCTTTATAGGTCTTTGAATCTTTATAAATCTCAATGTCTTTGAATATTTATAAATCTCAATGTCTTTGAATCTTTATAAATCTCAACAAGTCTTTAGATCTTCAATTTTAAATCTTTTGATCACTCTCAAAACAGAAACTGGAGTGTCTAAATAGAGCCATTTGCCTACCATTTACGTTTCCGGATATTCTGTACTGACCCTTCCATTCAATTAGTCCGAATCATCCGGCTTGCATAGAAAATAGGGGGTGAACTGGGGGAGGGGGGTCCAAGACTTCCGTATTATTAGATTTCAAGAAACGTTCTTCTCTTTAATGTTGTATGATATAAACTTTTTAAAAGCCACGTAAGATTCCCTTCCCCATCCTTAATTTTTAAATGGCTATGCCACTGTACTGTTCACTATAGTATTTCTTAGAAACGGTCACCTATTCTGCTAAAAAGTTACCGATTTACCTGGTAACTAGCTAGCACAATGGCTAAATATGCTTGCTTTTAATGTCCTGCATTTAGCAGATTTTGGCTATTTTTTGTGGTTATAGCTAATAAATTTGAAATATTCAGGGGAAAAAATTAATTCTTAAATTTCGAGATGTTTCGAAATTCCCAAAGATTCTAGTAAAAAAAGATTTTTGAATCTATCCAGAATTACAAATGAATATTAAATACCGTTTCATATATTAAATAAAAACAAATGTTCAAAACAGGCAAGAGCGATTGAAATCTTTTAATCAACCGCCATTGGAGAGCCCGGGGAATGAAAAGAAAGAAAAGATCTAAACAATATCAATCTTTTCTTTCAATGGAAAAATATTGGCTAATATTGGTTGTCAAAACCCGATCCAATATTTGCCCCCACACCCATGAAAGGAGCCAACAGAAAAAGCAGGGGTAATTAGCCAATATTCGTCTACACGTTAGGAGGTAAAAAAATAAATCGTCTGACAGTTAATTCCACTTTTTACCTTCTTTGCCCCCCCCCCCCGTGCCCCATCCAGCGATTTTCTTTCCTTGACTGACGGGACAAAGGTCCAATGGGGGGTGAAGTGGGGGCGTTATTTGGTGAGGCTAATTGCCATAGCATTGTCTGCCTTTCTTTATCCAAACAAACCACTAAATCCCAAAGCAAACTCTGCCACCAGCAAGAGCAGACGATTTTCTTACGTGATAACATTAAGTAAATAGGGACGATTGTGATGCCAGATTCGAAACTGCTATTTGCGTCCAATTTGGAAATTAAATAAAAAAAAAAATTGCAAACCTATAACAATACAAATTATTGTTTATCGATTAATGACTGACATCGATTACCTCGTTTATATCGACGGGAGCAGCTCTTCTCAACCATTTCGCCATACCTCAGAATGCGTGATCCCCCCCCTTAAGATTTTTGTTTTTGGCTAGCAGCGCCAGTATTGCGACAGTTTGAATCCCCCCCCCTCCGAAACAATAAAATCATCTCTCCCCTTTGAGGAATTCCTTACTGGTTGAGAAAGCCTAGGATAGAGATTGAATTTAGATGAGATGGGAATACAGCACCGCCTCCGGCGGCCACCTTTCCTCCAACCCATCTCCCCCCCCCCGCACTTGAATTCTCGCTCATTTAGACGAGAGTGGTCGTAGAAGTCGTCCGACGTCCAGTTTCCAAATTTAAAAGTCTGTCGCCAAGGTTACCATATTTGGCAGTGAAGCTGAGAAAGTGGGGGATGGGTTCTGTCGCCTCCCCCAAATTATCTTTGGTTTGCGGTTAGTAGAATGGGTGGAAAGTGGGGGGAGGGAGGCGGACTCCAGCCGGGCACGTCGTGTTAGGGACCCGTGGGGGGCCCCAGGGGTGACAATCAAGCGGTCCCTTGACAGCCCCCCTTATACGCCCTCTCTACCCCTCACCATGAACAGGTTAAGGGGTCGGGCACAAAGCGCACCGCGGAAGAATCGTGTAGATCGAGAAATAGAAATGTTTCTCAGAAGCACGATGAGAAAAGATAAATCTTGCGACAATCCATCATCGTTCAAACGTACATTAAAAAATTTAAAGGTTTTATTTATTTTATTTTAAACTCTGCCTCCCCACTTTTTTTGACATCACAAGATAAATCAATGTTTTCAGTCAACGACGTGAAATGGGGCTCCCAGAAGGCTCAAGCTCATATTGGGCGCCAAGAGCCAACGCGGGGCCCCAGGCTCATTTCGACCGTTCCCATAACCCGGCCCTGGGCCCGGTCCCCGCAGCATAGGTCCTTGTCAGAGCTGGCCCCTAGACTTCATCCGGGCCCCCGGGCTGCAGCCCATACTGCTCCCCCCACTCTCGTCAGCTCTGCAAAATACATTCTATTTAACGCCATATCGCATCATCTTTCATAAAGTTACTTAGTTAAGCCCCCCCCCTTTTTTATAATTTTTGAATCACCACAGGTCAGTTTGGTGTCTAATTCCCTGGTCAAAAGAGCCTCATGCTCCCAAGGAAACTGAAAGACGTGGCGCAGGACAACCCTTGCTGTCCTTGCGCCACAAACATAAGCAATTGTTTAATAAAATTGACAGGTTTAAGAATAAAATAACGAAACCTGAGAAGAAATTAATCAAACAAAACAAATTTAACTACGATTTAGATCATGTTATTTAGTGAAAACCGTGTTCTTGAAACAAGAGTGAAATTGGTTAGCTATTCTTTCGTTTTTCTGATAATGTTTCTCACAATTCCGAATGAAAAGTTGTGTTGATAAAAATCTATAACGGCTTGTAAAAATCGATAACAGTTATGCAAACGAACGCTACGACAGCAATTAGGTTTAATGAAAAATTATTATTAATTATGTTTAATAAAACATGATGATTATCAAATAGTTAATAATGATGGATAGTAAAGTTATATTTTGTTCATAATTAATAATTCTATGATGAAACCTCTACTAACGATCACATCAAAACTGAGATTATCGATAACCGTCTGCTCCCCCACCCCCCCAAAATGCCTTTTCATGTGTAACTTTCGTGTGTAACAGAGCCGTATCCAGGCTGGGGCTATAGGTGGATGAGCCTCCCATAAACGTTGCCAGTTCCTCCCGAATTTTTCTTTTTCAAAATAAAACATCAGAAATTTATTTTAAATTTTGTTTTGTATGAAATTGTACATGACGACGAATTGTCCTTTGACGTTAAAATGTATTCAAAATAACTTTCTACGGTAAATCTTGTGTATACAATGTTTTTAGAATTTTTATATACTTTTATATTTTTATATAACATACTTTTATATTTTTATAATTTTTATATAACATACTTTTATATTTTTATAACTTTTATATAACATACTTTTATATTTTTATATCTTTTATATAACATACTTTTATATTTTTATAATTTTTATATACTTTTTGAATTTTTATATACTTTATAATAAGGATAAGAGAAATTATAGAGAGGTATACTAAAATTTATAAGTTTTCAATGCAAAATTTATTTTAAGAAATTTATTTATTAATTTTAAATATATTAGTCTACTTATATATTTAGTGTTATTAAATATATTAATAACAATAAATTACATGCATCAAAACATTCACAAATTTTAAGCCCCCCTGTAGCTTTATGAGCCCCTCCTATAACTTTCAGAGCTCCCCCCCACCTCCCACCGTAACGAGCGCCTAGCTATGGGCCTAATGCGTAATACCCGATTTAAATGTTGCAACCTCTAACACCGGTAAAAAAATTCAATTTAATTTTTTTAAATATTATTTTGAAGTTTTATTGAAAGTTAAATAATGGTTATATGTTATTATAGTTATATATTATTTATATGATAGTTATAGTAGGCGTTTGGAAGGAGAGATGTTACGAAAAGGTGAACGTGTTACATAAATTACATGAATTTTTTAAAGAGAGGAAAAACTTCAGATATTCGTTATATAAAAATAACAAACCCCTGTTAGTTAGTTGCGCCACCTAGTGGTAATTTGGTGTACTATTTAAAGATTTAGGTTTCCACCAAATCGAAACGATTTTACAGGAGTTGTTTTAGGGATATAACGGAGTTGCCAATCAAGGATGGATCTAGAATTATTTTCGTGGGGGGTGGGGGGAAATCGAAAATTAATTTAGACCTGTTTCGTCAATCTGTTGCCAGTTTTGAATATAATAATAAGAGTAATTTTTTTTTTTGTCAGGAGGAGTAGGGCGCTCCCCCTTTGCCTGTTTCCGCCCTCGTTGCCCATATTAGGTGTGCTTTTACTAAAAACAGTTTAAGTTTAATTTAATAAACAATAAAAAAATAATTTAAATAAAAACATATAGAATAAATAAAATACTTCTTAATTAAATTCATTTAAATGGCCAGGGCTGAAATTTCATTTTAAAACGCAAAAAATATTTCAGTTTACGCCGACGACGTTTCGACTTAGTTTAACATGTTTTGAATCATAAGAATGTAGTGGATTTAAATTAAACTATTTCTGCACGATCATTAATGATTGTTTAATGATCTTAATCGGTCAATAGTTTCAAATGATCAGCAGTCATCGATCAATATTCTCAAACTATCGGTAAATACTCTTAAAAGTAAAGAAAATGATTCTAAACGACATCAGTAGTGATTGTTCAATACTTCCAAATAGTCATCAGATTGGTCAGTAATTGCAAATGATCAGCAGTCACTGATCAACATTCTCAAGTGATCAGAAATGATCGGTCAATAATCTTAAATGATCAACGTTAATTTTTCAATGATTCCAAATAATCAGCCGATATTGATCAATATTCTCAAACTATCTGATCAGTAATGATCGGTGAATAATCTTGAAAGCAAAGTAAATGATTCAAAACGATTAGTAGTGATAGTTCAATACTTCCAAATGGTCAGCTGATTAGTCAATAATTGCAAATGATCAGCAATTATTGATCAACACTCCCAAGTGATCAGCAATGATCAGTCAATAATCTCAATGATCAACGCTGATTTTTCAGATTCCAGATGATCGGCCGATAGATCAGCGGTTATTGATCAATATTCTCAAACTATCAGCTATGATCGGTAAATAATCTTAAAAGCAAAGTAAATGATTCAAAACGATTAGTAGTGATTGTTTAATACTTCCAAATGGTCAGCCGATTGGTCAATAATTCAAAATGATCAGCAATTATTGATCAGCACTCCCAAGTGATCAGCAATTATTGATCAACACTCCCAAGTGATCAGCAATGATCGATCAACAGTCTCAAATGATCAACGCTGATTTTTCAGTGATTCCAGATGATCAGTCGATAGATCAGCGGTTATTGATCAATATTCCCAAACTATCAGCTATGATCGGTAAATAATCTTAAAAGCAAAATAAATGATTCAAAACGATTAGTAGTGATCGTTCAATACTTCCAAATGATCAGCAATTATTGATCAACATTCCCAAGTGATCAACAATGATCGGTCAATAGTCTCAAATGATCAACGCTGATTTTTCAGTGATTCTAGATGATCAGTAGTTTCTCCAAAAAATTAAAGTTTGTGACTGATCCCTAACAGATACAAAGAAATTGCGTGACCTGATGTTAATAAAAAAAAAAACCAGATCCCTAGAGGAGTCACGGGAGATACGAAATTAGAGTTGTGGATGGGGGGGTCCATTGGGGGGGGGACGAAGAAGAGCGCAGAAAAAAAGTCGTCTGGGCATTGGTAAAACATGTGATTTTGCAGTTACATCATGCCCCCCTTTGCCCCCCTGTACCCGATAAATCATATGCCCCCTCCCCTAAAATATAAGGGGCAGAATACAGTAGAGGAATTTTCCCTGTGTCTTCCAGTAAATAGTTGCTTGTTTCTTGGCCGACCCTGCACGAGCTGCCCCCTGGTATATGACGCCCCAAGCCATGGGTGGTGTGGTTGGCGACGTTGGCAGGGTGTCAGAGGTCGCCAACTGAAAAAAGAGTTTTGTCCTCCTCTCGTTCTCTCTTTTGTATGCAAATCAACTGTCTCTTCTTTAGCACGATCAAGAGCTGATTAGCATACAGGCAGTGTAAGGAATGCGCGATTCATGCATCTTCCGATTCGCGGACATGCCCGTTTTTACATGAATCTTCTTTTGTATGAAAATATTGAATTTATCATCAGGGCATACCGGGGGGTGAATGACCACCCCGCGTAATACATTGCAATCTCACGTGATTCGAAAATATCATATTCAAAGGCAAGGGACTATAAAATATATAGAGAGCAACCTGTCTTTTAAATGGATAACAAAACAACATCCAGGGACGTCATCAAGTCACCCCCAGATCCTGTAAAGAGGGGCAAGCTAAAACTTACCCTCCTCCACCCAGACAGACATAATTTTAGAGTAAGGGATCTCATGTTATAGAATTGTACTGACCACTTCATGATTATTCATACTTCAATCTTTCTTGTCAAAATGACAATGAAATGAAATAAAATGTCATGTAAATGACAATGAAATGTCATGTAAATGACAATGAAATGTCATGTAAATGACAATGAAATGTCATGTAAATGACAATGAAATGTCTTGAAATTTCATGATTGCGGGTATTAAGAGCAGACACTCAGAGTCAGATTATCACGTATGCATACGAGACGAATATCTAGAGCCATTGGCGACGACGGCCTAAAAATATTGGAGGGGACAATATGCCAGTAGAAGGCATTTTGTTTGAAATTGAATGGAGATATGGAACCCTAACACCAACATTGGGGGGAATGGGTCCCCCTTCTCCCCCCCGCTAACGGTGCCCGTGTCTAGGGCGCGTTTTATTTTAGGGCCCGGACGCGGTGGAAATCGGACACTACTTCAAAATTGTAGATAATCGGGCTTTGACACTAGGGGAATAACTTTATTGCGGCGCGAATTTTCGTGACGTTTAGAGTTTTTCTCTCTTCATCACTGTCTGACATTTTAAATGACCATGCTGACCATACGCACGTTTTAAAATTTTTAAAAAGTACTGGTTTTTACTACAGTCTTTGATTTTACCATGTTTGGCGCAGTATAGCCCAGATGCTCTTGCGCCATAAAAAAGCCAAACAATCAATCAAACAAGTTTTTCGCATGTACGTTGCATGCAAATATGCTACATTTACCTACTCTTGTTTTTTTTTTTCAAAGTTTAAAATTTAAATTCCAGAACCGATTTAACGAGCGATCGGATACATGGTCGCCCATACGAATACTTCTAGTGAGGTGGGGGGGGGGGGCTGAGAAAAATTATTACCTCCTTCTCAAAGCTGTCGAAAATTTTAGTGAATGTACAAGATACCAAAACGCTACAAAAATAATTGATACTGCTTGACAATTAGTAATGAGCTAAAAAGTACCTTATTTTAAAATGTAACTATAAAACTTTTGAAAGTAAATGCGTAGCAGGTTCGGGCGAATCAAATTTTTAAACAGCTAGGGGGTCTCGTACCCCCTTAACCCCTCAGGGATTGATTATAGCGAGTACTTTTGTTGGTCTCAAGACCCTCGTTATATACGGGTCGTATCGTAATTACATAGGTTTGATTCGTAGCAAAAAGAGCTCGGAAAAAATATTGTTAAGGAGCCATACGAAACCTTAATCCGACTTTGCAGACATTTGCATACGTTCGCGAAAAAAAAAAAAAAATCAATAAATTTACGTACTAATCAAATTTAGGACGAAGTTAATATTTATACTTGGTTTAACGCTTTCGAAGGTAATAGAACGGCCTTTATCAGAGCGAACATGAAAGCAAAACGGCCGTCGATTGTCGACGTCGTAAAAAAAAAAAAATCGATGATGCCCATTCGCATACACAGAAGGTTCTAAAGGGGGTGTAGGCTCATAATGGGGCTTACAGAGCTACCAAACCATATGTTCATATGTATGTACACAAAATTGCATCGCAATGGGGGACCCCCATCACCCCCCACCAGTACGTACGCCAGTGATGGTGCCATCTGGAGAACATGGATTGAAAACGTAATTCCATGTCTGTGAATTTATGCCAAGCCGAATCGATTTTTGGGGTAGCGAACGTAACATTTACAAGAAACGCTTTATTCTAATGGCCATGGACAGCTTGACAAATTTAAAATTAATAAATAAATAATTAATAAATTTAAAATTTAAATTTTCATGGAAAGCTTAAAAAATTTAGTAAGGGAACAAAAGGGTCGAAGGTAAGTTTTGCCTTAATAAATAAAATAGCATGGTCGAATGTCCAATAATGTTGGGCAATGGTAGGTTTGGAAAGTCTTTATTTCTTCACACAGTCCTAGTAACTGAAGAAAGACAAAAGTGTACCATATTTGTTTAATATAAGTCTTTTGACATTCGCATGGAATTTTGTAAACCCCAAAACTGTTGTCAGAAATCTTGTATTATAATCTAGGGCCAATTAATCAATCACTAATTTATTTTTTATCTTCTAGACGGCATCACTCATCTCGCTCAACAACTGTTTTACGATCCTGTAACTAGCACTTTCTTTCGTGCCCGTTCTGATGAAGGCTGTTGTTTTGCCGCTGAAAATGTTAAATAAAATGTTATCTTTGCCATTGCCGTTAATTTAGAATTGTTTCTTAAGTAGAAATAGACTGACGTCATTACGCGGGGTTAGAGGTTGCTAAGCCCCTCCTTAGGTTTAGAGGTTAGCTGCGCAAATGATCACATGGTGTCTTCGTTCAGTTATTTTTGAATGGTGTTTTTTCTTTGTTGGAAATATAAATATGATATGAAATCGAGGGGTGTCCACCAAAAGAGGTTTTATTTATATATTTAATTAACGATCCATTTTCCCCCATTCTGAAGTGTTTGAAATTGGCGCGAAATTTGAATCCCCTTAAAGATTTATTTCTTCGAAGGAAACTGGCAACGTCATTGCAAATTCGGTTAATTTAGTTTCAGCTTAAGCAAAAAGGCACACGCACACTGTAAATTGGAAAGCAGTAATGAAATATCGAATAATTAATTTAATAATTCAGTAAATCCTGAATTGTGACAGAAAAATTATTTTTTTAAATGCCCATAATTTTAAAAAATTTATATGCACACGAATTGTGCGGCGTCGTTCAACCAAACGAGTGCCAACGGGGTCCTGTCCTAAAATTTTATTCATTATTATTAGTTCTGGTTTAATACATTCGTTTTACCTTAGGCGTCGTCCCCTAAACAATTCACCTCACACCTCAGAAATTAATAACAAAAAATAACTAAGAAAGAAAAATAATTATTGCAATTATATATTAATATTCCGGCTTAGAAACCTATCCACCCAATATTTCCAAACCATCGGGGTCTTTAATTACCCAACGCCGCATCGTCGTCGATAATAATTATTGTTTCGACGACTACCGATTTTTTTTTTTTTTCAGCTCTGTCCTATTTATTTCATTTTTTTTTTCTCGTCTGTCTGAAGTTTCACGTCAAGTCAAGTCGAATGAAAAGAGCAACATTTCAAATTTTGAAATGGCAACAATTTTAGGCTTGTTATGATGCAGAGACACAATGCGAGACAGATGTGATGTAGGAACTAAAGCACGTGTCAAACACAAATAATAATTATAGGGAGCGCGGACTGCCATCCCTGCCGCGACTCAAGGTTATTGCCATGGTCCTTCTCTCCCTGCTTCTCGGATAACATAAGAGGAAGCCGTTGTATTGTTTCCTCTGCAGAAAAATTTAGTTTATTTCCGTGAAAACATTTTTTTTTTCTTTTTTTGACAGACTTCTTGGTTTATTGTTTCGAAACACAATCAAACCATATGGCAAATACATACATCTCCCCACCTCTCAACACGACACATACAAAAAATAAACAATTTTCTTTCAGATACATATTTTTTTTTTCGATTGTTACAATTTATGATTTTTTTTAAAGGAGTTCTCGTGATATCTTGCTACTCCCAGCAATTATATGCTTCCGGGAGTATATATATATATATATATATATATATATATATATATGATCATCAAATGGACCAACACTGAACTAGAACAACTCCAGCGGAAAATGAGAACCATCCAGAGAAGAGCCGGACAACTACACCCTGCAACGGCAATTGAACGGCAAACACTACCCCGGGAAGAAGGAGGACGCGGACAAGCGGACCTCAAAGACTTACATGACAAGCAGATCCAGAGCATGAGGCAATACTTCCAGTTGAAGAGTCCCCGATCGCCACTCATCCAAGCCATAATACAAGCAGATGCAAATTACACGCCACTAAACCTGTGTAGTACCGAAGAGCGTGTCCTGGAAACAGCCAACGAACAGAAACTGAGAACTTGGGCCGGAAAACCATTACATGGCAGGCACTACAATGACCTGCAACAACCACACGTTGACAAAAAGGCATCAAATTCTTGGCTGGCCAAAGGCACTCTCCAGCCAGAGACAGAAGGATTCATGCTAGCCATCCAAGACCAAGTGATCGCAACAAGGAACAATCAGAAATTCATCCAGAGAAAAGACATAGAAAGCGACAAATGCAGACACTGTCATGCGGCATCGGAGACAATCCAACACGTGATGGCAGGATGCAAGATCCTTGCGCAGTCAGACTACAAACATAGACACGATCAAGTAGCGAAAATAGTCCACCAGAAATTGGCAGCGAATGCTGGCTTTCTGACAGAAAAATGCCCGTACTACAAATATGAGCCAGAGACCGTGCATGAGAACGAAACACACAAGCTTTACTGGGATAGAGCAATCATAACAGACAAGACAGTCCCACATAACCGTCCTGACATAACCCTCGTCGATAAATCGAATAAGACCACGTACTTAATCGACATAGCAGTACCCAACACCAATAACATACAGACAACCTACACAACGAAAATCACCAAGTACCAAGATCTCAGACATGAAGTACGAGATATATGGGGTATGGAAAAGATCCTCATCATCCCGTTAGTCATCTCAGCAACAGGGATAGTACCAAAAACGCTTGCGACGAATTTGGAGATACTCAACATTGACCCAAACACCTACATTGAAATACAAAAAGCCACAATCCTAAACACGTGTCACATTGTCAGGAAGTTTCTAGACATGGTATTAACAGGGATAGTACCAAAAACGCTTGCGACGAATTTGGAGATACTCAACATTGACCCAAACACCTACATTGAAATACAAAAAGCCACAATCCTAAACACGTGTCACATTGTCAGGAAGTTTCTAGACATGGCACATTAAGAAGTGATGTAAAAAGAGGCTTGGGAACATGGCGCTCTGCCCGTCCCAAAGCCTGTTTCCGCCAAGAATGGGCGAGGAAAACTTTTATATATATATATATAAAACAACAAAACTTTTAAATCATACAAATTTGTGATAGAGATTTTTTTTAAATGAATGAATTTATATTGATAGAAAATGAATTTTAGAATGGACATTGTGAAATGTTATATTAAGATAAAAAGTAAATGTGTTTCAGTATTGAAACAAAGTTAACTCTCTCATAACGCCCGTCTAATTACCGAATCTTTCCGATTAACGACTGTAGTTTGTAATTCCGTTAACTATTATATAGTTTTAATGAACTTTTGAATACGACCCCATTTGTTTTTACCGACTTCAGTCTTATTCTTCTGTTCTCAAAAAGATGGTTTAGTAAAGATATTGAGAAGTTTGTATCAAACTTAAGATAGCAAAAGGAAAAACGGTTGATTTAGATAAAGATACATTAGATTGTAAAACGGAAGATGAAAGACCCCCCGACCCCCCTTCAAGCTTCGAAGATGCCAGTAATACTCTAAATATTCTCCGCAGGTATATTACCTCACTCTGACATAGAAATCAATTCGCTTCAACTTCTTGGAAAAATGGAAAAAAAAAATATTCTACAGACGCGACCAAAATCAAGCCAATCGACTTTTTTTGGATTTCCCTTTTTTTTCCTAACAGGGATGTAGTCAAAGCCTAGGGCACTAGGACAAAATTTTAGGAAATCATACATTTTACAAACAAAATTCTGTTCAAGCTGTAAATAAAAAATATGTGGATTCTACAATTCTGTTAAGAAAAAAAATTTTTTAGAGCAATAAACCTAAAATTTTGAATAAATCAACTAAGAATCGTGGGAATTTAAACGAAATTACAGCTTGGAACACGTGTCATAAACTGCGTTCCGAAAACAGAAAAAGACACAATGCTGTTTTGCACAATTTGACACAACGAAGGCGACAAGAATGAAGTCTTTTGGCTATCTTTTTCAATTGTTTTCTTTATTTTATTAGCTCACTTCAGAGATCGCTTCTGAATTAGTTCGGTTTGAGCACATGCGTTTGTATCACATTATTATTATCTTACGCTTATATGCACAGAAGCTATATGTTGTAGGCAGTGTGGGATCCAGAGGGGCATGGGGGGTCTTGCAATGCCAGCTCAACAACCTATACATAATAATAATTTCTGTCCCTATTAGATTAATGGGCTATTGACTGGTTAGGGGGGGGTTGCCTGATCCCCCCTTGATCTATCCCTGATTTAGAAGAGCGCTAGGTTACTTTTATTTAAGACTACACCACTGTTCCCGAATAGACAAAAATGTGCAGCAAATCTTCACTTTATTACTATAAATGTGCTATGTCATTATAGTACTGTATTTAACTTTATTGGATTGTTTTGTTTGTTTGGTTTTTTTTATGGCGCAAGAGCATCTGGGCTATACTGCGCCAAGATTGAATTGTAGAATGCAATTGTAATAATAATAATGATGGAAACACCATTAGAGCCATAAACAGCTCGGCTATACCAGTTATAAGACACACGGCAGG
>QLNU02003225.1:21844657-21859175 GCA_006491805.2 Dysdera silvatica | reverse complement strand
GCCTTGCAGCAGTGATTCCTTGGTCTGCAAGTTCAGCAACTATGTCTTGTCCGTGTAATTCAATTAAATCAGTCTCTGATATAACACCTCGAGAGCTGTTGAATGTGTTATGTGGGATGAGTTGTATTGGAATTGAGAGAAAATTTTTACATTGTAGTCATGAAGTTGATTGACTTGGAGTGGCAGTTTCTATTAGTAAGTCGAATGATTTGAGTCTTTTGACATTTTTGATTGTGCCAACAATACTTTTAATAGTTTTGTCGATGACAAAAGGCGGCATGTTTTTAAACCATTCATCATTAGATGAAACGTTTAAAAAAGATGGTTGAACAATTGCTAGGTTTGGTGTCTCAAAACGTGCTCGTTTGGTTGTTGGTTCGTCATTCGGTGAAGAAGTTTGTTTTTTTGATTTACCCATAGAAAAAAAGGATAAGATTCGGGTCCCGTTAGCCCCACCCACCCACCACGGAGCCCTACAAGGGGACATTGCAATAATGCCAGAGCTAACCAGGACCTATACCCTTTCGGTTATCCCCTAAGCCGTGAGGTACGAGTGGTCAGAGGAGCAAAATCGATCTCAAGATAAAAAGGAGCTGTTATCTCGGATCATACGACTGAAGTTTTGACTGGGGCAGAGTAAGAGTGCAACCAGTAAATAGAGAACCAATATAAAATGAAGTAAGAGTAAAGTAAATCAAATGAGGCATGTCATAGTAACAGTGTGTTGGAAGAAAAACAAAAACGAAGGAAGATACAAAAGAACGAAACAGATTTTGAGGTCTAAAATGCTCCTAACACCAGTAGCACTCGCGACCAGCTGATTGGTCGATACCGGGGACAGGCCGACCTCCCGTTTACCAGGAGCAGGGGCCAAAGTAGCGTGTTGGGGACAGTACCTCGCCCCTCAGCCACCAAGATCCCCCTTTGCTGGGACACGGGCCACCACGCAAGGCAAACACATGGGTGCTACTCCAATGGGTGCTACATCGGGACAGTCTACAAATTTAAAATTAAAGATATGTGACATATGGAAGGAGTTGACATTGTACTTGTCATTTCGTCAGCCACAGGACTAACACCAACCACACTGCACATAAGTTTCGAAACACTTGAAATCGATCCCAACACTTACATTGAGCTACAAAAGGCCACAATTTTGAACACATGCCGAACAGTCAGGAAGTTCCTAGACACAACACCCAAATAACCTACAGAAGAAAGTCTTGAATACTTGACACTGCCCGTTTCAAATCTGTACCCCCCAAAGCTACAACACATGCAAAAGAATAATAATAATAATGACGATTTCCAAACACGTCAACACAGTTATCAAATGTATTAATGTTCTTAAACCTGCGATGGCGACAGAAAATCAAATAAAATATTGAAGTCAGTCCTTACTCAATATATCAGTTCGATTAACGAATCTCTCCGATTAACGGAACTTTCTTCTCTTTCTCTTGGGATTCGTTACTAGGAGAGATTACTTTTTTTTGCTTTTACGGCTCAAAGACTACAGTGGTTATGATACTACAAATGAAAGACTACATTGGTCAATGAAAGACTACAGTGGTCATGCTGCGCCGGGACCTACAGTTTTCCGAGGAATCCGAACCTCTTAAGGCCTGGGGAACCAAACCCCGGACTACAGTGAGCAGTGCGATCTTTTATGAGATCTCTGAGTAAGCGTTCTTTTTGCACTGCTGGGAGTCGAACCCGGATTAGCCGCGCAATAGGAGAACGCGTTACCACACTGCGCCACCGCAGGGCGGAGAGATTGCTTAATAAAACAGAATAAAAAGACAGAATAATAGAAAAGGGAATATAGTGCCATGAAATGTAAGTGAAAGGGGTAAAAACATACCATTGCAATTTAAAAGTGATAATAAAAAAAACTGATGACACATGCTAAGATGATTAACATGTGTAAAATATAAATAAATGCTATGCAGAAGTAACTTTTAAAGATATACGAATAGATAGGACCCTATAAAAAAATGCGGAAATACGCATAATTCGCAATTTTTAGCGGGTTTCAATAGATATTGAACCCGCTATTGCTTTTGGTTTTTCTGTCTGCCTGTCTATACGCAATGAAAAGGACAAGGCAAAGGTCTTCCGTAAATGCAATAATGATAGCTGTTGTTAACGTTGAAAACCTACCGAGTTACTTGAGAATTAGAGAGTTGCGAATTAGAGAGTTGCGGATTAGAGAGTTGAAAATTAATAAATTAATAAATAATTTATAAATTGAAACCCACTAAATTTAGACAAATGTCGACCTTAGGCAATTTTCTTTCACTTGCTTGTTTTTAAATTTTCGCATTTTTTCGAATAATTTTCAATTTTATGCGCAATTTGTGTCATTTTTGCATAATTTTACAATTGCCACTCAATTTTATTCGTTTTCTCCGTCCACCCTCCTTCCCCACATATTATTTTTGACTATATTTATAAGTATGATCTGAGATGTTTTTGAGTCAGTAACCGAATGGCGATTTTTGTCTGAGCGATAGCGTGGCATTTAGACATAGTCGTAGAGTTATATGCCCCCCCAAATAATTTGAAATAAATTAAAATTTTACATATATTGCAATGTATAAATGTACATAATATGTGCTTCCCCCCCCCTCCCCATAACTTTGTAAACTCTGCGCTCATGCATTTGGCCGAAATGGACAAGTTTACCGGACGCTTCAAACAGTTGTTCAAGCATTGTCTTGCAATAAAGCGACGGTATCTGCAGTTTTTAAAAGATGTTTGTTTGTTTGAATTTTTTATGGCGCAAGGGCATCTGGGCTATAGAAAAGAAAAGAGAAAAGAAAGAAAGTTTTTAAAAGAAAGAAACAAACAAGGTAAATTGTGTCCAGTATCCATGATAATGCTCTGGAATTCCTGGTTCAAAACAGTACAGTACCATGCTGGTTGTAGTTCTATGGCGCAAGGACAGCATAGGTCATTCTGCACCAATCAAGGTAAGATCCTACATAGTACTATGTTACGTATTGTGATGTCTATATTAGCTTTTTGGAAAGTGAAATGGAACTTATTCCTGACCAGAGATATGGGTGGGAAAATTTTGCACCCTCAAAATTTTCCAGTCCTGAAATTTTAAAAATGCGTTTTTCTTTTTATAAAAATGTCATCACTTCTCTCTCTCTCTCCCTCTCTCTCTCTCTGTATGCGTATAATTTTTAAAACGTTTAAACGTTAAAAAAAACATATTAGATACATATTAAACATATTATCATCGGTCATGCATAATTCTCCCTCGCCTGACCACATAAAACAGAAACCTTTGCGAACATCAGTTTTTCTTTTCCCATCCTATTAAAATATATCTTACATTTTCACTAAATCATTTTAAATTTCATCAAATATTTAAAATTCTCTTGTTCATTTCCGGTCATTTTTAACAAGCATTTGCCGGTCTAAATCAAAACCACGATTAAAGCTGTCAATAGGCATGCGCACACGCAAATCGAAACTAAAACATTAGCAAAAGCTTACTTCAAATTTTCCGTCGCATTTCTTTTGTTTCGACGAACGAAGTTTATTATCGCGTTTACAGTTGTGCCGTCCATAAGATTCTTATTGGATTAATTAGTATTATTGTGATTATTATTATTATTATTATTATTATTATTATTATTATTATTATTATTATTATTATTATTATTATTATTGTATTAAGTTATTATTATTAATGTCATGTGTGTATTATTAAAGGTTGTGTATTATTATTATTAGATTATTATTTGGTATGAGATTAGATTTAAACCATGCCTAATGCGAAAAAACTGGTATGTGTTTAGGAGTATTGACATAAATTTTCTGTTTTTTTCATAGAGTTAGTAAACTGTACAATTGTTATCTTTTTGCGCACTTGCATAATTATTGAAAAACAAAATTCCGAAATTAATTATGTAACACATAAAATAAATACAGCTCAATTTTTGTAACCTTATTTTATAGGCACTGTTTTGCATTAAATCACTGGTTTGGTTACCAAATACTTTCAGCTGACCCCCACCCCCTCCTTTTTGCGATATCGCAGGGACTCACTCCCTTTTACTACATTGAAATAACGCTGGATATATGAATCTAAAAAATAGCTCATTTTCACACGCAAAAATATTATGTACAAAATATTACTATAAAAACTCTGTGGCAGGACTTAAATTTGGCTGGAGCCCACCGGAATCTGGCATTTTTTCATTTTTGACGATTTTTAAAATATCAGCCGGAGTTCCTAAATAGGCGCTGCCAGGAAAAAGTAATGAATTTGTAATTAAAGCCATGAATGTTCTGGAAGATAGTATTGCCCTTCTTAGGGCTAACACAATTGCTAAATAATGGTCAACATAGAAAGCCACCGAGGCGAGTGTTTGTGAATTTTTCGTTGTGGACGTGGGTGTCAAATTTATTAATCATATCATAAATTTTGTTGTCCAGAAAAATGAACATAAACAATTGATATGATTTATCGATTCTTTTGCAGCCATTCAATTTTTTAATCGATTTATCATAATATTAGGGCTCCTTCACTTTTTTTTTGTTAGAAATTAAGCCCTGTCTCTGCCTGAAAAGTGCCTCTGCTGATGCTATTATTGATGGCAATTTACGTTTACATAAAATTATAATCCAAGCCTGACGAAACATTTTAAAAATTTCCCGGTTTAAAGAGGTGGCTGTAATGCAAAAGATCAAGAATTAATTCATTAGGGTTCAATTCTGGAAAATATTGACCTACAAAAAGGTGGCCGTGGAACAAAGATGGTCGGAATGTGAGAGTTCGCTTTCTATGTTTACAACAAAAGGGCGCTGTGGAGAGAGAAATCCTCTCGGCAGATGACTTTTAGTTCTGACCTGATTTTTACATCCTAGTTCTTACGAGCGTTTTCTTTCTTTCTTTTTTTTTAAATGTAAAAGAAAAGAAAAGAAAAAAAGAAGAAAGGAAAAAGAAACGAACCTATCTTCATCTTGCACAGGAAACAACATAATATAGCGGAAAAGGCTCTGTAATGAAGATAGGATGACTCCGAATTTATAGCAGAAGTAGCGGATTGATGACGGCATGCCTTGTATCTTGTTGCCATCTGTTGGTCCGATCTCTCCGTTGCCAGATACGCCTCCTAAATCTAAATTTCAGCACACAGTGTCAAACGCTGTCAGTTTAACGACATTCCGTCATGTCTTTCGAAGGAGGGAATACATTATTCAAGTGGAAAATCGTCTGTGACGATAAATAAATGGACTCCCCAACAACGACGACGACAACATACTCAAAAGCGAGGAGTGATAAACATTCTAATCTTAATTTTCGCAAACTATTCTCTCAAACGCGCTTATAACCAAATCAAAACAGAAAATAAAAGGCGTTTATTTTTTGTTTTAGTTCTAAGCGAGCCAGTTTTACTTTCCAAACTATACGAAGATAGGTCTTCGTTTCATCCCTATCGAAACAATTGTAAACGTCTTTCCAACTCATAAAAAATTTCGTTTTTAAATACAGTAAAACCTCCCTACAACGATATTCGATATAACGATAAACCCTTCTATAACGATAATTTTTCTCGGTTCCGTATAATATTGTTGTAGAGAGGTTTTACTGTATATTGTTACGCAGCGCATCGTTCATCGTTTCATGGGAATTATAATAATGTTTATTTTTTCATAGCTTAAATAAAATAAGTTAATTTATTTCGTGTCTGAAAAAGTACGCCAGAACCCGACGATAAAAATTCGAATTGTTATTGCACAATCCAAACCCCAAACGATAAATTTCCAAAGATTTTGGAAACCGAATCTGGCAGCAGTTGAATTATCGCCCCAAATCGAAAAGCAGAGATTTTTATAACCTCACCAATTATCAATAACCACTTATGGATGCTACGTCAGATTACAGATTCCAATTACAATAATTCTTCGATTACTTTATCCCCGCACGTCCCTCCCAATTTACGGCGAACGAGATAGGAAAAAAAAAAGATTCCCCGACCGGTTCCAGGGCTGGTTCGGAGAAATAAAAACCGGGCGCAGGAATTATTTCAGACATTTAGTAATATTTTGTGGCAACGCGATTATCCTAACCTTTACGGTCGGGATGCGGTTTAGGGCACCTTGTAATAGCGTTTAAACACTACTGTTGCCAACGTGTCAATGCTAAATATTATATTGCCTCAACGCGCGTAAATCAAAAAGGCGCGTCATGATTTGTATCCTACACGGTATTAATGCCATTACATGCTTGTAATACGGAAATACGTGGTATTATCTGCGGATAAAAGAACGCTTTTATCAATTCTTTCTTTTGATAAATCAAGAAAAAATACCCCTTTTAATATTTTATTTATGACGTAATAGCTATGTAAGACATTCAGCTATTGTTCGACTAATATTTCTTATGGAACTCAGCACATTTAGCTACTTTTGGCAGTGTCTGCAGCCATTTTTAGCTTCTAGAAAGCTAAAAAGCCCCATCTTTGGCCAATAATTTGCAAAACATAAAATTTCCTGCTGGTGTAGTTTGCTTATATTATTTCTCAGAATTGCTTATATTTTCGGAACGTGACCGGCTGCTCACTGCGACCTCTAAGAGTGATCCAACTTTTTTTGCTACAGAATGGAGCCTTACATTATGTGTCAACTGGAAACTATTTAATAATATACATAACTAATAATAATAATTAACAGCCACATAATAATAATAATAATTAATAATACATAACCATTAATAATAATTAATAATGCGCTATCAATAATTAATAACACATAACTATTAATAATAATTAATAATACATAACTATTAATATTAATTAATAATATATAACTATTTAATAATAAGACGCGTTCACACGAGGCGTTGTATTCCTAACTCCTCCTGAAAAATGGAATACATCCCTTTTCTCCCCCCCATCTTGTATATACAGCAGACCCTCCCTTAGCCGACCTCCCTTTTATTCGGAACTCTCCGTTAATCGATGTCCGTTTTCGTAGCGATTTTATTCTCCCTTCCTTCCTTCCTTCCTTCCTTCTTTCTTTCTTTATTACTTTTTTTACATTACTGCGCGCGAAATCGTTCAATAACGAAATTACTGAATGAGTCTGTTCGTTTATGGTAGATGAGTGAAATCACTCATTAAATGAACGATTGGGTACATCTGTAATTGCCATGGATGGAGTGGGGGGGGAAAAAAAAAAAAAAGCGAGTTAGCGGGACAGACGATTTTGAAGAAGTTCGGCGATAGCGCTACAAAGCAAACAGACGATATGAATTGTAGCAAACAGCAAGCTACGTTTCAAGCCTTTCTAAATAAAAACGTTCTAACAAGATAATATTTTAACAATAAACGTTCTAAATGAATAATTTCAAAGTAAAAAATCAGGATATTATTTATTTTTAAAATAGTAGCACCCCCATTTCAGTGTGTGCACCTATCATCAAAATAGATGCATCTGATTAGTGTTATAATTAGAAATTAACTTAAATACTTTCGCCTATGTAAGCTCTCTCTCAACTAATTCAGGCACGTGAGATTCTATTGCGTATATAAAAGTTCGATAATATATTTTTGCAGGGGCAGATTTACGATTTTGCCACCTATAGACTGACATATTTTGTCGCCTAATCTCGCTAAATGTAGCTAGAGGCGTAACAGAGTTTTTGGCGCTTCGGTCAAATTTTAGTTCTGACGCCCCTGCGTTCGTGTCAAATTCTTGATTTGACGCCCGGTGCTTGTATCAAATTCTTGATTTGACACCCCTGAAGCTCTTGTCAGATTCTTGATTTGACGCACCTAACGCTCTTGTCAAATTCTTGATTTGACGCCACTGGCGCTCTTGTCAGATTCTTAATGTGATGACTTTGGCGGCTATTTCAAATTCGTCTTTTCGTAAGTATTCGCCAATTTGGCGCCTTTCGAGCCCTTCTCAAGATGGCGCCCATGGCAGCTCTCTCTCTCTGCCAATGCCCGGTTACGCCTCTGATAACATAACAGTTCAAAATTTAATAATTCGATTGGCCGCCAAAAAATTTGGCCCGAATTTGCAAACTTTTCATCGAAAATTTGCCACTGTGGGCTACAGCCTATTAAGCCTATTGGTAAATCCGCTACAGCGTTCATGTAATCATATACAATAGAAGTTTCTTAACGAATACTTGCGAATAGAGGACACTCAGACCCCAAGGTCTTTGGCGTATGCAAAAAGTTTTCAAGGGTGGGGTTACAAGGTGAAAAGAGGTTTTAGACCGATGCAAATCCATAAAGCCAATATGTATATATACAAAAACGTGATTTTTAATTATTTTTAATGATTTAATGATTTTTAATCAATTTAATTTACAAATTAAATTCTAACGAATTTGCCCTAAGCGGGATCTGAAAATATCTGCATAAATAAAGTGTAAATTTAAGAGGATTATGTTATGAATAAACCCTGTCATATGGACCCATAGCTCAGCATAGTCTTGGCTGCTCCTGTATTATAAAAAGGAAGTCAATTAACTAACTTTACGAACCCCGACATGCGGGGAGAGAAGCTGGTCTATTGAACATTGTCCGCAATCTATTAATTTAATATTTCGTAGCGTGAACCGATTATTTTGTCTATAACAGCTCTAATCATAGAGTAGAACCTTCCTAAAACGGTCACCTTTGGGACTGGACTGCGATGGTCGCCACAAACAGGTGTTCACTATATACGTTAGACTTTGATATAGGCATTACTAAGTACCTAGCAGTCCTCTCTTACAAAAAGTGGTCAGTTTATTCAGATGGTCAATTTACCAAGGTGGTCGTTTTACCAGGTTCCATTGTATTTTTAAATTACTTTACGAGGGGGTAGTTATCGTTGCCATAGGCAGAGCTACAAATGCGGCTAATAAGGTTTGGTAATTAAGTCCTCGACGTGATGTTTAAAATTATTGAGGTGGGAGGGCAAGCACATACTATGAACATTTCTACATTACGATATACAGTAGAACCTGCTTAAAGCAACCACCTTTGGGACCGGACTGCAGTGATCACTATAGACAGGTCGTCACCATACATGGCAGACTTTGGTATAGGTGCGGCCAAGTCCCTACCAGTTCTCTCTTATAAAAAGTGGTTATTGCATTGAAGTGGTCAATTTGCCAAGGTGGTCGCTTTACCAGGTTTCGCCGTATGTAAAATTGGAATTTATTCCAAATTATTCGATCCTATTTCATTCTACACCGATCAATTTATGTCCACTCACTTATACACAGTTCCATGGACGTAAACTTGCATATGCCAGTCCCTCCCAGTAATTTGAAATAAATTGCAATTTTATAATACTATATATATAAGGCATACTGCCTATATAAAGTACCATAATACAACATGCGCTCGTCTCCCCCCCCATAATTTTGAAAACATTACGGTGATGTACAGTTCTTCAACATTTAATATAAACTGGACAAAAATTACGCATCTTTCGCTTACTTCCAACGTTTCTTCTTGCCATCATTTGGTGATAATTTTTTTTTTATCTCCTGCGGATATATTTTTGAAATAAAATTGTTCAAAAGATGGCGCTGCAATCACAGGTTATTTTTAAACTACCTTGATAAAAAGGGATAATAAGTCATCGACGGAGAAGAGAGGGAATTTAGGCTTCTTTCTTTCTGGAAAATGAAATCGCATGGGACAAGCAGTGGCGGTTCTAGGCTGGGGCCGGGAGGCCGCGACCCTCAAATGTAACCAGATTTTATTATGTTGCCTAGAGGCGCCCGCGCATATAGGCAGGAATTTGTGCCCCAAATTTTTTTTGTCTAGAACCTCTACTGGGAACAAGAATGAAACGGATGAAAACACATGATATCAGGGCAGTAGTCTATATTTTTTTTTGGGGGGGGGCAGGGCTGTTCTGTCGGGTATGCAAAAAGAACCACAGTACCTAGGTGGCTATAAATTGCTTATATGATTATTATTATTATTATTATGGTTCGAACCAGCATGGCGACAAAGCGACAATTGTCGCCAACTCATAACCAATGGTTGTTAAATTCATAAACATGGATGACAAATTTGTTGTCTGAAACACGTGTGGGCGTTTTCCGTTTATTTCATACGCAAATCGTGAATTTGGTTTTAAGGCTACTGTTCATCAAGGATAAAATTTTTCCGGCCAAAAATTTCGTGATGCAAACTATTTATTTTTGTCTTTCAAAAGTCCACCTGCATGCTCAGTTTGCGCATTAAGTAGCCTCTTCACAGGGGGTGATCATAGTAATGAGGCACGGCAAACTTACAACGTTTCTTTAAAGTTTTGCCGTTGCGTGTCTCCACAAGATGTATTTGCTTGCTTGTATTGGCGCAGTATAGCCCAGATGCTCTTGCGCCATAAAAAATCCAAACAAACAAACAAGCTTGCTTGTGTACAGGGGAAATTGGAAAGGGTGGCAGCCGAAGACTGCGCTGTAATCCTCGTACAACAAGACTTGTATTGGTGTGGTGGATATAGTGGTCGTATAGGGAGATGGTCTCCTCACTTTAAATTCCCCTTGGTTGACCAGCGGTGAAGTGAAGCGATTTCACTGGTATTTATTATTTATGACGTTGTTTCAATTTCTGCATGCACGTGTTAATTTTTTTTTTTAAGCATTTTTGCACTGTTTTACCGTTTTTAGTACGTTACATTCGCAAACAACGTTAATTTATTTTTTGTCTTCGCCATCGGCCTCTCAAGACGTAAAGGATACGGAGTCTGCTAAATGGCAGATTCCATAGAAAACACACTCCTCTTCAAACCTGAAAGTACATACCATAGAAAGAAAACGAAAATTTCCCAAACAATGGGAAATTGAATTTCTGTGGATTTATTACCGATTATTAATCGGTAATACATGTTGTAGAAGGATATATATATATATATATATATATATATATATATATATATGGTAATTTTTAACTTGTGTCTACCACGTTTGTTTCTCCGGCGCGAAAGCATCACCATTGTAGTCTTTGAGCCGTAAAACCACAAAACAAACAAACAAACAAACGTTTGTTTCTCGACACAATTGGTGATCGGGTGGTCCTTTTGGACCACCAAATTTCCTTCACTGGCTCGAACCCTAATTATTATTATTATTAATTTATTATTTATTATAGTATTCATTTATTATATTATATTTAGTATTATTATATTATTCATTTATTATATTATAATTTAGTATTATTATATTATTCATTTATTATATTATAATTTAGTATTATTATATATTATTATATTGCCTTTGAATACCTCGGATCAGCATATTATCAAGGATCTTTGTTTTACATGAAGAATTAAAAGCTATGCATATTAAGGTATGTACAAGTATGCATATTAAATTTTGCACATGGACAGCCAACGATTAGAAACGCCCTGGTTGCCGTCACAAGGCGGGAACTTCTTTAACGAATGAAGGATTAATACATTACGTAAATACTTAATATGAAGTCTCTATTCCATTTTTAAAATAAAAAAAAATGTATATAGGTATATTGAAAGACTTCTGACACTGTCGTGATAACTTCAACAATACAGCAGGACCCCTGTTGTCCTATCTTTGTTTAATTGAAATCGGGGTTAATAGATGACTTGCTGAAAAAAAAAAGTTTTTATAATTATTATTATTTTGTTAAGTGGATATTCGTTCATTCGTTTATTCGTTTTTTGTTTTGTTTTTTTGCAAAAACGCTCCATTTTATTTTCTAGTACACTCATGTCTTAAAAAAGAAATCAATACAGATGCCAGATATCAGAAGTGCCCTTCGGATGTATACCACGCTTTGTATACAGTATATCGAATATATATATACCACGCTTTGTTTACAGTACATCGAATATATAAAACGCTTGTTATACAATACATCAAATATACACCACGCTTTGTATACAGTACATTGGATATATACTACGCTTTGTATACAATACATCGAATATCTACCACGCTTTGTATTCAGTGTATCGAATATATACGACGCTTTGTATATTTATATCGAATATACACAAAGCGTGTATCAACCTATTTTCCAAAGCAGTTAATACTTTACACTACTTAATACCTACAATACTTACTTTATTAATACCACCTACACTACTTATCTTATTAATACCACCTACACTACTTATCTTATTAATACCTACACTGTATGTTGCATTAAGCCTTTTCCATACGTACCATACTTATCTTATTAATACCTACTTTACTTATCTTATTAATACCTACACTATTTATCCTTATTAATACCTACACTACTTATCTTATTAATACCTATACTACTTATCTTATTAATACCTACACTACTTATCTTATTAATACCTACACTACTTATCTTATTAATACCTACACTACTTATCTTATTAATACCTACACTACTTAATACCTACAATACTACAATACTTAACACCTATACTTTACGATATTTTTCATTAACAATATAATAGTTTGGTTATAGTATATAATTAAACGTGCCTTTTAAATAAATGTTCTAGTTTCTATGTGCATTTATACTTAAAACAGAATTTCTGGATTATCGGAAACCGAATTCGCCCCTCAATTTCGGATGATCGAGGTCCTTTTGAAAATTATACTTCGAAAACAAAATTTTTGATTTCGTACGGTTTATTCTGCCCCCTCCTTTCCCCCATAGACTTTAAAGAGGCCATAATTTTACTACTGCAAATCTGTTTCGATCATTTATTTTATAAAAAAATAATAAATACATCGGTGTTAACTTTTTAAACAAATGAAAAAACAAGGAAAGAAGTTCTTATACTTATACGTTCATGCTCAATGTCAAATTTCTCGCCTATTATATTTTAAAACTGTATGTCAATTTTAAAGGTAAACAATAATTTAGGAAATCGATCGATGTCTTCTTCTTCTATTCATGCGATTATCAAAGAGAAAATAAACGGCGACGCCACAGAGGAATTTCGAGTTGGATGAAATGTGTTTTCGTGTCGCAAATGACGATAAACGATCAACCACCTGCTTCTGCGGTGACAATTGCACGTGTCAATTTCATCCGATCTCCGTGAATTGCATGACAATTTTACCTCCCGTGAGCGGAAAGCGACCAGCACAAATTTACATAGAGTGATTACAAATTTAATAAACCAACCAATCAATTGTGTGTGTGTCCAGTTTCAATTCTGTGAATTCTTTTCAGGTGTGTGCAAATTCCTAAGCACCACGTGTTCTTGTTAGGGATGTCAATTGAAAGAAAATATTGGGAATAGTAAGTAAGTCAAGATCCTATTCTTTCCAAGGCTTGGTTTTCCGTCTTAAACGGGATTTCGTTTCCTTTACTCCCTTAAATTTTATTTAAAAAAAAAGAAGAAATTTATAGTAAACAAAAACAAATTGTTTTATTTATTAATTTCCATTGTTTGACAATTATTTTAACGACACAGGCCTATATTGATGTATTAAAGTACATACAGGCCTATTATTTCTCTATCTTCTAAATGAAACGCAGTTATACAGACCTTTACAGCAACAGAAAAACTAGTAGCAATCAGTGGCGTAAAAAAAGGGGGATTTCGGGGCTCAATGCCCCCCCCCATTAGCTATCAAAACACATTATTTTTTCCAAGGCTGCACCATGTGATTGTCTTTAAACCTACTTAGTCCCCTCCCCCAAAAATTTTTAACTGCTACGCTACTGGTAGGAATAGCAATATATTTTATGTTATATGCTTCTCCATGTTCTGCCCAACTATGTTTCGTATTTCTTTATTTATTGTTCGTCAATTTTGGGATCCCGGCCACCTAGAGATATTTTTTGGAAGCCCATAGGGGCCTAGGCCCTGAGAGTTTGTAACCCTGGTTCTTAGTAAGTAAAATTCGAAGTAATAGTAACTAAATGGATGGCGAATCGATATATCGATATGATATCGCTGTTGTGGCAAAATCGCTATATCGTTTTGGCACTCTTGCATTAACAAGAATGGTACATTGTTTCGATATCGATATTGTCGTGAAATCAATATCAAATCGATATATATCCTTCTGATATCAAACTGGTCTACCATGAAACATGTACATCATAACGTCATAACAGAAGAAAAAAAGAGGAATAGAAAATTCACGTTCACAGAAATAGAAAAAGCAAGTGAAAAATTGCGCAAATTAATTTATTATTATTAGTGTATTTATTAATATTAGTAAAATTAATTTAATAATTAAACAAGTGTGCGCTTTAACTCGTAGTGTTAGTAATGAAAGGCCTATACGATAATATGGATAAACCTTCGATTTTCACTGTCTTGAGAAATGAACATACTTTCAATGGCAAGTTTACATATAGGCCAAGTATGCCTTGACCTGAGGACCCGCTCCTTCCAGGTCAATTCCGGGGGGGCCCCGTGGAAAAGGTCCCACTTTGAAATTGTCTGATGTTATTTAAGTTTGGTATTTTAATTACAAACGCGAAGGAAATTTTGATCTTAAGACGATAAATTTCCATGGAAAACTCATGATTTATTGGCTAAATATTGCTAG
>QLNU02003225.1:21832911-21844557 GCA_006491805.2 Dysdera silvatica | reverse complement strand
AACATATTTAATAATATTGAATATCTAAGTATACTAAATTAATTAAGAAATTAATTTATTATAATATTAATCAATGTGTTTCTTAAGATAAATTTTGCATCGAAAACTTATAGAGGTGTACTAAAATTTATTAATTCCCTTATCCTTCTTATAGAGTAGATGAAGACTCAAACCTCTATAAAATATATGATTTAAAAATATAAGCTATCGTAAAAAATTATTTTGAATATACAAGGTGATTCAAAAGTCAGTCCACCCTCCCTTTAATTTTTTGGTGGGTTCAGGCAGATAAACGTCCTTTTGAGAAAGTTGCTTGTTGAAAAGGAAATAATTTTTGTTCTGTGTCGCGACTCACCCTCAGCACCAGGGGGCGCCCCACGGGGGCCAACTCCAAAATTTCAAATGGCAAATACGAACGAGTAATACCTTCTTTTGAAGGTCTCGTTGAGAAAAAAATAATGACGTTTACAATATGGCGCTACGACGTCCTTAGCATCAACGACATGTCTACAAATTTCAAAATCGACCTTTGTTCCCCTGGCTTTTGCTCAAGCTAGTAAGGTCGTAGGAAGATGACGAAAACAGTTTAGTGTAAAGCAAATATATGTTCTATTAGTGAAAATTTTAGATTTCGTGTTAACCCAATGGGGAAAGTTTCAAGGATCGCTTAAAAATATCAATATTCTAACCCTCAAAAACTCAAATAAAAATATTAAAAAAGAAAGCAGTAAAATATTAAAAAAATAGAAAAAAGAAAGAAAAGTAAATGGAAACAACTTTCATCATTGAAGCAGATTTGTTACAAGATGTTATAGTCATATTCAGTTAGCCGCAGCATTTGTTCGCAAAATTGCACTCTGCGATTTGTATCGTCCTCATTTAACTCTTGATGGATTTGTATTTATTTTATAAGGGTGAAACTTATTTCTCATTAAAATTCTTTGGGCTCTCCAGTATGAAATTTCATGGACATCTGCAACTTTTTGAATACTCTGTGGTCGGGTTCACAACAGAATTTGTTCATTCGCTCATTTGCAGCTACTCAGTTAAAACGGACGGACGGACGGACGACCGGATGCAGGTACTTTATTGACACTGCCAGTGTTCAAAAACTTCTTGACAGTTTTCCGTATGTATTTTTGGTCAACAGGTCTCCCAGGATGTGCTTCATTGAATGATCGGACACTTTCGCTTTCTTTTTGGTTTTACGGCTCAAAGACTACAGTGGTCATGCTGCGCCGGGACCTACTGTTTTCCGAGGAATCCGAACCTCTTAAGGCCTGGGGAACCAAACCCCGGACTACAGTGAGCAGTGCGATCTTTATGAGATCTCTGAGTAAGCGTTCTTTTTGCACTGCTGGGAGTCGAACCCGGATTAGCGGCGCACTAGGAGAACGCGTTACCACACTGCGCCACCGCAGGGCCGAATGATCGGACAGTTTCATAGAAATTCCGTTTAGCCTAGCCGTAAAAAAGAATTACATCATTTCGGCGACTGAGTGGACGAGCCATTTCTTTAAAGCGTGTTCGTATAAAAAGAAATACTTTTAGTGAGGACGCGTGTGTGATTTCAAACAATTATTGCTGCTATTGAAATATTTTTATTTGAGTTTTTAAGGGTTATTGCTTTACATTCTACAGTTTTCGCCATTTGCCTACGATCTTATTAGCATGAGCAAAGGCCAGGGGAACAAAGGTGGATTTTGAATTTTGCGGACACATCGTTGGTGCTATGGGTGTCATAGCGCCATACTGTAAATATCATTATTTTTTTCTTGACGAGACCTTTAAAACAAGGTATTACTCGATGGGGGTTGCCATTTGAAATTTTCGAGTTGCCCCCTCCCCTGTGAGGCTCCCCCTGGTGCTGCTGGTGAGTCGCAACACAGGACAAAAGTTAGTTCCTTTTCAACAAGGAACTTTCCCGAAACGACGTTTATCTGCCTGAACCCACCAAAAAATTAACAGTGGGGGGACTGACTTTTGAATCACCCCGTATATTTAACGTCAAAGAACAATTTCCATTGTCATGTACAATTTTATACAAAACAAAAAATTTAAAATAAAATTCTAAAATAATTTACTTAAAGAGGCTATTTTCCCTGGGGGCTCAACCTCATAGTCATAGCCTGACCACGGCCCTGAGCCTAGGGCCCATAAAAACTTTACTAGTCCGGCACTGCTCTTCTTGACTAGTACGTTCAGAACAGACCTTATTTTGTCCACTTTGCTCCGCAGACATCCAAAAAAAAACTATTTTCCCTGAGGGCTCAGCCTCATAGTCATAGCCTGACTACGGCCTTGAGCCTAGGGTCCATGAAAACCTCACTAGTCCGGCATTGCTCTTCTTGACTAGTACGTTCAAACCTATGGAACAGATCTTATTTTTTTGTCCACTTTGCTCTGCAGACATCCCACACGTAGTGATCTATTTCCCAGCAATACATACACAGTGATACCAGCCTATTTCTGGATCCTTGAAAAAGATGATCACCATGTCTTCCCGAACAAGCTAATCCATTAAATCCAAAGGCATCTCCGGTGTGGTGTCTTTAGAGAAGGTGGTTCAGAACGCCTGGAGGGGCATTTCTGTGTAATTAATAAAGGGTGGACCATGGACACAAAAATGCAGATATAATAACATATCCCACAAGTTCGTTACATTTATCAAAGGCCGATCCATCATATTTGTGAATTCTCCATTTCCATTTGCCGTCGAAACTGATCTGGTCGTATTCCATGAAGAAGAAGAAATCGACATCCTATAGAAGCGGACTTCGCGTCCGGTGGAAAACGTTTTCTGCATTCTGTGAACCATTGGTAAGCAAGGCGAGGTCGGCCCCCAGCAGTCGCAAGAGGCAAGCGAAAACGGCGAAATTCTATTCATCATTTGGAAACTGACGAGGGAGAGCAACATGATGAGAATCCGAAATGGCGTTGGAATAGAAATAAAGTCCCAAGCTGTCACAAGACGGCCTGCAATTAGGGAAACGCGGCCTGCAATTTTAGCCGTAATTAGATACCTGTACGCGTGAAAAGCCCTGCTCTTTACGACACGGGAGTGGGGGGGTGGGGATAAAATGCTCTGTGATAGGGGAAAAATTGTTGGGTGCATTTTCAAATTGGCGGACGCGTGCCGAGAATGTAGGTTTCTAAGAAAGCATTTCGCCTGTAGACATTAAAAACACCGTTGCAGAGATTAGGGGGGAAACGAAGGGATAAAAAGGCCGCATTTCCTCCATTTTATAATGCGTTTTATCCCTAACGAAAATTCTTAATAAATCATCCCTTCCATCTTCTGCTCTTAGTCCCATAATTATCGATAATTCAGGTACATCGATTCCACAATTGTTTCTATTCACGTTATCCATTCAGTAACGTTTAACAACGTTATTGTGGTCGTAGAAATGGAGTCCTGATTTAAATTTTCTCTTGTAGTAATCATCCCATAATTAAAAAATACTGTTTTTAAAGTTGAAAAACATTGAAATTTCCCGATCCCTGTAACCTCTGCTTCGCGGCCTCTTCCTGAAGCGGACAGAACATAGAATGTATCTGCATTATGGCACTCGAGAACATCGTATTTAGTTTTGGCTAATCGTCTACTTCTCAACCACTCTTTAAAACGGTCGCATTAGAGTAGGGAACCGCAGGTGACCGTCTTAGAAGAATTCGGCTGTACTTCATTTCAGAATGACAGAGTTTGAGTTTTGATAACGCTTTGCCAACCATCCTTTAAATTTAAAAACAAAAAATACTTTTAAACTCAGTACTTTCAATTTGAAAATTACTATTGTTTTAAACTTTTGAAAAACAGAAGACAGTTTTAACTGTTTTGCTCATTTCATACATGACAACAAATTAGCAAACGTAAGTTATTTTCGTTAATACAGACGTCGATGAGTTATTTTAGTAAACACCCTGTACATTCGGTGCACTCACTTTTACAGTGCAAGTAGGATGGAATCCGATTATTCGAAATAAAGGGGGAGAACCTGATTTCGAATAAGCGAAATTTTAGGTTATCCGAAATTAAATTTTCAGTGTTATCGCACAAGAAATTACGAAACGTTTATCCACAAATGCGTTTAATGCCATTTCACTAAATTACTTTATTGATGACTGAACGACGTCAAAAAGTGTATATATGTGCTGAATAAGAAAATAATTGTTTCAAAAATAATTAGCGGGTTTCAATGGATATTGAATCTGTTATTGCTTTTGGTTTTTCTGTCTGTCTGTCTGTCTGTCTGTCTGTCTGTCTGTCTACCTGCCTGCCTGCCTGTCTGCCTGTCTGTCTGTCTGCAATAAAAAGGGTGTGGTAAAGGTCTTCTGTAAATGCAATAATTATGGCTATCGTTAACGTTGAAACCTACCGAGTTACTTAAGAATTAGAGGGTTGCAAATTAGAGGGTTGCGAATTAGAGAATCGCGTATTAGAGAGTCTGGAATTGGAGAATTGCGAATTAGAGAGTCTCGAATTAGAGAGTTGCAAATTATAAATCAGGGTTCGCGAATTGAGAGTGAATTAATTGAAATTGAAACCCGCTAAATTTAAATATCGACCTTAGGAGATTTCTTTCCCTTGCTTGTTTAATACCTTTATACATATCCGGTGTTTACCATTTAGCCTCCTTTTAAGGCAGAAGTACACTAACAAAACAAATATAAGCGATTCTGTTGAAAATATTGAACAAGTATCTATTAAAAAAAATTAATAATATAATAATAATAGTATTGGTGTGGCTGCTCCTGGTGACTTAAAAATTCAGGAGGAAGGATTTTAAAAAATTCCTAATACAAAGACCTACAAATTGAAATCGGAAGGTTATGGAACAAAAAAGCAGTTGTCATCCCAATAGCAATAGGAGCATTAGAAGGAATCCCACCAAATTTCGAAAATCATCTTGTTTGTTTGTTTAGGTGTTTTATGGCGCAAGAGCATCTGGGCTATACTGCGCCAAGAAAATCATCTTAATACAATAGGAATTGACAAAATGGTAGTGCACCAACTCCAAAAGGCTGTTTTGCTTAGAACTGACCACATCCTAAGAAAATACCTATAATAATAATAATAATAATAAGAAGAAGAAGAAGAAATAATAATGCATACATCGAAATTCTAGAACCTTTATGGTGTTTATTTCTAGAGAAACTAATCCAGATTGTTTAACTTTCGGGATAATTTTGCCAATTGTGGAAGATTAATTTTTTCCTGCACACAAGCACCGGGAGATAATTAGCTTCCAAAAATTAGATTACTCTCCTTTCTCGCCTGCAGGATTGTAATTGTGTTATAAACCAAACGATTAAAACCGAAAAACAAAATCAAGTCCTCTGGACAAAGTCACATTTAGAATGCAGATCCGGGAGACCCACGACACCACCACCACTTGCCGCAAACGATTTTTCGTCTGTTGAGTTTGGGAAGATAATAAAATTCGTTTTGTATCCCGAGGTTAACAATGGAAAAAACAATTTTCAACAATGTATTCATTTTTCTGTAACGGTTGAGTAGGACCCTTTAAAAGGGATGTATATGTGATTGGGGAGGGTGGGGGGGACAGGCTATGAAAAATGGTTCGTCCCATTGAGTATTCTTGGGCGGTACCACTATCCACAATCTACCTGACGGATCTCACCTTCTCTGACGCTACTTGCCGCCTTCCGATCACGCGATAGCTCTCCAAATTAGCTCTAATGGTTTAATAGACCGTCTATTGTCTATTTACGATTTCTTTTTCGCCGGGAGAAACCTGCCTGCAACGATACTTCTACCATATCTTAAACTTCAAAAACTCGTTCTACATATCAACTCAAAACGAGGTAAACTACTTGAGTGAAAGTCTCCTACATATTTCTGCACGCCTATCACACGGGTCGTCGTCTGCCTACCAGGTCAAAGTTCAGCGCATTTGACAAAAGTATTCGGCAAACAGAATCCGCAACCCTTTAAACACATTTTTCTCCGATGTATATATAAAAACATCCCAAGGTTAAACCGTCTAATAGCTTAAAAAACCGTAACCGCTTTACCGATAACTTATGACGTCATAAATCTAGCGAAAGTTTCGGAATTTGGAAATGGCAACTGCCAAGTGGCCTATTGTGCTTATGTTTTATAAGCCGACCATAAGTCTTGAAGAGCTAAAAGCGCTTAAATCAGAATTAAGCGCGGCAAGGTCGGGTCTTCCTTTCGTTCATAAGTTAGGGGAGTATGGGGAGGGGGGAGGTCAAGAAAAAATGGCCCTTGGGGGCAACGGTGACGTCACATACATATATTTAGCTTAAACGTATCTTAAAGCGAACATCTATACAAACTTACATTTTTCACAGCTCTGTGACATCCCGCTCTTCAAGTTTTCAGCTCTGCGCTACAAGATTACAACAGGGATTTCGTGGAGTTTTAGTCTTAGATGCAAAGGATGGTTGTCAACGCGAAATGAAAATAAAGAATGAAAATAAAGAATAATAATAAAAATAAAGAATTGAATGAAAATAATTTCTTCTAAAGCTGCGGCAGAAATCCAAGAGTACACATTGCTAGTGAAATTGGCCAATCTGAATCTTCTGGAGCCCTGGACTATGCTTTTAAAATTCAGATTTAAACAAGAAAAGATGAAAAAGCAAATTTTGTTGGTTTACTTTTCAATAAATGCAGATTGTTTCACTTGCAAAAATCGGCAAAAAACGTTTTAAAATAGAGTTCGTACGTCTATAATGAGCATGCATTTTCACTCACAAAACCCTAAAGTTTCAAAACGTTAGAAAGTTGAAGAAATTCGGATTTTGTTTTTATCGTTTATTTTATTCAATTAAGTGTTTTTAAAATGGAAAACTATTCTTAGTTCGAAAATTGAATTTTATTCTTATAAAATTTCAACATTTGTTAGTGGCCGTTCAAATATTACGTAAGCATATTTCTGGCCATTTAATACAAAAAAATTAAACAAATACCTGTCTCCTTTAATGCTTACGTAATATTTCGGTCCTCTATTTCTTGATATAAGCTTTTGAAATAAGAATGCAACGTGTGATGCAAATTATAATACTTATTTACATTTTTATTGTAATATTGAGCACTTATTAGTAAGTTTGTTATAATATTAAATGCTTATTTATAAATAAGCGTTTATAAGCAGAGAGCTGTTTATAAACGGAGAATAATCACAACAAACTATCTCATTTAAAAAGTTTTAATAAGCTGTTAATTGCTATTTTGGTGGCATTATAAAGTATTTTTAAGTAGTTTCGTTCAAATTATAAATATTTCTTTTGCTAATAGCAAATAGCGTGTAATAAATAAGAAGAGAATTTGATAAAACATATTTATTATAATTTAAAAATGTCACCGTAGCCTCGAGGAGTTTAGAAGGGGGCCCCGGACAAAAAAATGTGGAAAGTCACATATTTAAATAATTAAATATTTATATGTGATTACGTGTATTTTATATTTTATATCTTCTATTCATATTGCGCCATACATCCAAGTATTGCAGTTATGTCAGACAGTTGTTACTTTGTGACTATGTGCCAGATTTATTATTTTCTGTATTTTATGTAAGCATGCATGGTTTAAACACTCCCTGCCCCGTTCTCCTAAGAAATAAGCAACCCCCTCCTCCTCCCCCAAAGATGCTTACGTAATACTTGAACGTCCCCCCTTAATGATGGAATGGTTCGTGTCATTGAATCTCTATGGCGCAAGGACAACAAGCAATATCCTCCCCCAACCCCATCATATGTTTTTCAGGAACTCATACACGACACTAGAGGCGTATGCAGAAAGTTTGTAAGTGGGGTTATAGGCTTAATGGAGGGTTATAGAGCTGCAACTCACATATTCCTATGTTAAATATACAAAATTTCATTGCAATGGGGGGTTACAACACCCCCTGAGTACATCAAGGCACGCCACTGCTCACAGAAGAAAGATGATAGATTGACCGAGAACGAACAAGAAAGGTAAAGAAAAATATACTAAGCCCACTTATGAATTTTTCCCTTGAAATAATTAATCGCTGTTAAAAATAATTTATTTCGTGAATTTTTTATTGAAAAAAAAGCTTTAAAAATAAGCCATTTTGAAAGGGGATTTTCAAAACTGTTTAAGAAAAAGAGGTTTGGAACAGTGACATATGAAGATGTAGGCGGTGTGTTTCCTTCAATGTTCCTTTCACTCTTGACGTATCCTTCCGCCGGTAATAGAAAGACATCGCAGAACCATTCCGGTAACGAGGAGGATTCCAGGTCCGAATCCGCATCCAGCAGATGGTCCTGCCGCTCAACCGTACCGCCTCAGAACGCTTGACGACTCCTTCCCGACCTCAAAAGGGACCGCCATATGCTCACAGAAGACAGTTTGTTTGCACGCAAAATCAGCATGTGTTTCAGTCCCAAGACGGAAGAACACATTCGTCTGTCCTTTGACTAATGTGAATACGCTTTTATATGATTTCGGCGTTGGATTTCAAGATCTGAATTCAAGAATGCGCCCTCGAGATAACTTCATAGCAATGTCTGAAAGCTTCAAAAGTCACACTGGTGCATTTTACACGTTCTTTAAGAGCCTTCATTTTCTTCACTTCCACGCCGACACCCAAAAAGACTAATCATTGCTTAAAAAACGATTAGAAATCACGAAAAAATAAAGTAAATTGGCATACATTAGCCCCCAAGCATACCTTTCCCCCAGCGAAAGCTATGTGAAGTTATTTCATACCTTGTTATCGCATTTGAAGTTTTCATTTTTTGGAAAAAGTACGTCAATTTTGCATGTTTTCATTTGGTTTGCGTCACCTTATATGATATATTACGCCGTAAAAAAATATTTAAGATTTTTAAGATTTGTTCACTTTCATGCAAGGCTCACAAAATGTAATATTTTCTCACCCTCTTGTGTTTTTGCAACTGAAGTTGTCAAATCGTTTTCCAAATGCCACGTTTGTATTATTTTTTTAAAGTGGCATGTTTGACATGATTTTTTCGTTACCGTTGATTTATGACGTTTAATTTCTTTCTTTGACGGCATAAGCAATAATTTTCAAGTCGTTAACGTTTGAAATTTAAATTTTCCCCGATTATAATTCACACTAAAAAAAAAAGGACAGAAAGAAAAATGTTTTCTTTCTGCGAGTCTTCTCTTTTCTTTATTTTTTTAAGGAAGTTATCAGGAATGTTTTTACATTTACTGTATTGTAATAACTTTCTTGGAAATCTTCATTCGCTGAAAGAAAAATTCACTGATGAATAAGAAAATGTACTATCCTATGTTTAAAAAGCTCACTGTAAAATAAAACATTTCATTGGTTAATGAATCTGTTGCTGAAAATTTCATTGGTTGATGAAATGGTTTCGTTTACGCATCGACAAAAATTTAGCTGGCCAATGAAAGAGTTTAATCTGATCAGAGTTTAATAGGCCTGCTGTTCACGCCTTTTCGTGGGCCCCGGTTCATTTTCCCCTAGCTTGTTTCGGACGATGTCCAGCCCTCCCCTGGGAATACAGAGCCTCGTTTCAGCCATACTTCCCATAATCTGTTTATTGCGCAATTAGCAACAACAGTATGTGCTGGCAATAAGTCTTCCAAATTTAACTAATGCAGTGTGCAGCTTATTATTTTTTATACCAGCGCGTTTCAAGACATTTATACCCCATGAACAACCTGATATTGTAAGAAAAATATCTAAGCACATCTAATAAGTTCCAAACGTTCAATGAAGGAATTCACCTTTAAAGTAAACAAAGCCTTTATAATAACGGCCCAAGGATTACAATGGTCATGCAGCGTCGGGACCTAATGTTTTCCGAACCTCTGGACCTACAATTTTCTAAGGAATCCGAACCTCTTAAGGCATAGGGAATCAAACCCCTGGACTACAATGGGCAGTGCGATTTTTATGAGATCTCTGAGTAAGCGTTCTTTGCACCGTTGGGAGTCGAACCCGAGTTAACGGCGCACTAGGCGAACGCGTTACCACACTGCACCAGAGGGCTTTCCGCATAAATTGAGAAATACGTTTATTTGGGCGCGTTTAAACGAGTTTACTTAAAATTATCTTCTTTTACAGGATGAGTTTCATCATCCTGTACAGCATGAGCGAGGGTTGGTTGGTTATATTTTCATGGTTCAAGAACAGCAACGGTCCTTTTGCGCCAAACAAGGTTGAAATCGCACACGCGGTATAAAACGTGGGTGTGGGTGGGGGGCATTGATGTAACTAAGGGGGGATCTGAGGTGGCTTAAGTCCTTCTAGGAAAATCTTAGACTCTTCTAGGGAAACGAAAATTACGAATGGATGTTTTATGCCGAGTACAGGGTGTTCCAAAAACACACTATCAAAAGTATATAGCCGTGATCCTTGTGCAAAATGGACCATAATGGCCCTTTACATGGGGGGGTCGGAAATGAATACCCACGGAGTTATGCATACTTTTAGATTTGAGAGGTGGGGTCTCTAATAACCAATGGCGCCTTCAAACCAAAAATGAGCCTTCCTCTAAATCTCAAATCCGGCGCCAAATTGGTTTTGAGATGTGTTGAACATTTTTTGTGAGTGCCGGAATTGGCGACTTTTCTGATAATTGGCGTATTTCATAGATAAAGATTTCAAGGTTCCTACGTAGGGCTGCAACTTCCAATTTTTCCTGGTGGAGCTCTATGAACACCGGGATGCCCCCTAGGTCCGTGGAAACTCTCTTGGTTCAAAATAAGAAGTTTAGTTTGAAAAATCAAATTTTCAAACCTCGCAACACCGATTAAGGAAGTTTGCCTAAGGAGTGTTCCAATTTTTGCTACGAAGGGCAGGGCAGGCGATAGGGGGAAGGGTGAATTGCACAGGGGCCCCGTGCGGCCAAGGGCGCCCAGTACTAAAAGGAACAAACCCTCCGCCCAGCATGCGTTAACAAGATCCGTATACGGACGCCTTACCAACTGCGCTACTGGGACGCCCCCTCCTCCCTCCAGTTTAACCCTCTGACTGCTTATCCCGCGATTTCCACGGGCAACATGAAAGTAACAAAATTTTCTCATCCCACGATTTTCGCGGGTATGCAATTTTTCCATCTATTTAAAAGCGCATCCCGCTTCTCCACCGTTTAACTGTCGGTAATGCATTTTCTACAATATTTAGACTTCTAGTCGTAGTTTGGTCAACAAATGGCGTTATTGTCGCCTAAATTTTCGTATTTGCATAGAGTTCACTAACTGATTTTGCAAGCGCTCCCTTTGTTATCGGTTTTTGTATTCAGAATATGGCTTGCAGGAAACGTTCAGCGAGTGATTTTTATTAGTATACATGCTTTATATTTGTATTCTATAAAGTAAGGGAGAGATTTTCGGGTATTACGTAAGCGTCTTGGGAATTGAAATGGCCAAAATATTGCTTACGTAATACTTGAACACTTCCTAAATCGTAATTTAATCAAGATTTATTTTCAGAATTTTTGAATTTAAACGATTACTCTTAAAATTGATTTTTATGAAAGCCTGTTCTTATGCACGAAATTTATATTAAAAAAATCTTGTTTACAAAAATGTGCTACATATTTTAACTCTCAAATGCATATAGATTTGAAATATGTAATAAAAATATATGCAATTTTTGAAGCGACTTTGATAAAATGATTAAGCAGTCAGAGGGTTAA
>QLNU02003225.1:21816611-21832811 GCA_006491805.2 Dysdera silvatica | reverse complement strand
AGATACTAATAATTAATAGTAAAATGATGAAATAATATCTACTACCTAATAAATACTCCGGATATCATATTCATAAAAGAAAAATCATGCCTAACTTTTAGACACAGCAGTGCCCGAAAAGAGGCGAATTAAAAGAAAGCAAGTTAAAAGAAATAACAAATACACAAAGAGTTGGAAATTCAGTGGAAAAGTTCTGAAATAAGAAAGTTAGGGCTGTTCCAGTTGCAATGGATGACAGCCGTAATGCCATATTCAATTCAATTTATTTCTCAGCATAGTAATTAATTCATGCATAAAACAAAAAAATCATGCATAAACAACTACAAAATATTCACAATGAGTATGCCAACAATAACTATGCCAAGAGAAAGATTGGAAACCATCCCAATACAATCAAAAAAATGCAACACAAAAAAGAGGCAATGCAATACACAATAAGTAACATCATTTCTTTACACAAACATTAATTTCGTATACCGATATAAATTTCCATAAAGTGGTATCTATATATACAAAGATCAAGATGTTAGAAGATGTTTTCTTAATTTATATTTGAATAAAGACATTATTTATAGATTTCAAATCATCTGGGAAAGAGTTTCAATTCTTAGGACACAACACTAAAATGCTATTATGTAAGTAGTTTGTTCTTGAAAATGGAATATTTAAATTTCCACAAGCTCTAGTAGAATATGGATTATTGTTGTATATTGGACAATGAATATCTCCATTAAGATTTAATTTAATACATTTAAGCATAAAAATACCACTCTTATAAGAAAAAAGTTTTGGTGATAGAAAGAATATTATAGTGAGTTAAAGAAATAGAAGACAAGTTAAGTTGAAAAGATACTAATCTGCCAAATCGCCTTTGTATGATTGATAAACAGCTTATAGTCCTATTTGTGAGATTTCCCCAAACCAAATAGCAGTAAATAACATGAGGATACATTAAGGTATTATATAAAACAAGGAGTAATTTCGGGGGTAAAAAATTATAATAGTTTAAAAATGATGGCCATATTTCTACTAATTTTACTGCAAATATAATTTACGTGATTGTTCCAATTAAGGTGTTTACAAATTATAACACCCAATAACTTAATTTTACCACGAAAAATAATCGACTCGTTATCCATTATATAAAATCTGGGGAAGCGCAGACAGTAATATTTTAGCATGATGACAAAATAATATGGCACTTGTTTTATTGGGATTTACAAATAATTTATTGCCTGTAAACCAATCAAGAGACATATTTAGTTCTGAATTAATTGAAGTAACTAGTTGGGAAAGATTTAGGTGAGAAAAAATTAAAAAAATATCATCTGCATATGCAACAACAAACGCTGAACTATTGATTAAAAATATATCATTCAGAAATATAACAACAAGTAGGGTCACAAGAACACTGCCTTGAGGCACACCCACGTGAATATCGAAAGTTTGCGATACTCCATTACCAAATCGTGTAAATTGCTTACGAGAAGTCAGATAAGGTCTAAGTAAATTTAGCATTTGTCCTCGAATACCCAATAAATTTAATTGGAACAGTAAAATGTCGTGGTCAATAAGTTCAAAAGCTTTCGTTAAGTCAAATTGAATACCAATACAGTAGTTTTTTGAATTGAGACTTTTTTGAATAACGGAAACTGCCGCAATCAATGCAGATTCAGTTAATTTATTCTTTCTGAAACCATATTGGTAATCACATAAAATATTGTAATGTTCCAAATAATTAGTTAATTTTAAACCACTGTCTTTCAAAAACAATACTTAAAGCTGGTTATATAGCAATTGAGAGATAATTAGCAAAATATTGCCTATCTCCTAATTTAAAAATTATATATCATATATGATCTGGAGTAACATGTTACGTTACAATCCACTGAAAGCAAAAAAAACAAAAACCTCAGACATCAAATTCAAAATGTGCCACAAGGGGGGGCAGCACATATTACATAGTGGATACCTAAATTACCTGAAACCTTTAGAAAGGGCTGGATTATTAAAAAAAACATGAATCTTTAATGATGGATAAAATGAGAAAATATATTACCAATAAGACACCATGTAAAAAAAATATCACAAGGGTACGTAAGTTCTGAAAGAATCGATCGCTTTTTATCGGATAGCTTTTTAATGTCAGAAACGACGAACGAGACGAAACGTACATTTTACAGAGAAATTAAATTCAATTCGTTGGATTGAATTATTCAACATGTCTAATGGGAAAATAGTTCTTGCGTCTCTGTATATTTTTAATCAACTCTTCTTCGGTCTTTTAACCTTCCTGAACTTAAACGAAAACAACCTCGGAATTCTAGAAATGAGTTAATTTCATTGCGAAGATTTCCCCACAATAGTTCAAACTAAACATTTTTTTTTGCTTCTCTTTATTATATGGCAATCCTCGTCGCTTTTCAACTTGTTTTCACGAGGAGAAGCATCTCACGGTGTGGTCTCTCATCCAAAAATCAATTGCAGTTCGGTCCGGTCCTGAGAGACGTTGAAGTGGCCCCTCGAGGGCCGCCGAAACAGCAATTTTCTCGGCCACTCGACAGTTGGGACCCACCGCGCTCTCGAATTTTCAAGTCTAAGTGACTGCATTCGTCGAGTGTTTTGCCAAGTCAAATCCGGCATTAATTTTTGGCTCGGATTTGAATATTAAAGAACCATTTAATTCCAGTTTCAATAGCCTTTTTGACATTTCACAGCGCAAATGCGTCGAAATACGCATCCTGCAAAATGCATAATACATGCGGCTCCTACCTTTAAAATGCTCTTGAAGTACGATGAAGTGCACCACGGGGTAGAAGAAGGCCTCCTACACTTACTTCTATGAAATGGCAACCGAGTTTCGAAGTACCTTTTTTTTTTAACTATTTGTTGTTTGGGGTGTCGGTTTTATTTCAAAATCTTGCTTGTCGTTTTCTTATTAGTTGAGTTGCCTCAACATTTACCACTGCACAACGTCTTTACAAACACTTGTATCTTTCGTGACTGTTTGATTTTAAAATAAAAAACTTAAATTATGCAATAGATTTAACCTAATTTATCTCTATTGTCATGTACAGAGGCAAAACATGTAATTGACACTCAAGTACATTTCAGTTCTGAAAGTGGCACCAGAATGAAACTGATGACACGTACGAACACTTTGAATTCAAACATTCGTTCACATCCAACGAAAGAAGGTGTAGGAAACGCTTCTATGGATGAAATAGAAAGGATTTTCCTTCTCAATATCCGTTTCACCAAGTCTGTCGAACACACGCAGTTAGCAAACATTATGCTGGAAAAGTACTATTTATCCCGATGGTTTTCATAACGCGGGCACTCTTTTAAACGACCAGACTCCTCTATTGAAATCGGTTTGGAAAAGGGATGCTATTGTGTTCATGGTTGGCACCTGTTCATATTGAAAACGATCAACCTTCTTCTGATAAAAATAGAAAATCGCCTTAGAAAAACGCTGTAGTATTAAAATCACTTTCAATTATTTTGATAGTGAAGTGTATCAATGGTTGCAAGAACAACAGGTCAGGCCAGGTCAGGTCGAACCATGAAGTATCGATTTCCAGGGACAGAGATAGGGAAATCTATCATTCTCTTCTGTTTCATAAATTAATATCTATCGATTTTTGCATGTAATCGTTTGTTTTTATCGTCAACCTGTTTCAACTCTAAGATTTTTTATCGTAATTCTCTGCATTTGGCGAATTTTATTAGCATTTATGATCGAAGGCGACTTATTTATACATTAGATTCTCGTTACAACGAAAATGAATTTATTGCGAAATTGCGATCAATCTCCTCTTCAAACGGTATCAATATAACGTATTAAAAGTTCCGATTTAACGAAGCAAATATTTGGAAATTTTGTTATGGCGAAAAGTTTCTTTCAGTTCAATTTTGTTTCTTTTCTTTTCAGTTACACAGAAAAAATGATTTCAAATGTACAAAAATCAAAGTGAAAGGAATAAGATGTAGTATTTTTGTTTTGGGAAGAACAATGGGGCAACACCGGAGGGGAAAATTAAGGAAAGAGGTGTCATTTTCACCGACTTTTTGCACCACTTCGCATTCTACTTTCCCCGTTCCCTATTTCTCCCGTTCTTCCTCTCCCTTTAAGTTTAATCTTTAATTTTCAAATTTTATTTCACAAAATTATTCCAGCTCCATTTCTTTATGCTTCTATCAAAACTATATCCAGCAAGGTTGAGAAATTATTCACATGTTATAAGTTATATTTATATAAATATTTTATATAATTCAATCTATTTGGTCTAATGTTAGATTCAAACAAGAAGTTTGTCAATATCTAGCAAGCTAATAACCTTGAAAAGCATCAGGACTGGGGATAAGATTACGGAACCCTTAGGCAGTTTGTCAGATCGGACCCCTCAATGAATTTTGTTTATTAGGTAATATAGGTTAGATACAAGCAGTCCCGGTTCTTATGTCATGTTGCGTTCCCAGAAAACATGGCCTAATCAGATAAGACGTAAGAGTGGGTACAGACATGCAACAGAACGTCGTCGCGTAACATTCCGTATTATGTGACGAGGAAAAACCGGCAACTGGTGGGACGCGGAAATGTTACGATGTTCTGTCACGGAGTGCGGTCCAGACTTTATACGCGACGGTGTTACGATACGGTGTTCTGTTACGATACGGTGTTCTGTTGCATGTGTGGACCTCGCTTAAGATGGACTCGCCATAAATTTTCATAGCAAATAATTCTGAAGAAATTTTAATTTTAATGAACATAAATCAAGTAAATAAGTGGGTACAAGCATTTCGATGAAAATGACATTATGAACGTATAATGTGATTATGTGTTCAAAAAAGTTGAAATAAAACCTTTCGTTGATAAAAAAACAACAGCAACAAAGGAACATGAAGGCAGACACAAAGTCATACATCGGAAGTGGACTGTGGATGAATTAACATGCCAGAAGTGGATTGAGGTGACAATTCCTTAAAGACGTAAAAATGAAATGACAGAATTTGGTAAATGGCAAAATGAAAAAAATTGTAAAACCGTAGAAAAGTACATGTCTAAATTTCTTTGGTAATTTCATATTTATTTATTTATTTATTTATTTATTTATTTATTTATTTATTTTGTGTTCAACGTCTTCTGCCTTTCTTCTCTTTGTTGTTTATTGATCGTCCTCCTATGTTTATGGTTATTAACTCAAAAAATTTGCATATGAATACAGAATACTCTCTTTTAACCGGTAATGATGGGACACTGGCCGGTCATAGAACAAGACAGATAAAATTAAATAATTGTCATGAATTTTTTTAAATTAATTATTTTAAAATGGTATAATTATTAATCAAACAGGAAAGTGCGTGCAGCAGCTAAGAAAAACTTAAAAAAAAAATGTAGCGCTATTTTAAAATGATGACGAAAATTGAACGGAAAGCAGATGTTCCGCAGAAATATGCAGTTAAAACCGGTTTCACTCAAGCGGATGGAGGGGAATGGTTGAAGCGGCGGCCGATTAATGCAGGACGGTTGAATGGGAGTCTGTTGTAAAATTAATGTTAAATAAAGATTTTTTAAGGATTTAATTTAACATTTAAGTTAAAGCTTTCTCGATATCTATGGAAATTATTGTTCGTAAAATTTACAGCGGATTTTAAATGAACTTAACACAGGAAATTCTCCCATTAAGGACTTTCGAGGGACAAATAAACGTTGTCAAATGGGAAAAGACGTTATTCGGAATGTGCACAATTCTCTGAAGTTTTGGCCGGACCCTCAAATTACCGTCTTTAAAGAGAAACAGTCGTTATTGAGGAAGTTTAGTCATGTTTTTTGAAACTCTGAAGCGCGGAGTCCGTGCTTTACGTTTCACAGAAACAGAATTGCTCGTTTTGGCAGCATAAAAGCATTTAATCTAGTTTTTCCCCGAAGATGTAGCCCACATAAAATTGCTATTCTTGTTATTGTAGCAGTAGTAATGATACTAGCAAAAATAGTAGTAGTAGTTCTTATTATTTTTAAAATCTAAAGCATAATTATCAATAGCAAAACTTAATATATAATTATCAATAGTAAAATTTAAACTATAATTACCAACAGTAAATTTTAAAATGTAATTATTAATAGTAAAATTCAAAGTATAATTATCAAAACTAAAATTTAAAATAAAATTATCGGTAGAAATTTCAAATAATCATCAATAGTAAAATTTAAAATAAAATTATCGATAGTAAAATTTAAAGAATAATTTTTGAAAAACTTTTAAACGTAAGATAAAATGCTGCAATGCCATATTTGTGGGTAAACGACTGGTCCTTGTCCCCTCACAACAGAAGCGCAGCAAATCAAAAATTATAGGGGCTCAAATGCCCTTAAAGAAGGTTATATAATGAAATGTGAGAAAATAATTTTTATATCCAATGGGGCGATTGAGCCCAAAAGACCCCATTCCCTACGCCACTGCTTCACGGTATCTAGATTAAAAGATACGCATTGAATACAATAAATAAATAAATAAATAAATAAATGTTTTTAGTGTTATTGAAATTTGTTTCACGTTAAAAGAAAACACCAGTCATGCGTGAAAAAATAAAAATATAACTACAAACAACAAAGTTCATTCACAGCGCTGTATATTCAAATAAAAATAAATTGCTATTGTTATTAAACTAGTCCCCTTTTTTTAATTATTCTGTTCCTTTATATTTTTTTTAATCCTTCGTATTCAAATTAAACATTTCTAGTGAATGGGTTTTGTTACTTCTCAGCCCTCGAAACTAGTTTACCTTCGCAATCTAATCCATGAAATAATTCTCAAAAAACTGAGAAGTTTTAAGTTTTTAGATGTAATTTGAAAGAAGAGAGAGAGAGAAAGAGAGAGGGAGGGAGAGGGAAGGCTATTTATTAAGCAGAGGATTCGATAGACTTTTTATTTGAATTTTGTCATTGACGACCTAAAGGACGAGGCCAAGAACATCTGTTCCCTTCCTCTCGGAATCCATATTAGGAAAACCCGAAGTATTATTTAAACTTTCTCGATTTCTCCTAGTTTTTAAATCGTTTCTATTATCTCACGTAGAATTTTCTCATCGGCGATCTAAAGGATGAGGTCATGAACATCTGTTGCCTGCTTCTCGGAGTCCATATTATGAAAACCAGTAATGTCATTAAAACTTTCTCTCCCAGTTTTTATGTTTTCATTATCTTTCATGGCATTTATTAATTTGAAAGAGGACTTCAAGTTCAACGGAGTTCATTTATATTTGTGGGAATGGACTTGGAAATGACATTACTATTGTTCGATCTGTTGGCTATCTAACATCTAAATACCATTTTTTATTTAAGTTGAATTAAACGTCATATCCAAATTTACATTATCCATACAGTCTTCACTAAACAATAATGCGCATTAATGAAAGTGCAGATAAGATAGTTCGAGAGTATTGAGAGTTTTATGCTAGAAATGCTACCCACCGTAGAAACGTTAACTGACAAGATAACAAAATACCCTCTAACCCCTTCTAACAAAATACCCTCAAACCGACAATTTTAGCACTGGGTTACATTTGAGAGCATTTTGTTCTTTAGAGGCCATGTTATATAAAAGTATAAATAGCCTCGTATATTTCTATGGTAAAACATGAATTGTAATAGAAATATTTAAACTCAATAACTATTATCATACATAATATAAAAATTACTTGAATTAAAAATTGAGATAGGTGGTTAGCTGACTAGCTAGCTAGCTCTCTCTCTCTCTCTCTCTTGATAAGCACAACACTAATTAAATACAACTTTATCGATTTGATATGCTTCAGTTTTTCTAAATTTTACAGTCTTGGAATTTTCATTTAAATTTACAATCCATAATTTTTACAAAGTTGTCCATCACTTATCAAAAAGTTGCTAACAAAAGGATTTTTATCTCCTTTTTTCCTGTGTTGGATATTTTTTCCAGTGTCCATTAAGTAGAGTGTCCCTTAATCAGAGGTAAACCCATTAGGGTCCCTATTTAAAGGGAATGGGATCAGAGAAATCGTCCCTTACATAGGTATACCTTATACTAAGGTGTCTATTACGTTTCCTGTTTATTGTCCTGTTAATTTTCCTGTACATTGATAGTAAAAAAATGTCATAAAGTATGATTACACGTCACAAAATAAGTGTTAAGATATCAATTGCTTAGAAATTATAATCCGGTATATCTGTAGGTATCCAATATATATATAAAAATATATACGTATCATTCTATCATGTCCGATATCCACCACGAGTAGATATCGGACATGATAGAATGATACGTACTTACTTTTCTGTCATGTCCGATACCTACTCGTGGTGTGACAAATAAGTGTTAAGATATCAATTGCTTAGAAATTATAATCCGGTATATCTGTAGGTATCCAATATATATATAAAAATATATACGTATCATTCTATCATGTCCGATATCCACCACGAGTAGATATCGGACATGATAGAATGATACGTACTTACTTTTCTGTCATGTCCGATACCTACTCGTGGTGTGACATATCGGTAATTGATTCATTCAACGAACGATTTGGCACATATGTAATATCTGCTATTTGTACTGGTTTCTCTCTTAAATGCCAGATATACCAGAATATAAATTAAATAATTAAATAAATATAAATTAAACAAGTAAATAAATATAAATTAAATAATTGAATACATATAAAATAAATAAGTAAATAAATATAAATTAAATGAGTAAATAAATATAAATTAAATAATTAAATAAAATAGATAAATTTTGCTGAAAACATTAAATGACTATGTACCGATAGCAAAATGAAATAAATGAATAAAAAGTGGATTATTTCGGTTAAGCGAAGTTCGGATAATCGGACTTCTACTATATTAAAGAAAATCCACATTAAAGATAAGCACTATATTAAGTACTATATTAGAAAAATCACTATTATTAGAGCACAAGTCCTCTTCCCTTTTCCCATTCCAATAATTTTGAAAACTGGACACATATGTGCGCCATTTAAACAAAACAAACGAATAAAAAAGAATACTTTTAGATTGAAGTATTAATTAAGAATAATAAGATTTATCTTTTTATTAATAATATTAATAACAATTAGTATTAATAAGATTTATCTTTTAGATTGAAGTATTAAGGCGTGTTTTTTCCTAGGTGAGCAAATTTCGCGCCGCAGTATTGTAAAACGTCAAGAACAAACGGAGAATTAAAAACCAATAAAAGCCTATTACTCACTCTATTAAGAACACTTTCACTAGTTTTTTATTGTTTGAGTCCGTTTTCAACGTTTTACATCGTTACAGCGCAAAATGTGCGCATCTACGCAAACGTGCCTTAACACAATGTGAAGAAAGGTCTTCAGAATAAAAGGGATTTGAAGCACAGTGGGTATCCTGTTTGGAGCATACTAAAACTCGTTTCAGAAAATGCCATTGTGTGTTATAGTGTGTGTTGCATTTGGCTATACTATAATTAAAGTCAGGGCTTGATTCCAGAAAAAACCCAGGGCTTTATTCCTGCAAAAACCCAGGGCTTTATTCCAGCAAAAGCCAAGGGCTTGCCGGGTTTAATTTTTCAAGGGACAGAGGTTCGGATTCCTCGGAAAACTGCAGATCTTTGATCAGCATTTTCTATCCTTGCTTGTTTGTTTGTTTATTTATTTGGATGTTTTATGGCGCATGAGCATCTGAGCTATACTGCGCCAAATCTATCCTTGCGCCATAAAAAACAAACCAACTTTTCAAAAAGCATAAAACAGAGTCGGTATTATTTTTATAAGCATTTTGTATATAGTACCTGAATTTGCCTTTGGTCTTCGCTAAATGTACAAGATTTTATAAAAAAAATGGGGTCAAACGAAGAAGTATTATATTAATGTAAAGTGTGGGGATCCAAACCACTTTTTTTTTTGCAAATTATCAAAAACTCTATTGGTGGAATATGCGAGTTCTGGCTTTAATACCCTCGATTGCAGACAATCATGCCCAAAACAAACGCTGTTGATTGTGAGAGTCTTTGGGAAGAGTGGCTACAATATTTGGCGCTTTATTTCTAGAATAGGGTTGCTCTCCAGGAACAGGGGTCGTAGGAGTGAGAAAAGTTGGCTCATGTAAAAATCTCCAAATAAACAAGATTTCTAAGGAAATAGAGGTCAAATTAGGGAATGGCAGCACACGTGTTACTAAACCATAGTCAGCTGTTTGCAACGAAATGAAGAAACATCAAAGAAAGAGTCCCGGTGCTTAAGAAGAAAGATATCTAAATCGAAGTTTAACGAAGTAAACTCGATTGGAAATGTTCACTGGATGGCCAGTATTATTTATTCCAGTATTTATTTCTGAAAATTAGGTACTTTTAATTGGCAACGACGATTTGTCTGGAATGGAAGCTTTTGACAGGAAAATTAGGTACTTTTAATTGGCAACGACGATTTGTCTGGAATGGAAGCTTTTGACAGGTTTTAGTATTTGGTCCAATGACATCATGAACGTAGTTTGCTTCTTTTTTCAAAAAGAAAATAATAACGTATAAATGGCATGAATAGATCCCTTCTTGCGAAGAACTGCGATTTTAAGGAATCAAAGAATTTCTTTGATTAGCGTGACGTAAAATTATGCAGCATTCGCGTTTCTATATACGCATCACCAACCCTTAAAAGCAAACTATTTGATTTGTTGCTAGAATTAAATTAATTTTGGAAAATCGGTAAGAGAGGTTGCCCTTTCATCTATTTCGACACTGAAATAATAACTAAAAGTGTTGGAAATAGCGGAAAATAACTTCAACAAGTTGCAAAGTGTTATATTTAGTTGCTTAACTTTTTCCTAGTTTCTGAGCTGCTATCTTCGCCAAAGAAGCGGAAGCAATCTTGCTGCCAAATCTCCCGCCAAAGCAAATATTGTTGCGCGGGAAAATCGTATTTCTACCATGATTACAGTCCTCCTTATTATAAAGCGGAATCTACTCAATTTCGTCACACGCGAAATTCAAATTTCCCGCCAAAACTATTTAGGAAAATAACAATTATTGTCTCAGAATTTTCCACTCAATTTCCTCGTCAGTTTATTAATTTTGACAGTTATCGATCGACACGTCCCTGAAGCTTTTTTTTAGTTAATTAATGTTCCGCAAGGTGTCGCACGCGATCTTATTATTTAAGGGGAATCTTGTGTTTTCAGTTAGTAAATCTGGACAATTGAAGAGAATGAAATTGTCATTTTTCAGTCATTTTCCCAGTCAAAGCAATCAAAGACGCTTTTTGTTCGTTTGAAAAAGACCGATGCAGCTAAGTTTTTTTTTGTTTCTTTTTTTGTATTTTTTTTAAAGAAAGATTCGATTGTCCATTGAGGAAATGGATGCTTTTGAAGAGGTTGAATTGACTGCTGTATAGAAATTGGCCATCTCACTTATGATTCGTAGGAATTGATTAAATCTAAGTGCTTGCATCTTTCATAAATCTTTAGATGGAGTGTGAAATTGTCAATTGCATAGATATGCCCGTTCAAAGATTGTTGTGTCAATTACATTGCTTGCCGCTGGCCATTTTTATTAAAAACAGGGAAAATTTCATTCATCTATTCATCTGTCCATCTGACTGTCTCTTGTGCGTCTCTCTCTCTCCCTGCCCCTTCATCCTCTTTCTCTTCTCTGTCCAAGCGTAAATCACAATCGAGCTATTTAAGAAACCCTCTCTTACTTCTTCTTTACCCATAATCATTAATTCGACCGTCCTGAATAACAATAATGATAATTGTTTATTATTTGTTGTTTTATGTACCGGGTGATTTTAAAAGCAATTTAGTTGGGAAAGAGAGAAGTAGCAATGCTAGTAAGGAGAATTTCTTTCCAAGAAAGAGCAAGAAAGTGTTCATATTCTGTAAAAACAATAAATAAAAAATGATTGGCGCATAAAAATCAGTATTGATAAAAAAAGATTCGCGCACACTGGGATATCCCATGACAGAGCTTATAAGCACATGCTTGATTTAAAGATTGTGCCACGGCGAAGACTGGAGAATTATCATAAGGTGGAAACTTTGAGAGCTGCAGTGTGAAATTTTTTTTTTAAGCAGGACCAGGAGTACAGAGGAAACGAAGAGAGTGAATACTGTAAACGAATTTCAATTATCTGTTGCAGATGCGCTTGTGGAGGCGATCGAAAGAGAAAAGCAGATAAAAGGAAAGTAGGAAAGTGATGGAAAAAAAATAAAAAGACATATGAGGCGTCGAAAACGACAGTGGTATAAGTCACAAAAATGAAATTTTCGTGCATGAACGTTAAGTCCATCCTATACAGGCATGCCTGTATCCAGAGAGGGGGGGGGGGATCTTAAAGACCTGTCCCCCCCGAAATTAAATTTACAGTGAATCCTGCCAAGGCCTCGCATGCTGAAATGCATCGATACATGCTGGCAAAAATTTTTCAAATCCCCCCGAAATTAAATCCTTGTTACGGCCTTGATTGGGGGAGTGATCAAAACGTCCTAGAAATGAAACATGGAAGGAAGCTGTTATCTAGAACCTCTCTTCTGCGAACACCCACTAAGTAGGCCGCTTTTTAGTGTATAGAAGCACGTCAAAGTTTAGTACAGTCTATATACCACGATAACTTCTTTCTTTAAGTATCCCCTATTGAATATACAGTCAAACCCGCATATACAGGGCGGTTATGATCAAACTTGGACTATTTAGAGCACTCTGGAGCTTGAACCTTTCAGCGTATTTTCATCAAAATTTGTATGTAGACTATTCAATGCGGAAAATGAATGTGCAAACAAAAAAAATGTTTACTTCAAAAACTTCCGCTAGGGGACGCTTTTAAGCGCAACAAAAGCAACCCATGAAATGACTAACACGCAAGACAAATGACATTTTTAACGTTTAGTAACATTTATTGCATCGAAACATTTCAAATGAACGTTGTGCGAGCAATAACAGCATTGCAGGCGTACTATGGAAAAAAAAGATTTTTCACATGCAGATAGAGAGTAAAGAAATGCAGCAAGTAAGCACCTTTTAATCGTGTACAGAATGTGGCCGCTATCGCTCACTTGTAAAAGTTTATGGCCCTGTCAAATGTTCTGTGACGGCCCTTCGGTGTTGTTAGTTGCTCCAGACATTTGTTTTGCTGCAACTACAGAAACGACAGTGCGTTACATCTACCATTTCAATGCAAGATGGTGCGCACCCACATGTTGAACGGTCCGTCAAGGCTTTTTGGCTCTCATTTCACCGATGAGGGTGTTATCAGTCCTTCGCTTACTAATCACTGGCACACGTTCGCCGGATCTCACTCCTTGTGACTTCTAGTTGTGGGATCATTTAAAGAATTTGGTTTATTGTGGAAGTGTTGCTATGTTAGCAGAATCCAAGAATTCCATAACGCTGCATATGTAAAGCCTCACGGAGGATTAGTTGCGATGCGCTGTTGAACACATTCTGCATTGGCTTGAATTGTTACAAATAAATGATGACGGCCACATCGAGGAACACCCATTACATCGTCCTGTACACGATTAACAGCTGCTTAAATGTCATATTTCTTTAATCGCTATCTGCAAATTTTTTTTCATTGTACGCCTGCAGCGCCGGCGTACAATGCTTACACAACGTTCATTTAAAATGTTTCGATGCAATAAGTGTTACTAAATGTTAAAAATGTCATTCGTGTTGCGTGTTGGTCATTTCATAGGTTGCTTTTGCCGTTTTGCGATATGCCTTTTCCGCATCTTTTTAATAGTCTATATACCAATTTTGGTGAAAATTTTGCTGAACGGTTCAAGATCCAGGATGCTCTAAATAGGTCAACTTTAATTATAACCACCCTGTATATATATGCATAACCGGATAAGTGTTCCACATTCATCGAAGGAATCCACATTCATTTAAATTATCAAAAGTTATTGTAATTCATAAAGCTGGTGATAAAACTAACATATGGGTGATTATCGTCTTATATCTCAACCACCTTTTCTAAAATTTTTGAACAACTTCTTGTGAAAAAACTACATGATTATTTGGATAAAAGTAAAATATTACATGGTAATCAATCTGGCTTCCGTAGAGGTCGTTCTACTGAACAAGATTTACTTCATGTAATTGGTAAACTTCAAACACAATTTGATGCGGAATATCCGGCTCTTGGTCTTTTTTGGATTTGTCTCGCGCTTTTGATACCGTTAGACATGTCATACTTCTCAGTAAACTAGAATGGTTGGGCCTTCGTGGCACTGTCAAATATGTAAAATTACCTTAACGATCATCGACAATATGTTGATATTTCTAATGCCAAATCTTCCTTAAAAACGATCTTTGGTGGCATCCCCCAAGGTTCCATACTTGGTCTGATACTTTTTATAATATATATTAATGATTTATTTTTCATTATTACTAACTGTACTATCACAGCCTACATCGATGATACTAGTTTCTTTTTTTTTTGGCTGATGACCTACCGGAATTAGCTGTCAAGACAAACGATTGTTTCGAAAAATTTCACCTTGAATAGTTGCAGAATAATTTTCTAATACTAAATATTAAATTTACTTGATATTTTTATATATTTTATTTTATTTTATTTTATATATATATATATATTTTATAAAAATACTTAATATAATTTTTGAATAATAGATCTATAATACATGTACACCTGCAAATTCTTAGGTGAGATTTTCAAGATAGCCTAAAATGGGCTAGACATGTACTTATATATGTAAAAAATAAGCAGAAATATTGGAATTATTAAAAATAATGCATATTTTCTACATAATAATATACTTAATAAATTATATTACATATTAATATATTCACATTTACAATATTATTTACTAGTTTGGGGTTCTACTACAAAAGGTACTATCAAGGAGCATAGTAACTCCACAAAATAGATATATCAGGCTCTTTCACAACGGACAGGAAATAGATAAATTCATATCTTTTAGAAATTTATATAACTAAGTCTGTTCATGTTTAATTTAACCCATAATAATATTGGTTCCGATTTGGTGACTTTAAAAACAACTACACATAATTACTCAACTAAAACTAAGAAATTATTTGTGGTGCCAAAAATAAAGACTAACTTAATGCATGCTAACTTAAGTTATATTGGAATTAAACTTTGGAATTCTCCACCAGTGCATTTAAAGCGATATCTTTCCAAGGTTTCAAAAAAGTAATCAAGCAGTATTTTCTTGATCATTTGAATAAATATTATTTATAGTTTCATTTTAATTTATTATATTTTATATATGGTGTAAATTTTTAATTATGGTATACTATGAATAAATAGTTCGATTTTTAACGCTGGTTCCAAATATACTTGACCTTGACTTTGTATACATTCTGATTTAATACATATCTCACGCTTGCTTGATTGTTTACTTTTCTTTCTGGGTACAATGACCAAGTTAGTTTTTTTTAAACCCTTCGTCATTGTTTTCCTTGCTGCATGTGATGATTATTTTATAATGTATGCTTTTTGTATAATATATTTTAACCAGCGAAATACATTTTGATTTGATTTGAAGTGCATAAATTATCAAGTCTCGAAAATTTCCCTATCTTTTTAATATCATCTGAACCAGTGGCGTAACGGAAAATCATCTCGGGGTTTCCCCGCAATATATATATGTATATTTTTTAATGGCCCCCTGTTACGAAAATTAATTTGTATATGCATATATGAAAAAAATATAGATATGATGTATATTATATAGATATATAACATACATGTAATAGTATTGTGTCTTCTATAAGAAATTAACCGGCGACGCATTCCAATATTTTAAACAGAACACATGTCTATTAGTCTGTAGGGTTTACTCATTGCGGTTTCTACATTTATAGATTTGGTTATCGTTCTATGACGGATTGCAGAACGATGGAGCGGTGATAGACTCCATAATATCACCGATAGCTTATAAGTTAAATTGTTACGATTAAGAATTGACATTATTATTGTAAGACATTATGAATGTCCATCATGGGCAGCGTGACCATCTCGCTAAGAGTCCTACCGAAAGAATGTCTTTTATTGGTGTTCGCCTCATCGTCTCTACACTCGCAATCACTCTTATTGGCTGTTCACCCTTTTCATACGCAAATGTTCATTGGTTACCCCTTTAACACTAATTGATGATTTGCTGTTCCAGTCGCCGGTTCGTGACGTCACACTCGGAGG
>QLNU02003225.1:21778518-21812654 GCA_006491805.2 Dysdera silvatica | reverse complement strand
TGGACGCGGCAACGAAATCTATGTATGCATATATGTGGATTTCGAATGTAAGTAGGCTTTATATGAAAGCGGTATTCTCTTAACTATAGCGTGGAAATAATTTGCTCATTAAATTTTTATTTATTATTAAATTAGATATTCTTATTTCTAATTTTATAAATCATACACATTATTTATTTCTATATTCGTAATGCACAGTACTATAACTCTATTAATAAAATAACAAGAAGTGATGTGGAACTTACATTAGTGGACAAATTACAACCATAATCTTTTGGTATTTCTTTGTCTTAACTGTTTGATTTCAAAGAATTTAAAATCGCCAATTTCTGACCAATATTTAAGCAGATATGTCGTTTCTTTTCATCTGCCATGTTCACAATAAATATAAACTGAAAAGTGCAAAAGAAGAAAGCAAAAAACTTGCAAATAGACTAAGTATTTTGTAGACCAATAAAACCAGAGACGCGTCACTTATCTAGAAGTGTTTACTCTTCTTTGTCATAGATTCGTGTCTTCCCGGGTGGGTTTGAACGTAATTTTTGACGTGCTCTATTAAACATTTAAAAAAATATGCATAATTACGTTGATGTTAATATTTAAAACTAGTATTTAATACTAATATTTAGTACTATTATTTATATATCGTGTGATTTTATTATTATTATTATATTTGAAAGCGTTCAGTGGCCGCTTGCAGCTTGTGCATGTGATTGATGGCAGAACCAAACTGAATATCATGTTGCCAGATTCCCCACTTCTTGTTCTTATAAATAAAACTTAAAATTAATCTTCGTTTGTAAAACAAAGCCGAGCAATTGCTGACGAAGAAGAAGAAGAAATGACAAAAATTGTGGCTTCAGCAAAAATTCCTCGTCAAGCTCTTCTGGTGTAGTTCGGATCCCATGTCACTGCGAAACCTTTTAACTGACTGAGTCAGTTTTATCCAATAAGCGCCCATGCTATTCTCAGGCACTGGGACAGGACCAATAGGAAGCAAGTCAAGGAAGGTGTATTTTTTCTTATAACGCAATCCTTGTGCTTCGTAAATGAGGCGCCAACTGCAACCGCCATATCGGATGACAGCCATTTTAAATTTGATCCGCCATTTCGCCACAGTTCCACAACCGCCAAATGACCCGCAGCCATAATGGAACGTGCATTTTATGGTGGTTAGACCATGGCATATGAAAAGAAGAGGGGTGAAGAATACAGCTTTAAATACAGTGTGTATTTAAAGACAGTTTGGCGACACCCCAAAACATCTATACTTGACATCCAGACGTTAGTCGACTTTGGATTCTGCCATCCGCTTTTCGAAAGCCACTTCTGATCACTCTAATTTCAGAGGCATTCTCTCGGCATTAGACCTCAGCATATCATTAACATAAAATTTCAAGCCAAAGTAAACTTTTACACGCCCTAATTATACGTCACTAGCCACGCCCCTTTCTTCTACGTCACCTTTTTGTCACTACTGATACCTTGAATTTTAAAGCACCACCGCTTGCTATAGCGTACTTCAGAGAAGAATACCCAATTCGAACTGTTTCCTGTACTTTTCCATTGGATATGTCTATTAATTTCACAATTAGACGTAATTTTACCTACCAAGGTTGCTAACAAATATCAAATATACCGGTCGCGACCGATTCTACTGAAATTTTTCATTTTCATCTTCTAAGAAATTTTCACGAATAAATGTTTTATCGTGGAGCTATTCTGAAAATAATAATATTTGGGAATATATTGAAAAGCTGAGACTTCGAACGCCTAAATGACGTGTTTCATGTAAAGTTTAGTGACAGGGCTCAGTATTTTTAAAAGTGGAAAAATTCACGAATGATTGAAAATGTTCGGACATTGAAATCTTTCACATGTCATTGAAAATCTGAACAAGTCAACTTAGTGACATTATTCGTAAGAAACTACAACATGCTACAAAATTTTATTAGTCCAGTGGCTGATAGCTAATTAAATGTAAAATGATTAAGAAGGTAAAAACTTTACACAGGTGAATAAAATATTTTAACATTTACAGCTGTTTAATATCCCTGGGCTATTTTTGTCAGAACGGCAACTGCTGCAATAACATAATTAAATATAATTATATATTTCTAACGTATATATATATATATGAGTGTACTGATACTTTTTATAGTATTGTCAAATTAATTATTAATGGTTATGTTAGTTTAAGGTATGAACTAAAAGAAATAAATGAAAAAGAGGGAGGAGAGAGTTTGAAAATTATTTAGGAGTAAATTTATTGGGATCGGGCACTTGTTTAAAAAAGAAAAAGAAAAAAAAAATACCGGACCCAATCTCACAAAGCTGAAGGACTGCTGGTCTAAGAAATCGAGAGTATGGATTGATTGTTAATCTAGTAAAAACGGCAAGCATTTTTTAATACCATTAGAACTTATATCCTCTTTTTATGCATGGTTAATAAACTGACTATCCTTTCCCTTGCGGTACAATTCTATATGAATATTGGAGCTGTAGTTTTATGTCCCCACCACCACTTCTTTCTTATGATCTTTCTGCGTAGTCAATGCTCTATAATTTAATTACCTTTACACCAACTCCGATGGTGTTATGTGTGCGTTTTAGTAATCTATTCCTATTTGTACTTAATCGATTTTAGTTCTCATTTCCTCGGTTTCAGGTAACATTTTATCAATTTCAAATATCACCTCATCAATTTCAAATATCATCTCATCGATTTCAAATATCACCTCATCAATTTTAAATTTCACCTCATCAATTTCAGATCTAATTCCTTTAATTTCAACTATCACCTCATCAATTTCAGGTCTCATTTCTTTAATTTCAAATATCACCTCATCAATTTCAGATCTAATTTCTTTAATTTCAATATCACCTCATCAATTTCGGATTTCATTTCTTTAATTTCAAATATCACCTCATCGATGTCAAATATCACTTCATCAATTTCAAATATCGCTTCATCAATTTCAAAAATCACCTCATCAATTTCAAATATCACCTCATCAATTTCAAATATCATCTCATCGATTTCAAATATCACATCATCAATTTCAGATCTTATTTAATTAATTTCGAATATCACCTCATCGATGTCAAATATCACCTCATCAATTTCAGATCTCATTTCTTTAATTTCAGCATCCATTTCATCACCCTCACATCTCGTATTTGGATTTTTCTGACTTCGTATTTGGCGAAAAATGAATGTATCTTTGCACCTTGAGTCCTTTCTTATTCATATTATGTCATAGTCAAATCTACATCTGTGGATAGATAAACCTATGTCACTGCCTAGTGGCGCCACAATAAACGAAGGGCCTTACGAATGAATAGGCAAGTCTTCAGAACGGCTATTAATGGCATAATTTTGTTTTCACGTCCCAAAAACCCGCGAAATTCTTCTATAGAATTCTAACATGTAATTATCGCCGAAACGCGTGATAGCTAATCAGTGACAGCAGTGACAACACTAATCACGCGATCTCTTTCATCAGCCGAAGGATTCTGTGAGAAAAGAACTAACGTTCTTTTGGGAGGCATTGCGGTTTGCGCGAGATACCTCAGACAGATAACGAATGCAAAAAATGGCAGACTACTAGGTTTCAATAACTTGCATCTTTATAGCATTGGATAGAGACGAGGATGGATCGAAGATCGATGTACGCGGGGGGGGGGGGGTTGATGGGTCACAACCTCCATATTCGATGGACTTCATATATCTACATATGAATATATGTAGCTCTGTAGCCCGCTTATGAACTTTCTGCGTACACTAACAGAAGAAAAGAAGCATGCAATAAAAGGCGGAGGATGGGAAATGTGGCCGTCAAAAGTGGCGCTGTATTCCCAGACGGACAAGTGATCAAGTAATTTAGATTGTGAACATCCAGTAGCCATCCATGCCTACTAATGCTAATTATCAATGCAGCGATAGCAAACTCCAAATATACTAATAAGATGTCAATGCATCAATAACGAACACCAAATATATTAATTATAAATGCATTGGTTGCAAACTCCACACACACTACAAATAATAAATACCAATAGCAAACTCTAAATATACTAATAAGAATTAAGGATGTATTAGTATCGAAGTCAAAATGTAATAACTATGATTACCAGTGCCTAATAGTTATCACCAACTATACTAAGAACACAAAAAATATTAATAAGGCCAGAATATATTGATAGTAAGCACCAAAAGTAATAATAAGCGACAGGTTAGATGTCTTAACCAAGATATAATTACCATATATACTAACAATCAACACGCCATATATCATGCCATTTGCGAAATAATTGTGCTACAGACAATTCAAAGGTGTCAATCGATAGTGAACAATGAAATCTACCAAGCCACAAGTTAAAATTTGCATAAGGGTCGTCTTCATATTAAAACTTGCAAAAACTTTTAAAATTCCAATGTCCATTACCTGGTTTTGACTAAATGTTTCGAAGCCGCAGCCAAATTTCAATTCATTTGATTCAAAGGTTTGTAAGTTCTAAATATTAAAAATATCGAACTCATAATGTTAAAATATTTCATGGTAATTTTATCAATATCTCCCGAAATATTCATTGTCTCTCTCTCTCCAAAATTTTTTGTTGTGTTAAAATTCAACAGGCCAAACAAAATTTATGCTGCGTTTCATTTTTAAAATAATATCTATAATATGAATTATAAATTATAAAAATCATATTCATTAAAAATATGAATAGAAACATTAATTTTCTGACGGAAATTAACCTAATGATTCTTTATCTACTACACAGAAATTACAGGGCAGTTAGCTTTGTAATTTTTTTTTTTGTTGCTTAATATTAGTTAAAGCAAAGATCTGAGGGGACCTACGAATGAAAATTTCGGATTTTTTCGAAAAATAACGATTTCTTTAATCTTTTAAAAAATTAAATCAACTTGCCTTTACTGTTTGGTGAAAAAAAATACCCGTCTATTTTTAAAGCTCCCAGAGCATGATGTAATTTTAGTAAATAGTACTTTAATTAAGGTAAAGTCAGGGCCGTTTCTACCATTAGGCCAGAGTAGGCGACCGCCTAGGGCGGCAAAATGGCGTAAAAAAATAATTTCAAATCAAATAAAGAAAAAATGTAAAAGAGGAAAAATTAAAACACCGAACTGTTTTCAAAAGCATACGGAACAATTACTTAGTAAGTCTTTACTTTGACGAATGTAAAAATGTTTGATGTGTTTCATTGTTTAATTTTACACACAAGTTCTTTCATATCTAATACATTTAAGCCTTCTAGCTCTGATAATACAACGTTGTGTTTTGAAATATTACTCCCTTAATATCATAGTTTTCAAAAATATAAAATGTTGAAATTAAACAATAACATGTAGCAATTGCATAGGCGTAGAGTTGTAGGGGCCCGTGCCCCCCCCCTCCCAATAATTTTGAGAACTCTACGGTGATGAACAATTGTTTTACTATTCACAATACCCTAATGTTACAAAATAACTAATATAAGTCTAAAATATAAATATAATTAACGGGTTTAATGATTAAAAGTATAATAGAAGATTTACATTGTTGTACCGCTGGATATTGATGGTGGTAGAGAGAGGGGACACAGGCGGAAGAGTGATGGTAGTAAAGGAATGGGGGCCTGCATTTTTTAATTCTCGCCTAGGGAGGCAAAACACCTAGAAATGCTTTGGGTAATGTTCAACAGTTTTTGTACGTTTTCTCAAAATGAATTCGACAGTCACCTTAGCACGGAAAATGCTCCTTGCGTCATAATTTTCATTCAGTTTTCATAAAAATTTTATACCCTATTAACAAAATTTGAATAAACTAACTGATGTTAAGATTTTGAGGCAATCATATATTTTAATCAATTTTGGCATTTTTCACTTTTGGAAATGAAAAAAAAATCTATATATGATGGCATAATGTATTTTTTTATGCAAGATATGATGAAAATACATATTAATCCTAACAAGATATTATTATTAATATTATTATTATTATTATCAAAATCTCACTATTAAAACTTTTTAATGATTTCAATGAAAAAATTGCTTTGCGAAGAACAATTTTAGCGAATGATAATGTCAGTATTTAAAAAATAACAATAAAATTAATATTGAAAAAAAATAATGATGCTGTCATTTTCAAATTTGGTGTGATATTTTGTTATATAGAAATATATGTTATATAACATTTCAGCAAGTTCTATGAAAAACTGAAAAAGTTTAAATTTTCATATTTAGGTCGCCTGAAGGGGGCATCGCATAGTTACAAAAAGTAAAAGAAAAGAATAAGGAAATGAATGAAGAAAAATAAAACAAAGATTATTTTATGAATCGAAACTGTTGTCGATAATATTGTTGATACGGTTGTCTTGATCATCATTGAGCAGGGATATTGGTAAATTGAATCGATGAGAAAAAGAAAAGAAGAAAAGTCAATGTATATTATTGACTTCAGCAAGTTTGATCAGAAAATTTAATTCTCGACCTACAAGTTCGTTTTTTTATCATGGTGGAAGACCCCGTACACACTTCATGGAATATCTCGAATTTTAATAGCCAGAATGACGCCAAATTTTTAAAATAGGTTAATCGAATAATCTAGAATCTCATTATGATATCAAATTTAGGTGTTGCCATTAGAATTTTGGAAGTTTCTGCAAGTTTAAATATGGAGACGGTCCCTTATGCAAATTTTGTGCACATGAATTGGTAGATTTCATTGTTTACTATCAATCAGCACCTTGAATTTTCTGTTGCACAATTACTGCGCAAATAGTAACGAGTGTTCTGATTTTTGTTTCACCGTGTATACAGAAAAAAGTGCTAAATACAAGGTAAAAAATAATCAGAGCTCGTTAAATCGAGATGAACCGTATTCGCCCAATAAAAACAGTATACTCGCTCGCCTTAGTAGTAAAAAACAAAAAGGATTTCAGTCAGAAAAACAGATTTTCTACCCAACAATCGCAAAGATTTGGTCGTCAAAGGTGCCCGAATTTGCCGAACCCTTATAATTATAAGAAGAAATAAATGCATAGATAATACTGATGATGATGATGAATATAGTAATTATACGCTCCAAATGAATAGTTATATAACCAAAAAAATTCACCAAAAGAAGTATAATATATAAAAAAGTAAAAACGAAAACACACCCCTTGGCTTTAGGTGTTGACCAGTTTGCAAATTGTGTTAACCCTGTGAAGGGTGATAATAGTCTATAAACCCCAAATACGAAGAAAAGGAGCATCGTTCCTGCCCTGGTGGTCGAGTAATTACGTCACTCTGAATCTAACTGAGGTTCCTCAGTTCGGCTCTGGGTTAGGGCAATGACTCTTTTCCTTTTATATATAAAAGCTTTAGTTCCAGCATGTAGTCATCAAATAATGTATATATGACAACCAACAGAAACATCCCTTGAAACAAAATATTTACAAAAAGTTTCAAAATCCCCCGCCAGTAAATCTACAATCACTAAACAAATGGACACGTGACCAACAGATAAGTATATACAACGGTCAAGAGGAATATCCCTGAAAACAAAATATTTTCAACAAGTTCCAAAATTTGCTACGATGGGGAGCTACGATCACTAAGAAGGGGGACATGTGACCATCAGATAGGTATATACAACGATCAAGAGTATATACAACGGTCCATAGGTATATACAACGATCAATGTATCCCTGAAAACAAAATATTTACAAAAAGTACAAAATTTTGCCGCTAGGGGAGCTAGGATCGCCCAGAAGTTGGTCACGTGACCCTCATATAGGTGTATATATAACCAACAAGAGAAATATCCCTTGAAACAATAGAAATTGAAAGAAATTCCAAAATCTGCCGCTAGGATACCCCACACCCGTGCAACCATATCCGGGCAACCCACCTGGCTAAGGCTTGCTTAGCCAGCTTAACCAGTGGCGTAGAACGCTCAGTTCCCCCCTACTTACAACGAAGGTAGCAGCGATAAGACGTGCAAAGGAAAATACGACACATATAAAGAAAACGAACTTTATAAATAAGTGATTTTAAACAAAACATGGAAATCACTTTTAAGGATGGAAAATAAAGAGATGTTAAAAATGCTGGCGATTAGTGACTGTTGTCAAGCGATTGATGACCATTGCTAATCGATTTGCGCAGAATGTTGTTGTCTTTGCTGCCTTTGTTGTCTTTGCGCTGTTAAACATTCGATGAACTCGCCAAACAACGATAAAACTCTCAGCGATCGTTTTCGGTAAGTTCCACATCATGACGTAAACGTGAAATTGATACCGTCGTTGGCGGGAACCGATCAAATTTTGGAAGCGGCTTTCCCGAGCAAAATATGCCAAAAATCTCCAGCGCAAATTTCTCGGGGCGCTAAACAGCCGGGTCGAATGTCGAGCATGGGAGATGAGTGGAGGCGCAGAGTGGGGACAAGGTAGAAACGCTGTTCGAACAAAATTGTCAGCGTAGCTCCAAAGATGTAACCCTTGAAAACCGAGTTGTACGTATTTAGTTTCTATGGAAAAAAAATAGCTATTCTGAAATGTGGCTAAACGCCAGGCATTTTGTTGATTCCCACGAATTCTAGACTCACTCTCACTGGCGTACGCAGGAGGTGTTGATGAGGGTCCTTTTTTTTGTTTTTATTTATTTGTTTGTTTTGGTTTTACGGCTCAAAGACTACAGTGGTCATGCTGCGCCGGGACCTACAGTTTTCCGAGGAATCCGAACCTCTTAAGGCCTGGGGAACCAAACCCCGGACTACAGTGAGCAGTGCGAAATGAGGGTCCTAATCCCCCCATTGTGATGCAAGTTTATATATATACAGGGTGACCATAAATTAACTTTCCCTATTTTAGACGCCCTAGGGCGACAAGGAAAACAAATATCGCCAAGGAGGGGTAGCTTAATTAGACCATAGAGAGGAGTTTTTAATTTAGTTCGAAATTTTACCACTAGGGGGAAGGTGGTGCTCCCGAGGCTATAACTGCTGTTTTCGGCCAGTGTTAATATTCTAAATTTTACAGAAAGGTTCTATTTTGAATGAGAAACGCAGTTTTATGCAAATGAACGAGATTTGCACACCTAAAGCGACATTTTCCCCTGGTGGTGAAATTTGTAACTAAATTAAAATCGCTTCCCTATCGTCCAATTAAGATAACCTTAAAATTCCTTACCTATATCTCTTTTCACCATTTCTCCAAAGCAGTGGTGTGCAAACTATTTTTCATTGTCGAACCCCATTTTGTGTAAAATTTTGTCGCGACCCCTGGACGAACTGTCCTCTACTTGAAAAATATGTTATGTACATATCGTGTACACTTCTTTGAAATTGGCGACTCACAAAAATTTTCTCGCGACCCACGGTTTGCGCACCATTGCTCTAAAGTGTCTAGAATAGGGAAAGTTATTTTATGGCCACCCTGTATATACGCATTTATAGAGTTAAAACTCTGTCGCTCCCCCTCCCTTATGAACTTCCTACGCGTGCCAATGCTCCTACTTCACGGACATGTTTATTACGTTTTTACGGCGCAAGGGCATCTAATGTCATGCTGCGCCGGGTTCTGCCGTTTTTCGTGGAATCCGAACCTCTACTGTGAAACCTACTAACTACGAGTAGAAAAATAGCACGTATTCTACTATACCGTTGGTAGTCGAATTCTGATTAATAGCGCAATAGATGAAAGCGCTATTTTTACTACGCTACTGTAGGTTGGATCTTTATGGCGCAAGCACGGCAAAGGTTATTCTGGATCAAACGAAGTGAGCCACCGTAGGACAGTGGATCTGCAGTTCGGATTAATGGCGCAATAAGCGAAAGCGTTGGCTCTGCTATGCCACTGTAGATTGGATCTTTATGGCGCAAGGACAACAAAAGTCATTTTAGGCCAAACGAAGTGAGCCACCGTAGGACAGTGGACCTACAGTTCGGTTTAATGGCGCAGTAAGCGATAGCGTTGATTCTACTATGCCACTGTAGTTTGGATCTTTATGGCGCAAGGGTAGCAAAGGTCATTCTGGGCCAAACGAAGTGAGCCACCGTACAGTTCGGGTAATGGCGTAATAGACGAAAACGTCACATCTATTACGCCACTGTAGGTTTTATCGTTATGGCGCAAGGACAGAAAAAGTCATTCTGGGCCAAATGAAGTCGGCTACCGTTCAACAGTGGACCCACAGTATTCCGAGGAATCCGAACCTCTCAAGGCCTAGGGTAACCAATTACCGGACTACTGTGCGCAGCAATAAGTCGGCAAGCTTCGATTGGTTGTATTTTTATGACTCAAGGACAACAAGGCTCATTTTGTGCCAAGTCAGCTAGCTTTCTTTGACACCGTTGGGAGTCGAACCCAGGTTATATCGGCACGTTACTACTACGATACCGTAAAACTCGCGAACCAATGTTTGTAACATATGGCTTAACACAACCTACAAACCGCCAGAACGCTTAACGGGTGAAAACTTAACTCTAGGTTTAACACAGAGTCCAACTGTCTCTCCCTCTTCCTCTCTCTCTCACTCTCTTCATTTGAAATAGCAATTTTTAAAATTTAATATGTTTTTGAGTAGGTGGGAGGGGGCGGATTCGATTTTATACCTTTGTCTCAGGTATGAAATTTTTCGGCACGATCCTGACGTAAGGATATAGACAGCAAGAATATAGACAGTTTAATAATGACAACAAGAATATAGGCAGTTTCAATATTGACAACAAGAATATAGACAGTTTTAATATTGACAACAAGAATATAGACAGTTTTAGCATTGACAACAAGAATCATGCCCTTATTCAGATGGGGGATCTTAGGGATCGCTCCCCCCCCGGAAACAAAACTTTTAATGGGACTTGACTATGGACTTGCACGTATCGATACATGCTGTAACATATATCGATATATATACATATATCTAATAACATATATCGATACATATATATCTAATAACATATATCGATACATATATATCTGATAACATATATCGATACATATATATCTGATAACATATATCGATTCATGCTGGATTGTATCGATACATGATGTAAAAATTTTCGATTCCCCCCCCCCCGAAATTAAATCCTGGTTAAGGCCTTGACAAGAATATAGACAGTTTTAATATTAACACACACACAGACACACACACAACAAAAACATAGACAGTTTTTGTATTGACAGGAATATAGACGGAATACTGACAATGAGAATGTAGATAGAATGCAAGCAGTTTATAGTATGTAGTTAGGACATAAACGAGAAAGCTGTAGGCAGTAAGAACACAAACAGAGAAAATTTAGACGAAATATAAATGGGTAAAATTTAGACAGTAAAAATATAAACAGGTAAAATTTAGACAGTAAAAATATAAACAGGAAAATACAGACAGTAAGAATGTAAAAGGGGAAAATGCGGACATTAAGAATTTAAAGGAAAATAAGGATAGTAAGGATATCAACAGGGAATACAATAAGAATATAAACAAGAAAAGTAAGAACAGCAAAGATGTTAACAGGAAAACAGGGACAGTAAGGATATGAAAAAGAAATTGAATGTAAGTTCTATAATCAGGAAAAACTGAGGATTTAAACAGGAAAATATAAACAGTGAGGATGAAACGGGAAATGCAATTAGAATATAAACAGGAAATATATCAAGAAATATAATGTAACATGAAATATAATATAACAGGAAACACAATAAGAATATAAACAAAAAAATTAAAATAGTAAGCATACAAACAAGAAAATTAAAATAGTAAGCATATAAACAGAAAAAATAAGAACAATAAGAAAAAACAGCGAACTAGATAAAGAAATAACCTATAGGATATAAGACGTCTATAGAAAAGGACTTTTTCTAAGGTGGTCAAATAGCAGAAAAGATAAAGAAAGAGAAAACGCTGCCAATTACGATCTAATATTATTTTTCCATGTTTGAATAGAAATGACAACCATGAAATGAATTAGCCAATCAGGAAGCGAATTAGTTTCGCAAATTACGGTTAAAATTGTCGCGGGTCTTTCAACAAGACAGCTGAGGAAATGGACGCCAAAAAATATCAATATTAAAGAAACTGGCAATTTTGACTTTCTTTGAAAGCATGCTTTTCCTTTATAATATAGCGACACCTTTACAGACTGTTACTGTTTGTTACTGACTTTGCAGACTGTTACCTGACCTTGCGATCTCTCTTACTGTAACTCAACCTTGGAAATTTTTTTGACTTTATGATGTGTAACTAATAATATTTATAAATAATTAATTTTTATATGTACGCTTATCACATTACAAACGCATGTGCGTACAGTATGTAATATTAATGCATTAATATTATAAACTATGTAAGATTTATTATATATAATCCATAATATCCATTATGTGTAAGATCTATTATTTATTATATATTAATATTATATTTTAATAATTATATTATTGTATATTATAAACTATATTATTAATACAGTTGAATTTGGTTAATTCGTAGTTGAATGGCTCATAAACTTAGTTCCAATTATTCAAGAAGTCGAATTAGGAATGTTTTAATATAGGCACTAAAAACTTCCAAATACCAACTCAGTCAACAAAAAAACAACAACAACATTTTATTAAATGGCATGTGTGTAATTGTATATACAACGACATCAAATGTTTGGTTTTCTAGAAATCTAGAATTTTTAATTGTTTTATGGAATTAATTCTTTGATATTTTGTAAAGACTGCTATTTTGTTGAGCAGGTAGAAAATTCAAACACATACTTTCGAATGATTCTTGCCTTTGCAAGTATTCAATCATTTAATACAATCAGATCATCAGATATTATGAGAGAATTACTCTAATTGGAAAAATACCATATCACGTTCTTCAGAGAATGAATTCTAAACTTACGATTAATTCTGATAATCTCTGGTCTTTTTTTTTTTCTATCCAACATTTGTAAGTGACAATTCTAAATGACAATTTCTAAATGGAAATTTCTAAAATTCAACATTTCTATCTAAACTTTCTCGATTAAGGATGAAAAAGTTAATGTTTTGCTGAATTAACCTCGGCTTTTACAACGACATTATTCACCTCCATACTCCGTTCTGTACGATATCCACCTCGAGCAATTGAACCATATTTTCCGCTACAGAACACTTCACATTATTTATTTAATCATGTCAAATCAGTGGCTACAAAAATGTGGAATCTTCTTCAGGATGAACTCAGAAACATTCGAGGAAAGTGTCTGCTCAAGATCAAGCGTACTAAATTTATGTTGTCGTTGAGTTAGCTGAGTTTTTTTTTTGTTTATTCTTAATTGATTACAAATTTTATGTCATATTAGTTCCTAGGTGTGACGGGGACTTGTCAGACTGGAATCTGCCAGCATTTTTTCCAGTCATCCCTCAGGTATATTTTATTATTTTAAGTATAGTTTGACAATCGTTAAGAATTGTAACGTTTCAATATACCCCCCAAAAAAAGGTTAAATATTAACGCTCGTCTCATTTTTCGGATGTTGGACTTCTTCGACTTTTCGCCTTAGTTAAAAAAGCAGTCAAAAGCACTGTACCATTCTTTGCGAACCTGTCCGTGATGAAAGCCTTAGGGTACGTACATACATGCAACAGAACATCGTAACGATGTTACGAGGCGTATCATCAGTGCGTAACATCATTACGTCCCATCGTTTACGCCGATATTCAGTGTACACTGACAAAACGCTGTTGTTCGTAAACCGGCCCAAATACAGGAACATGGGTTACAACATAGCACCGTGACATTCCTTTGATGCGCCGGGGTAAAAACCGACAACTGGTGGAAAGTGGGGATGTTACGATGTTCTGTTACGGAGTGCGGTCCAGACTTGATACGCGACGGTGTTACGATACGGTGTTCTGTTGCAAGTGTGGATGCGACCTTACATACGCTCGCAGAGGGGAGAGCGATCATCGTCTGTAGCTTAACGGGTTGAGCACTTAACCGGAAATTAAGAAGACGTGTGTTCGACTCCCGTCAGGCACAGAAAAATCATTCTTTTTGATTATTTTATTATCTAATGCAAACGTTTACTTTCGGCTGAGCCTCAACATACTCTCTGAACTCTCGTGTATCTTCCACAGTCTGTGTATACGTGAGGAATCAGCTCTCATTTCTGGGAGAATTAATCTTCAACCATTAAGACATTTTTTTTCCATTTCTTGGTCTGAAGATATGATATCTGACCCTTGTAGCTAAACTCTGCCAAGATTTCGACGTCCGTTAAATCCTTACAAACTCACAAGTTCTCGTCAATATTTACAAAATCCCTGTAAGGAATGTCTACTGCTTGTTCACGAAAAGAAGTCCGATGGAACAGTTAGAAATAACGGGAGGTGACGTCACAAACGGGCTAGTCCCATTACAGAAGAGGAGGACTCCAACGTTTCGATGAACGTTAGGGCGCCAAAATCAAGTTTTAAGATTGGAGTCCTTCTCTGCTGTAATGGGATAGGCCGTTTGTAACGTCACCTCCCGTTATTTCTAAATGTTCCACCGGACTTCTTTTCGTGAACGAACAGTAAGTACATTCTGCCTTAAATTTTCCTAATTTTCTACGGTAATCCTGATCCACTAATTTGATAATTCCCACACAGGAAATTCGACTGGGAAAAATCCGCCACTAGGTGTCGCTTTCTTTTGCATCTTTTACAACAAAACAAAATTTCGAATTAACAAAAAAACAACAAAAAAAACACTTCGAATCGAACACTATTTTATTTTAGTAGAATATCTACAGAACTTTAGGAAAAGTTTGAACTATCATTGAGTTCGAATTAAACACTAATATATAACAATGATAAGAATAGATCATTTTCATGTAATCTTGTGTATCCTACACTCCAGTCATGACTAGACATAAAATGACTATTAGTGTATATGTATCGCGTAAGCAACCTAGATAAAACCAATTTATTTATTTCAAAATATCATATGCTGGGAAAAAAAAATATCATATGCAAAATATCATATGCTATATGGGCTGTGTTTAAGGTGTTAGTGGCCCCGGGGCAAAGCAGATTTTAGCGGCCCTTAAAACCATTTGGCATAACACAACAATAAAAATGTTGGGGCAAAATATGATCATAATATACAGGGTGCCCCAAAATGAAGTCCATGAAAGTAAAAATTTATATCTGGAGAACCACACACTAGTTGAGATAATAAGCCATATTTTATTGTTATTCACAAACATTATCGGGAATTTCTTCGCGCATAATCACGTTCGTTTTCGTTTGTTAGGGGGTCCTCTTCATGGGAGCCCATACAGGTACTTCTAGGGGGCTGAGAAAAATTATTACCTCCTTCCAGGGTTTAAGCTGCAGTCGCATTTTTCGCAAAATGTGACGAGGTGCGAAGAAAAAATTATTGCCCATCGCGAAAATGCGACAGGCATTTTTAACCACAGTTTATTCTCTGAAAACAGGATTCCTCGATTCCAGAATATCCGTTTTGCACTTCAGCGATCTTTTCTTGTTCCTTTTTGTTTCCTCTTCAAAATTCTTAACAGCACCTGTTAAGCATTGTTGATATAAATAATTTCATTGATACGATTTTTCGAGCAACGAAAGCAACTAATATTTTTTAGCATTTTGCTACAACTTTTTTCCCATTTTAGCATTTTTGCGACAGCATGTTTTGAGCCAGCTTAAACCCCGCCTCCTTCTCAAAGCTGTCGAATATTTTAGTGAATGTACAAGTCACCAAAACGCTATAGAATGTAATTGACGATTAGTAATGAGCTGAAAAAGTACCTTATTTTAAAATGTGACTGTAAAACTTTTGAAAGTAAATGCATAGCAGGTTTGGGCAAATCAAATTTTTAAACGGCTGGGGGGACTCGAGCCCGTGTTCCTCCTACTTTCCCCTGAATATACGTCGAAACTTTCCCTTACGCAGTACTTCCCTGGTATACATAGTTGTACACAGGAACACTAGCACGTAGGGGCAATACTTTACCTGTATGCATTAACACATATAGGGGCAGTAGCACATAGGGGTAACTTTTGACATATGGTATTCAGAAAAGGTGGGAGAACAATATTCAACCATTATCTATCCACTGTGGATGAAAGTCTCTCCAAATGCTTTCCACACAAGTCTACCCTGGGCCATTCCTTTCCACGTCACTCCAGCCTCTTTTCTTATTTCATCCGCCCATCTAGTTTGAGGATGTTTAGTAGGTCTTCGGTGATCTCTTAGAATCCAGTTGAGAATTTCAGCTGTCCGTCGTTGATCAGTTCTTCTTGCGATATGCCCGGCCCATTGCCATTTCAGCCTTTTTACTTTAACAATGATGCCCTCTACTCTAGTTTGCTCTCTCACCCAAGTGTTTCTTTTTCGATCTCCCCTAGTTATTCCAAGCGTGCACCTCTCCATGTTCCTTTGGGTTGTCTGTAACTTCCGTATTGCTACAATTATTAAACTCTGATCACGTTATTAATTAATTATTAATCGTTAGACCGTGACTGCAAGAGGGGACTGGCAATACACACCGGTTGAATACAATTCTTTTTAAACACAAATGTAATTTTCCCCTCAGGATAAAACTGTTTCTTCCGAATGCTCTCCAGCCAAGTTTAACACGTCTGTTGAATTTCTTTCATAAAGTTGCCTTCCATTAAAATCAGTTGTCCAAGGTAACAGACGAATCAGCAACTTCTAGCCTGCACATCAACTTGTATTTTTGTTTTCTACGAAATTATTGAACATGATTTTATTTTTGTTGGTTCATCTTGAGTCTAACTTCCCCACTTCTAGTTGAGAGTTACTATACCATATCTTGGAGTTCTAATCGGTCCGTTGAAAAATAACGATGTCATCACTTCAAACAGAAGATGATTTAAATATTCACCATTTATTCCCTTTGTTACCCAATTTATCAGCTGAAAATCATCTGTAAAGCAGAAATAAAAAGTAGAAGAAATGGTATTTCCTCGTCTTCATACCTTAGCAAGTTTGATAGTTTTGGTATCTTTATGTAACCGAAATTTTGCACTTGCATTTTTATACACACGTTTCACCATGTCAATGTACACATCTTCGATGTCTGTTGATCTTAAAGAGTTGATGACTTCTGATGTTTTAACAGAGTCAAAGGCCATCTCATAGTCAATAAATGCCACACACACACAATGGAAGTTCATACGTGTTCTTTCAATTAATTCTTAATACCTGAATATGGTCCACTGTACTCAACAAATCCAGCTGTCTTGGTTGAATTGCATCAAATTTTTCCCGTAAGCGATGTGATAGCATTTTGTAAAGATTTTATAAATAGTAGCTAATAAGCTAATAGGTTTGCAATTTTTCAAATCCTCTTCATTCTATTTTATGATGATTTAGACACACACACGCGCGCGTGTGTGTGTGTGTGTGTGTAAATAGGGAAGAAATACCTAGAACATTAAAATTCTACAGAAAAACTATATGAAGGAAACAGGATTGGAAATGAAGACACTGAAATAGTCGAAGGAATAGCTCCTAAAATCTTAAAAGAAGAAGTTTCATTTGCAATAAAAAATATGAAGAAAGGAAGAGCCCCTGGTGATGATGGTATTACATTAGATATCCTAAAAGAAGCTGGAGAATATGTAGAAGACATACTTGCAAAATTCTTTTTACTAAGTGACTTAACAGCGATAACATACTAAACTAATAGGATTCTGCAGCAGCAATTCTTTTGCATAAAAAGGGGATAAAGAGGATTTGAAGAATTCATTTAACCCATTAGCTTGTTACCTGCTATTTATAAATCTTCACAAAAGTACTAACATATCGCTGTACCGAATCAGCTCAACCAAGAGAACAAGCTGGATTTGGAAGTGATTCAGTACAGTAGACCATATTCAACTATTAAGCGGACTAATTGAAAGAACACATGAATATGTACTTCCATTGTATGTTGCATTTATTGACTATGAGAAGGCCTTCGTATTAAAACATCAGCAGTCATCAACTCTTTAAGATCAACAGATGTTGAGGATGTGTACATTGAAATGGTGAAATGTGTATATAAAAATGCAAGTGCAAAATTGCAGTTACATAAAAGATACCAAAACTATCAAAATTAGTAAAGGTGTGAGGTAGAGAGATACCATTTCTCCAAAACTTTTTCCCTCAGCTTTGCAGATGATTTTTCAGCTCATAAATTCAGAATAACAAGGAATAAAGTAAATGGTAAATATTTAAATCATCTGTGGTGTGCTGATGGACATTGTTATTTTTCAACGAGCCCATCAGAACTGCAAGACATGGCACAGGAGCTCTCAACTAGAAGTAGCGAAGTTGGACTCCTCGAAATAAATCTGCAAAAACTAAACCATGTTCGATAATTTCCTAGAGAAAACAAATATACAAGTTGACAACACTGAGCTAGAAGTTGCTGATTAGTATATTTACCTGGCCAACTGATTTCAATGGAAGGCAACATTATGAAAGAACGCAACAGACTCAATAGAAAAAATTTGGCTGGAGTGCATTTTTAAGAAACAGTTTTATCCCGAGAGTGGAAAATTGCTTTTATGTCTAAAAAGGAAGGTCTTAACCAGTGTTTATTCCCAGTTCTCTGCATGGATCAGGAGACATGGGAGTCTAACGTTTGAAGCAATACGGAAGCGGTAGACAACCCAAAGGAGTATGGAGAGGTGCATGCTTAGAATAACTAAGAGAGATCGAAAGAGAAACATTTGGATGAGAGAGCAAACTAAAGTAGAGGACATCATTGTTAAAGTAAAAGGGTTGAAATGGCGATGGGCTGGGCATATATTGCAAGAACTGATCGACGATGGACAACACAAATTCTGGAACTGGATTCCAAGAGACCACCGAAGACCTAGAAACGTCCTCAAACTAGATGGGTGGATGAAATAAGAAAAAGGTTGGGGTGACGTGGAAACGAATGTGGCCCAGGATAGACTTGTGTGGAAAGCATTTGAGAGACCTTCATCCAGCAGTGGATAGATAATGGTTGAATATGAGATGATTATATATATATGTCATATATTACGGTGAGACATGGAGTCTAACAGTTGGAGCAATACGAAAGTTACAGACAACGCAAAGGAGCATGGAGAGGTGCATGCTTGGAATAACTAGGAGAGATCGAAAAAGAAACACTTGGGTGAGAGAGCAAACTAGAGTAGAGGACATCATTGTTAAAGTAAAAGGGCTGAAATGGCGATGGGCTGGGCATATTGCAAGAAGAACTGATCAACGATGGACAACAGAAATTCTGAACTGGATTCCAAGAGACCACCGAAGACCTAGAAAACGTCCTCAAACTAGATGGGTGGATGAAATAAGAAAAGAGGTTGGGGTGACGTGGAAACGAATGGCCCAGGATAGACTTGTGTGGAAAGCATTTGGAGAGACCTTCATCCAGCAGTGGATAGATAATGGTTGAATTAAGGTAATAAATACAGTTATTATTAATAATTACCAATGAAGTTTGGTCAATGCGATTATTTAGGTATAATTTATTGTAACTTCAACACTAACGTAATTTTTGTGTAGTTATAAGCTGTAATAACGAATCTGCGATTGTAGACACTAGTAAAGTTAAAAAAAATCGTGAATTATACAAATAAAATACTGATTTTTACTTATATTTTTTAATTTAAAATAACAGCTCTAAAAGTTCGTTTTTTTTTTATATTTCTTCATATCTGTTCTTGAATGATAATTTTTGAAATCTTGGCAACTTCATAAATTTTAATTTCGTTTCCACAAATACATCGACGACTACTCATCATATTTACTACTGTATAAATTTTATAGAATTCAACACAGCGCATGGATTGATTTCATTGCATTTATTTTATTAGAATATATTACAACAAAGTACCATATTATATATAATTTATCATCCATATTATTAAGATAAACACAAAAACCATATTTCTTTATGTACCATTTGCATTTCTTAATCGATAGTTTTGTTTTCGGCTAAAATGTTCTATATTTAAATAAAAAATATATATTCTTTTACTCGATCTAACCATTAAATCAATGCTTTTGTTTTTATTTTACTTTATAGTTAAATAACTTATGTTTGCAAAGGTATTCATATATAATTTACGCATTATTATGTCATAATTTATATTTCTTGCTTTAAATGAACTGATCAAAACTGTATGTGTATTGTGACATTTCCGTTGTGTTTGCAACTATAATATATTTTATATTTAAAAACTAACACAACAGTGAAATTCTAAGTCAAAATATTTAATTATGCGTATTTATGTTATGCATGTAATGGAAATCTTAAGCTAAACATGTTGAAAATTATCACATTCACCAAACAATTGGTAATTATTGATAATAAGCTTGGTCAATGTAATAAATTCTAGTATTAAATCACTTTAACAGGCTTATTTGGTTGTGTGTAATCACTGGATATTAATGTGCAAATATTAATATTATAAATATTAATATTATAAATATTAATATTATAAATAATTAAATATATATATATTAATATTATAAATATTAATATATAATATAATATTAAATATTAATATTATAAATATTAATATTATAAATATTAATATTATAAATATTAATATTATAAATATTAATATTATAAATATTAATATTATAATATATTATTTTGTTAATAACAACCGATTAATAACATTTACCGTAATATATATATATATAGAGAGAGAGAGAGAGAGAGAAAGAACAATCTGCGGGTGCCCTGTGACCCATATGCTCTTTGCTTTAGCCCAGTGCCTCTTCATCCCGGCTAGAGGCCTGATATATAGTTTGCGCCTTTGCCTCCGAATTTGCTTTTTTTGTTTTTTGTTTTTTTTTAAGGAAAAAGGTATATATTTCTCTCATATAATCCCACTTGTTGAGTATTTTAGGCAGCATATGGAAATACTAGCTGTATTTTATTTTGCATAGCTTTACACACGTTTTCATAGCAATCATTAATACAACCACGCTATATATGCTTTATCAAAGAAAATGATAAAAATATTACGTGATAATAATTTAATTCATAATTGAACGGTAGGGAAAATAACAATAAAAACAATACGATAATAAGTAAGCTCAAAAAATTATTGTTAATTACAGTCAGCGTCGAATTTAGTGTGGCAACATCGTTTCTTCTAATCCACAATATTAACTGAATGTAGTCAGGGAAGTAGGCAGTGGCGTAGTCAACTTTGAAGACTGGGGGGGCTATATCCCCTACCCCAAAACTGCTTACCGATAATAGCATTCGCTTGTAACATTCGTTTTCCTAAGGGGGCGGGTAAAGGCCCCTAATTACACCAATGAAAGGGGCAGGACACATATCTTCTAAAAAAAGTAAAGAAGCAAATTGCAGAATATATATATATGCTAAAAAATTAAGAAGTATTTCCATTTAAAAAGTATTTTAAATTAAAAAGTATTTTGAATTAAAAAGTATTTTGAAATTAAAAAATGTTTAAAATTAAAAAGTATTTTTAATTAAAAAGTGATTAAAATTAAAACAAATTAGATTAAAAGTACTTTACATTAAAAAAATTAATTAAAAAATATTTAAAATTACAAATAGCTGCAAAATTGGAGGGAACATTATATACATATGTACAAATAATTTTTTCAGTTTCGTATAAAAATATCTTTATTTAAAATCAACCAATAAAACCAATCAAGCCAATGTAACAGAAATAAATTTTGATGACATGCAGGAGATTATCAAATGGGTTTTTAATGTGCTAAAACTTCGTGTTCTAAATTATACGACTATATCGGTCAAAACCCTTTATTCAAGCTGATGCCAAATTCTCGTGACTAAAAAGCAGAAATCATGAAAGTAGCTGATGCCGATTATTCCCGCAAAAAGAGGAAAAGGCGGGAAAAGGTTGCGTAGAAGAGGTGACGCAAAAGTGGTTGGTCGTAGAATTGCCCTATCATTACCTGGTTGTAAGTCGGAAATCACTTTCGCCTCAGGTCCGTGAAGAAGGCAGGTATGGGACGAACCTTAACCATCAACCGCCGTGTGTGGTCTCCAAGTTGAAATTATTGTAGCCACTTTGTCACGAGATAGGGTGTCTTAGCTTGACAGACAATGGTATGATAGGGAAAAATTCTCCGATTTTTTTCCCTCGGTCTGTTGCTGTATTTTGGGTTAATGACATATTAAAGCAGAAAATATTAGCTGAAAATATTAACTTCAGCAATAGGGTGAAAATTAGTAGTGCCTTACTAACAGAAAGGTGACGATAACCATATCGCAGATTAATATGGGTATATTAATGGTTAAAAGTGGTTTGAAAATCATTGGAGAGGATGCGTTGGAAACACTTAAAAGTAAAAATTTCCAACAGCAGGGAAATTTCCCCACCCGACTCCAGTTTTGGGGATTTCGCTATACTTTTCTAAAATTTAACAATAAAGAAGCAATGGATGTAACAAAAATTACTAGCTTTTAAACTGGATCTGTTTTAGTTAAAATAAAATTGCTGATAGACATTTTGAAACTTTCCGCAAATTTTGAATTTTATTGTTAAGTTTTTGTGCGGCCAGCGGAAAAAAACAGACTTCAGCTTCTTTTCCCGCGTTCTCCGTATTTGCTGAAAACTTTTAGTAATCTTTTGTTGGCATCAGCACAAAGGATTGAACAATGAAGTAAAGAACGTTACTCGCTCGGGAAATCGCGCCATTTTTTATACATTGCAGAACTTCAAAAAGGCGGCGACGAAAGGAAAATTAAAAATTTTAAAAATGTATTTCAAAACTTTTGAAGTCGAAATGGTTTCATTTTCTATTATATTTTCCATCAAAACATGCATCTGACGCTCAATACCGCTTTACCAATCATCTTAGACCATTTTTTTTTTTTTTGTCTATTTGTTGTTATCTATGTTCCATTTATTTCCTATTTCTCAAATTGTGTCTATTCTTTTTTGTTTATATTGTTTTGTTTAATGCTTGTCTTATTAAGTTTCTTGTTTCTATTTTAATCTATGTTTATTGCCTATTTTGCTGTGAATCGTCCACTGTGTATCTTGTTGTTTGCCTTTCATTGTCTATTTTCTTGTATATGTTTCGTTCTTTATTCCATTATATAGGTTTCACTGTATGTTTACTTGCACGATTCATCGTTATTTCTTCTGTGTATATTTCATCGTCATTTCTTCTGTGTATGTTTCATCGTCATTTCTTCTGTGTACGTTTCATCGTCGTTCCTTCTGTGTACGTTTCATCGTCTTTTTTCTGTGTATGTTTCATCGTCATTTCTTCTATGTATGTTTTTCATTTTCCGTTTTCTTGTATACGTTTCATTCTCTATTTTGTTGCGTATGTCTCACTATTTTATTGTATTATATATTTCACATATTTGTATTATATACAGTAAACTCTCGTTAAGACGAGCACGCTTAAGACGAATTACTTTTAATACAAATCGTTTTCTGAAGTCCCGTCAGATTGTATAGCATACTATGCTTTCTGGAAAAGGCGAATTACTCTTAATATGAACAGATTTTCTGTTCCCCTTGGTGTTCGTCTTAACGAGGTTCGACCGTATTTGTTTTGCACATGTTTCATTGTCTATATTTCATTCATTTGTTGATGCATATGTTTCATTGTCTATATTTCATTCATTTGTTGATGCATAGGCTTTACTTATTTTTACTGTATAAGCGTTACTTCCTTTTTTTTTGCTTTTCTATAATCTATTTCTAGTTTATATGCCTGTGTTTATATATTATTTAACATTTGTATAAAGTGCCTGAACTAATTAGTTAATAGATACTTTAAGAGATAATAGCGATGCTAACTTCATTTTAAAAATATATATCCGATACAGAGTTGAATTTACCGATAGGCTAAGTAGGCCGAAGCTTACGGCGGCAAACCGTAGGCTTCAGCCTACTTAGCCTATTGATAGGCCGAAGCCTACGGCGGCAAACCGTAGGCTTCAGCCTACTTAGCCTATTGATAAGCCGAAGCCTACGGCGGCAAACCGTAGGCTTCAGCCTACTTAGCCTATTGATAGGCCGAAGCTTACGGCAGTAAACCGCCGCTAAGAAGTTTGAAAAAGTGGAAATTTTTTGGCCGCCAGTTGAATTTCTAATTTTGATTTGTTATGCTCGGAGACGTAATTGGGCATTGGCAAAGGGAGAGCTGCCATGGGAACCGCTTTGGGAGAAGTTCGAAAGGCGCCAAATTAGCGAATATTTGCGAAAAGACGAATTCGAAATAATCGCCAAGGATGTCAAATTAAGGATTTAACAAAAGCGCCAAAATCTCTGTCATGCCTCTAGTTACATTTTGGCAAGATTAGGCGGTAAAATATGTCAGTCGACAATTACAACAAAATCGTAAATCCCCATCTGGTCAAATAATACTACATTTACAATTATTGTAACTGTATTTCATCGTTTAGTAGGCCTAATGGTTGTTTTTTGTATCTATTGTAATGCACCATATTACTTATTATAATAGAATATGCATTTTAGTATATATTATAATATACATTTTAGTATATATTATAATATGCGTTTTACTATATATTATGAGTTTTAGTATATATTATAATATGCATTTTAGTATATATTATAATATGCATTTTAGTATATATTATAATATGCATTTTAGTATATATTATAATATACATTTTAGTGTATATTATAATGTACAGTTTAGTATGTATTATAATGTGCGTTTTAGTATATATTGTAACATGTATTTTCTTAGTATATATTATAATATGTATTTTAGTATATAATATAATATGCATTTTAGTATATATTATGATATGTATTTATATATATTATAATATGTATTTTAGTATATACTATAATATGCATTTTTAGTGTATATTATAATGTACAGTTTAGTATGTATTATAATGTGCGTTTTATTATATATTGTAATATGTATTTAGTATACATTATAATATGTATTTCATATATAGTATATACTATAAATATGGCAGTAATCTTTTTTGCGGAAAAATGCAAAGGTCGAGTGACAGTCGCGGGGAAAATCTCCAAATTCGCGGAAATCAAAAAACAATCGCGGAACAAATGTAACGCTAACGTTAAAAAAATCGAAGTTTAGAAACTGTAAGACAAACATCTATTACTTTACTAAATAAGCATTACATAGTAGGATTGCTATTCGCTGGTTATACATTCTAAGACCAACCACGGATAGTAGCAAACCCTATAGCAGGTGTTTTTTGGTTACATATATGCTTATGATAAAGTTTAATTGATAAATTACACACAATAAGCCAGTACCAACATTAAGTATATTCAAATTATTCATATTCCGACATGCGTAATATACTTTACTGTTGAAGACAGTTACGTAAAATTATATCGTCATTTATCGACAAAAATTTACATCATCAAACCTTGATATCCAAAAGGAAGTCAACTTATATAGAAGTTTGAAAAAAGAGTTTTTCCCAATTTTTAGACAGAAAAAATCTCCATATAGATAATTTACTGTGCTTTTGCCCTTACATACGAACGAACGAACAAATGCACGGCATGATTGAATGAATGAAAGAAAGAAAGAAAAAAGGGAGGGAAGGAAGGACAGACAGACAGACAATCTCTCGAATGAACAGGATTCTAACGTTTCAGCTTAATCGTTTTAGCAAAACATTTTGCACAAACACAGTTTATATGCATTTTTCTGCCAAATTTCACACAAATCATTTTTCTGATGATGGCAGTATTAAAGTTATTTAAATATGAAAATTAATAAAAAATTATGATAGTAATTAAGCAATAACAAAAAAACTCTAAAACTCGCGAAAAATGTCACGGAAATTCGTGCCGCGATAAAATTGCTATACTAACTAGAATACATTTTAACACATACCGTATTCCAGCACATTAGCTTACATACAGAATAAAAGCGAGGGTTTACTTATACTGGAAAACTTCGTATTATCCGGCATACTGCAAATATAAAAATCGGATATTACTAGTTGTTCCACTTCTAAAATATTGTATTCTTCCAATTATCCGGCAGCCAGCTAATGCGCTTCAATGTGATACGCGTATTGTATATTATAGTATGTGCTATTATTATTACAGTACGTGTTGCTATGTATCGTAGTACCTGTAGTTAAGTATTATAGTATGCGCTATTAAGCATTATACAGGTATTATTGCTATTGTGTATTGTAAAGGTCATTGTGCATTGTAGTAGGCCTATATGTGTGCTATTATATTACAGTATTCACTCTCTGCAATATGTATCGCAGTACATTGTAGTGTGCATTATAATATGTACTGTAATACATATTATTACAGTACAGCATACTATATATCACATTAACCTTCTCCAAAATGAAATCTTTTCAGTATCTCCATTTTTTTTTCTGTGTGTTGAAACCGCAACAAAAAGAAACATGTTTTTCGTTTTCTCAAACTGACCATCAAATGAATTTTCGTCTGCAGAACCGCACCCTAGAGGAACTGAATTATGCAGTGTTTTAATGATATCTTTTGGGTCTAATGATGCCTGGTAATGATGCCGGCTCTTGTATACTTCTGTTCAAGCGGTTGCCTTTCTTAATGATAGCAGTAATTTGTTCGGAGGACTTCACACCGGGCTTCTTAAAGAACCGTGGTTACGCCGTCGGAATATTATTGATAAAAATCCTCATACCTCCCTCCTGGTCTGCGCTGTATCATTACGCCGTCTCGAAGAAGTCATTTCACAATTTTTCACTAATTTCTGCTCTTCATTGTGTTTTGAAAAGCATAAGTAACGTCATGACCACGATTCAGTTGTTCGCTTTCGCTATTATTTGTGGTCTATTTCATTTGTTCCTTTCCATGGCCATTTAAGTGCTTTATCGTGATACATGAAACCCTTTCAAAAAGGGCACCTTGAGCTTGAATAGTTAAGTCTCATAACAGGGGCTTTACGGTTAAATGCTGCGCCCGTTTCTAACTTCGCTTCCAATCACTGACGTACGCAGGGGGTGTTGATGCGGGTTGTAAACCCCCATTGCAATGGAATTTCGTATATTTAACATAGGAGTACGTGAGTTGTAGCTCTGTAACGAACTTTTTGCGTACACCTATGCTTTCCCATGTTGGGGAATTTATGAGGTTTGTTACATAGATCAATGATTGTCGGCTGTGGTTCCACTTTAAAAGATGGTCATATTGAGAAGTGGTTGCAGAATAAGGGATTAAATAATAATCATTCTGATTTCTTGGAACTGGGCCACTGTCCATTATGAGAGCAGCCGCATCGTAAAATTCCGAAATAATTAATATTATAGGCACTAAAATAAATAGGCATAATAACTATTAAAATATAGGCACTATTTTTACTCATCACTATTAAAGTGACGGAGAAAGATATTTCCAGCATGTAAATGTGCTTATTTAAAATATATATTTAGCAATTAAAACTTTGCAGAATTTTATTTTCTAAAATTATGCCTCTTAATAATTATTAATTAATTTATGATATATTTATTAATGATCTATTTAATAAGTAATAACTATTTATCATTTATAGATTTATGTAATGGGGGTTTAGAATAATGGGAAGTTTTATCATTTTTTATTAAATCTATTTTAAATAAAAATTTTAATAAATTTTTGGAACGGAAACTTAATTTAAAAGAAAAGGTGTAGTGACTTGTAGAAAAAATTAAACTTGAAAATACGTATATGCTTACATCATTTTGGAATCTTGTAAATAGAAGGTTGAAATATTTAACAAACTTACAAACTGAATTTGTAAAACTTCACGAATCTCGTACCTCTGACTTGTGTTAAATTTACGAGTTTTGTAAATGCCTGCGTGAGCGCATCCACAAAGCCTGTACATATATCAGCTTGAAAGATTTTTTTTCCGAAACTTATAAATTTATGTCGTATGAATCTTATAGATTTTTAAATCGTAATGATCTTGTAAATTTAGGTCCTGGTAATCATAAAAATTCAAATTCTAAAATCTTGGAAATTTAAATCCTAAAAGTCTTGGAAATTTAAATCCTAAAAACCTTGGAAATTCAAATACTAAGAACCTTGGAAATCCAAACACTAAGAACCTGGAAATTTAATTCCTAAGAATCTTGGAAATTTAAATCTCCTAAAAACCTTGGAAATTCAAATACTAAGAACCTTGGAAATCCAAACACTAAGAACCTGGAAATTTAATTCCTAAGAATCTTGGAAATTTAAATCTCAAGAACCTTTCACATTTTTAAGTCGTAACAACCTTTCACATTTTTAAGTCGTAACAACCTTGTAAATTTAAGTAACATTAATATTGTAAATTTAAGTAACATTAATATTGTAAATTTAAATCATGTTAATATTATAGATTTAAATCATAAGAATCTTGGCAATTTAAATCTCAAGAACCTTGCACATTTTAAGTCGTAAAATCTCGTAAATTTTAGTCATAAAGTTCTTGTAAATATGTGGTATTAATCTTGTAATTTCTAGACATAAAGTTCTTGTAAATTTAAGTCATAAAAGTCTTGTAAATTTTAGTCGTGGCATTCTTGTAAATTAAAAATAATAATAATCTGGTAAATTTAAATCCTAGCAATCTTGAAAATTTAAATCCTAGCAATCTTGAAAATTCAAACCGCAAGAATTTTGTAAATTCAAAAAATATACAGAAATATATCGATTAATCTTTTTTCAATCGAATTAACTGGATCCTGCATCAATGTTTTGAGCGCTACTTATCCTAACGCAAGACGTCATAAAGCTCGAGGACAGTTGCCAGTTTCCCCTCATAAAAGAATTATTTTGAATGAAGTTATTATTGGGCAATTTGTTTCCAATGGACGGCTATGGGCTGCGTGATTGGATGACGAACGGTGCGGGATCACGCGAAGCTTACATCCGATTGGATGAACGTGACAGAATGTCAAATCACGTGTTTATTTCTATCGTTGAATCTGACATTTAACTCAATTTTGGAGATGGGTAGATAAACACCGACAGGTGGCGTTGAAATTTCCCGAAAACAGTCATTTAAACGCCGCTGGAATAGTTGAACAGCTGCCAAATTGACGGATGGGTCTGGGATTAACGAAATTATCTTAATATCTCCTTGTTCATCTATCCGATTAATTTTAGATATTAATGTTAATCGTTTGCAGTTAATGTCCAGTTTATTATTTATTTACGTAATTAATGAACATTTTTCATCGCTCATGGTAAAGGCCGTGCTGCACCGATAGATTCAGAAAAACTAATGGGCTTAAATTCAGAGTAGGTGAAACCATGGAAGATGGTTACGTTGTATTCGTTTGTCGAAATTTCATGGAAAAATTTTTCAACGCAGCAAATTTTATGAACTTAAATTATAATTAAATATTTAATTAGGAACACACATACATAAGTATAAAATATGACTTAAGTACGTGTAAAACAACTTAAGTAAATGTAAAAATTATTTAAGTAGGTGTAAAAATTATTTCGTTTTCTTCAAATGTCTTCACGGATTCAAAAGTTGGCGGCTTACATGAATCGCGACTTCCTATCTTTGCTCGCATGAATTTTGTGCTTTGTCTTTCTTTCTTTCTTTCTTCCTTACTTCCTCTCTCTCTTCCTCCCGTCCTTTCTTCCTCTCTCCCTCCCTTCCTCCCCCCCTCCCTCAATTTCAGTAATACAAAACGCGAAGATGAAACTCATACAATAAAGACGGTGGAACAATACAATATAATAAAAAAAATGGAAGCGCTTTACGCGTTTTAGGAAAACCCAAAACACTTCCATAGGTTTTCTATCGTTTGAGTCAGTTCTCGATATTTTTCATCGTTGCACTGCAAAATATGAGCATATAAGAATACGCTCCCTTAGAGTGTGGCGCTCTCAAGCGACAAAAAGATTGCAAAGAGTAGTTTGACTTCGGATAAAATTTCAGTTACACAAATACAATTTCTGCTGAACCTTTATGATTAAGGAAAGAATGGAAACTTGTTTTAAATTGACTTAGGTACTGTGTTTTAAATTTGTTTTAAACTGGCGTTTGGCAAGCAGTGCTTATATTGCTTCTATGGACCGCATCTCACTGGAGAGTTAGTGAATGGACTCGATGAGACGGTTAACAAAGAGCTTATGAAGAGACCGTTAGTGAGAAATCTTGGTGAAAACGTTAAGGAAGAAATTTGAAGAGAATATCCAAAGAAACTTGAAAGATCTGCAATGAAGAAGCTTGTGAAAAGACAAAGAAACTTGTGAAGTGGCAATTAACGAAAATGCTCGTGACGAGACAGTTAATTAAGAAAGCTGAAAAAAAATATTATAATTGAAATTTGGAAAGACCATTACCGAAAATACCTGTGAAGTTGTTGCCGAAGGAACTTACAAACAGATAAAAAAAAAATGAAAGGGCGAGTAAGCGAAGAAATTTGCAAAAAGAGATCTCTACCGAAGGAGATTGAAGACACTGTCACCAAATATAGTTGTGAAGAGATAGATATCAAAGAAAAAGTTAAGAAACTGCCATCGAAGAAATTTCGAAGAAATTTGAAGAGACCGGCAAAGACTGGATAATGATCGAATACGAATATGATGACACCACGAGAATCATTCAAAACGTAAGTGACTCTATCAGAGTGAACGTATCGTTTTGTCTGGCATTTCGCTTTCCTCAGATGGTGGCAGTGAAATGGGAGTGAAATTGATTCTGAAATTTACGAGCGAACACTTTGTACCGTAATCAAATTTTTTAAATCTCATATCATGGAAGAAATGTACTCCAAACGCCGGGTAATTCCGAGAGATAACAACATCCCTGCCTACGTCACAGAAGAGGAAACAGACGAATGATATATTTCATAATTGGTTGACACATCTCTTCCCACTTCCATCTGTTTAGCTCGCTTTCCAGCCATTAATCAAATGCCGAGAAGACACATAAAACTCATTTTACATCCGGGGTAAGAAAAAGCCATTAATTCATTTGCTGCTCGGTAAAAAGCCAGAATGGCAATCTTCAAGAAGATGGAGTGTTTCCTTTCGGCTTGAATGGTATGTAATTCCATTGTGAGAAAAAACAAACAGATTCATAACAAGGAATTGTTGCAATGCGTCTCGGCATTCCCATGTGACATAACATTTCACTTTTTGAACTCTGAAATCAATAACGATCTAATCAATAACTTAAAACGTATAACCGATTTATCAAAATCAATTTCAGGGAGTTTTAAGTTAGCCTGCAAGATAGCGATTCAACGATTATTTTTATCATCACCATCGGACAGCAGAAAAAATCGATTAGATCTCCGATTTAAAAAAAACAAACTATCGACAGTATCGATATTTCAATAAATATAAAACTTAAAATCACTATTCATTTTCACAAATATAATAAAACTCTTCTTAACGGACACCCTTCAGACACGGTGACTCCGTTTTTACAATCAGATAAAAATTCCCCGACAACGAATTCTTTTATAATAATACCCTCCTTCACGGTCACTCCTAATCTACGGACAAACTTGTCTGTTCGGCGGGTATTCTCTGATGAGAGGTTTTATTATAATAAAATAATATTTTGCTTTCTGAATCCAGACTGCGTTTCATTATGAAATTTAATGAGGAATAATGAAATAAAATTGAATTAAAAATTCCAAGACAAATCACCACTGCAGTTTATCATTAAATTATATTTAAAATTTCATAATTTGAAAAAAAAAGTTTTTAATTATTACAGATTTTCAGATCGAATCAATTATATGCAAATTATAAATAACTACAAATAATAATAAATATATATTATAGGATTAAGTCTTACTGCCCCGTAATTCAGAAATTAAAAGTACGTTTTTAATTTTACAGCAAGTAAATAATAATCGCGTTATTCATATCACAAACGTGTACAGTTTTTCACGTCATTATTTATTTATTTATTTATTTGTACGTTGTATACGTTTGTGTTTATTTTAATTCGTGTTTTGTATACATTTGTGTTTTAATTTGTGTGCTGCATACGTTTTGTGTATATTTCAGTTCATGTTTCGTACACTGTTGTATTTATCTTAATTCGTATGCTGTATACGTTTTGATTTATTTTAGTTCGTGTTTCGCATACTTTTGTGTTTGTTTTAATTCGTGTGCTGTATACGTTTTGATTTATTTTAGTTCGTGTTTCGAATACTTTTGTGTTTGTTTGAATTCGTGTACTGTATACGTTTTGTCTTTATTTTAGTTTGTGTTTCATGTACTTTTGTGTTTGTTTTAATTCGTGTGCTGTATACATTTATATTTATTTTTGTTTATATAAACGTTATACGCTTACTTGTTTTGTTCGTGTGTGCTAATACGCGTTACTTTTGACTACTTAAATACATTTCGTAGCCCTAACTCAACTTTTATTTCCACATACGTCTAGGGCCGCAGCATGCGAGTATACAGGCTGTACTCCGTACAAAGGCGCCTGATAAGGAGGGGCGCAATTTCAAGGCGACAAATAGTAATTTTTTATATAATATATTAAACAGATAAATAACTAAATGGACTATGTTTTTTTTTCCCCTTTAATCGATAGTCTTCACTTGTTTTCAGCTAATAAGTGTATATATTTCCTTTTTATTGCGGGTAGTTTCGTTTATCAGCGGGAAAACTTTTATTTAAAAAAAAAAGCAATAAGTTGCCAAATCTACCATCGAATCCAGGACCTTTTTAAGCAACAATAAGCGACATTTCTTCTTAGCCTTAAATTCTTAATAGCCATAACAACCCTACCACTTTAAAGTTCTTTTATCAGTATTCCGCAACTGCTTCTCATTTAAAACGGGCATTTATGTTCTTTTTATGGCAAAGTTTTCACCAGGACTTAGGGCCGCCGCGTGCGGATGTTCAGGTTACGCCCTGCAGAAAACCACCTAATTAGAAGGGGCGCCATTTCAAAGCGAAAAATTGTGATTTCTGGTATACAACGCGTTAAGTAGAAAAATTAATTAAGATAAATTATTAAATACATTAAGATGAATTTTGAAATGCATTAAGATGAATATTGAAATCCATTAAGATGAATTTTGAAATGCATTAAGGTGAATTTTGAAATGCATTACGAAAACTTATTAAATGCGTACATAATTAAATCCTCTAAGACGATAAACGATAACAATTTGTTACACTATTCATGAAGAGACAAACATTGCTGAAAAAATTACACAACTTGAAATAAGAAATAAGGCAATGAAAAATTAACAATAAAAAACGGATTACTCGCTGAACTTTGGCATACTAACATGTGAATGATTACTGGGGTACGCAGGGGGGTGTTGATGGGTCTTGATATTGACCCCACCCCCCCATGGCAATGAAATTTTGTATATTTGACATGAGAATATGTGAGTTCTGGCTCTGTAACCCCCCCCACATTGAGCCTGTCCCTTTATGAACTTTCTGGAGGTATGCCTGTGTGGTGGTGAAGGCTCGGGGGGGGGCACCCTCCTCCTCCCTTGTCCGAATGCCGACGGTCTGTTCCCATAAATACGATGAAAAATCACAGAATACGTGGAGGGGGCATTTATGATTACCTTGTGTTCAATATTTATAAGATGAAATTTACGCTAGTTTCATGAATACATTTATTACGCTCCCAATATGTAAAAATAAATTGTAATTTTACATATATCGTAATGTGTAAATGTATATAATATGTCCTTTGCCCCCTCCCAATAATTTTGAAAATTATACGCCGCTGATTGAATCACTAACCTATTTGTATGTGCTCATATTATATACATACTTTTATGTTTTGAATTTGTGTACTCTTAACATATAATCGTCGTTGTAATCCATCAACTAGTATCTATACTATTTCAGAGAAAATATATTTATGTTATCCAATAGTGTTATCCCCAAGAGGGATGATAATATCTTACATTATTATATACGAAGAAAGAGAGCATTGTTCTCGTCCTCGTTCATCTAGCTGTCAAAAACCTCCGGGCTGAACAGAGGGGACCCTGGTTCGAATCCAGGATGGGGAAAGCGTCTCTTTTTCTCTTAAAATAAAAAAGCTTTAGCTTGAGCTATTTATACATGGGTTTCGAAAATCATTGTATAATAAAATATGAAACCCTCATGGTAAATAGAGAAACATAAACTTAATAATATACAAAAGTTCTATGAGCAGTTTTAATACA
>QLNU02003225.1:21745925-21778418 GCA_006491805.2 Dysdera silvatica | reverse complement strand
GATCGTCCTGTAACATAGTTTTGTTTTAATTTGTATATTTTCCCCTAAATGTGTACGTTAAACCAGAAAAGAAAGCACTCACTTTCCCTTGCAAACAACGGCGCCAAGAAGAAGATATTCTCATACACAATACCCTTCCTGCAATAGCTCTCATCCTTTTGTACAACCTAAAACTTTCTACAATACACCAGAATTTTATGGCGTAAGTAAAGAACAGACGCATAAAGACTGCCCTGGTTTTGATCACCGCGCCTGGACATGCCGTCTCTTTAGGGTTGCGTCTGCACAATACAAACCCTGCTAATTGGAATCTGCAAAAGTCCGTATATAGAATCTCTATCCATAAAAATCGTTTACATCAATTGAAGAAACCTCGTAAATGTCAATGAAAGTTATTGTCTTTCCACTGAAGAGTCCGCCGCAGGGGAAATCAGGACGTCCCTGCATCAAAATCGCAAGACACGAACACATCCCCCACTGATAGGTTAAGCCAATAACCAATCACAGGTCCAAACGCCATTCTTACTTTGAAGTTTTAAAAAGTTTAATCAGTATCAGATCAGTACGAGATAGAATAAGTCAAGTCAGAGATGTAGTCCTGCGTACAGCTAGCCATTATTAAAGAATGAACGTTGATAAAGTAATTTTTGTAAAAGCTAACCGAATAACTAACTACCCGCTTGGACTACGTACGTTCTCTGCCAGTGATGTCGACCAAATTAATGTGCTTCTCGTATAGCCATAGCGAACTTTCCCGACGTTGAGGCGAATTCTACGCGAGAGCCGGGTAAGAGAATAATACTATTTTTTGATCATGTCTCGTCAATTCCGGCAATCTTCCCCTAAGAGTCAGATTAGACATATAGAGTTAGTTACGCAACATAATTAATGATAGTCACATGACAGTTTAATTATTGGATATTATTGCTGTTGATAATGTATTTCGTAATGATTGCTATGGATTGCAATATGTGTTCCAAAACTAAAATGAACTTCTAACAATTTGACTACGGGCTACGCCCGTAGTCAAATTGTTAGAATAAAAAAAGTGTCGAAAGGTCAGCAATCTAGAGAGGAAACTAATGTAAGCTCACTTCAGATGAGCTATTTAATAGATGTCGGCATGTTTAGCCGCGCCATAGTTAAGCCTCAGACGAAGTTATCACAATTATCATTTTTCATGCTTTCTACTAGTCTCATGTTATGTTTAGCTATTAATAAATATTTTATGTGTGTTACCTACCTCCTAGTACTTATTTGCAGTCCCGTGACATTTGTTAAGATAGTTAAGTTATGTCAGTAAATGAGGTAGAACTTCGCATTATAGTATTTCCCTTTAGATCACCTGTCTTCGCCGACAGAGATAGCCGTTTCAAGTAAATTACGTTCTCCGGGAATTCACGCCCCATTTCGAAGGGGAACATAGTGGTCTATTTAGCAGACCTTAAACTTATAGGTCAAGATATATTAATTCGCAAAAATCCTAAATATGACAAAAATTCAAATAAGGGCAAAATGATTGGTAAGAGGGACAATATATGCCAACGCCCCCACCCCTTCTTCCAAGAGACCGACCCACTACCAAAGCCTGATAACAGTGTCCAAGATCAACAAATTCATTATTCGGCAACCAAGTCTCAACAAGGCAAATAATTTGCGGAATAAAGTACAGAAAAAAATAAAAGAGTTGATATATTAACATCAAGCGATATAAAAATCAATAAAAAAAACGTTGGCACGCCCCATGGATGACCAGAATAAAGCATGATGATAGTAGATAGTAGATCTAGATAAAGAATAATTCTACAAAAATAAATAAGGGTAACTATGACTATAACTACCAGACGGGTAACTATGGAGATGAGGTAAATTATTGAAAATAGTGGAATGCTGTCCAAAAATGCCACACAACTTACCCGAAAATACACAAAATAACATCAAATAAGGTGGCTCAAATTGTGCAGAATAAAAAAATTAAATTTTAATATTTGCATCAAATATTAGCATAATTAAGTCAACTCTTAACCATTCACAAAGTAAATATAATAAATTGTGTAGTTTTAAACCGTTACCAAAAGAACTGTTAATAAAATAAAAAAGTTCAATAGCTATTACATAAAATTAAATTCCAAGTACTACAATATCACCAATTTATAGTACGGCAACTGACTCTGTGTGAAATATAATAGATTTCATGGCATAAAATAAGAAATGTAATAAGATAAATAAATAAAAAAAATAATATAAAGAATAACAAATATCCAATACCCCTAAATTCCTTATTATTCCCTGATAAATGGTAGCAGGCAAAGCATTTATGGCGCAAGGACAAAACATGTTTACAGAAAAGAAATAAGGTTTTGAAAGAATTGAATATTGTAGATGTGCATAGTGAAATGTAAATGTATATTTTTATCAGAGCATTGGAAGAAATGTGTTAGTAACTCACAGACAACAAAACACCATATCATGACAATACCATTTCTTGTAATCGCGTCTAACTAAATTCTTAGTGCCCGAAAATTCAGATTAGTTAAACGAATAATTGTATCTATGGAGAATGTAGAAAGAAAATTTCATTATCATCCCAGGTGTTTTTTCCAGATGATTGGTTGGAAGCAGTGCATTTATGGCACAAGGACAATAATTTATTATAAAGAAGGAACTTAAATTTATTTGAATTGAATAATTGCACAATAATTGAATAGTAAATATATAAATAGTGATATAGAAATATATAATCATATCAGTGTTTTCGAAGAGGTATATTAGCAGCTCCAAGACGAAACGATACTATGTAAAGCCAATGTTTCATCATAAGTTTAAGAAATTGGATTAAATTCTAAACACCTATATATCTGAAATTAATGGCACGATAGCCGCATCTATGCGAAATATAGTGAGAAAATTAACATTTTTTAAGCTTTAAGTTATTCCCAAAATTATTGGAACATGATTAGATGAAGTGTATTTATGGTGCAAGGACAATAAATTTTTAAGGAGAAGAAACTTGGAATTCAGCGACATTTTAGAACTGCATTTTCATTATTTATTACAGATAGTGTAGATGTATATAGTGAAATGTAGATGTATACTTTTACTAGTATATTCAAAGAAGTAAAGTTCACAGATGAAAAAAAAAACCATTATATCATATGGCTACTAAATATGTAATATTCTGAATCAGCGGAGGAGACAAAGCCCGTAATAGGAATCAACGGCCGATAATTCCACAATAGCTAAACAAGAATACACAATCAAAATAGTTATTTTACAAGAACTCATAATTCATAATAAAAAGATCCAAAAATTAAACAATTAGACCAAGTTGTAAAATTTACCAATCTAGAAACAATACATGTCTGGGAAGAAAAATAATCGTAATTGTAGATTTAAAAAAACACAGACATAGGAAAAAAAGAGAATTCAAATAACAATAAAATGTTTTCATAGAGGACATTAACGTAGTTGATGTTGGTAGTTATTTGTAGACGTTAGTAGTGGACGAATTATACTATACGTTACCACGTGACGATAATTCTATCTTGACCAAATACATATGATAGGGAGATTTGAATATATATGTGACGTCTCACGCTGCTCCTGGATGATTGGTTGGAGGCAGTGCGTTTATGGTGCAAGGACAATAAATTAATATAAAAATGGAATTTAAATATGGTTGTAAATTTTAATAGAGCACTTATTAGGGTAGTGCATTTATGGCGCAAGGATAATAAATTAAGATAAAGAAGAAATTTAAAATTTAGTGGAAATAACAGTGAAACTGAAATAAAATGCGATGAAAGCGGAGAAAAGACGAACTATTCGATGGAATCATCACTTAGCTTAATTGTCTTGGATGCTGTTAAATTAATCGAAATATTACAACATTTTATCCCAAATGTATATCGGAATTTCCTAGATTTAAGAAATATGGCGCCACTACTCCCTGGACAAACCAAACAAATGCAAATATCAGATTACTTTCCTTTATCATAAATACTATTTTTTTTTTTAAACTTGGCTTTTCTAAATATTTAATGATGGAACATTCTATTATACGTCTATATAACTTAATAATACATAATGTTTTCAGTTTTATATATTATTTATTTTTCAGTTTTAAATTAAAAACGTAATTTCTGATTTCAATTTTATCATTATGTACATGCTTGCTTAGATTAACGGAATTGTAGTTAAAATACACATATAGTATTATATTTTCGAATTAATTAAGTTATTGTGATTAATTAAATTTTTGTGATTTAAGCTCATCTTATTTATATGCAATATTATTTAATAATTTGTTGAATATATTAATAAAAATAGTGCGGCATCCAAATTATAACTGATTTTCATGATAGATTGTATTTGACTTAACCTTGTCTATAACGATAAATTGTCTATAATGGTACCCTTTCCCGGTTCCTAGAATATTGTTACAGACAGAGTTCACTGCTTCATATACATTATACTCTACTTTGTACATTATTGTTCAAAATAATCCCGTTCTTAACTATAATTAGCAATTATAGGTAACAGAACAATTAAAAATCACAGTTACTGGATATTATGAGAATTATAAATCACAATATTGTGATTTAACCAATACTAACTTAATAATTAATACGATATTATTTCATGAGATACAGAGTAAAACCTCCAGAGTAACCACCCTAGGTTCCATAAAAAGGTGACCTCTTAATGGAGGTCTATGGTAAAGCTGGATAAATATGTAAATAGGCCGAAAATAATAAAACTTACGTAATTGGAAAAGTTTTGTTGTTATGCATTAGTACGCAAATATAAACTGAGGAGTAAAATTCAGTTTGAAATTTTACACAACTTTTTAAGAATGAATTAGTGATGGATTAAGGGCGGTGCGACCGTCGAGCGCCAAACCATGGAACGCTGGCGTACGCAGAGGATGTCGATGGGGTTGTTAACCCCCCACTGCAATGAAATGTTGTATATTTAACTTAGAAATACATGGAGTTGTAGCTCTTTAATACCCCTTATGAACTTTCTGCGTACGCCAATGCGCATCAGGGCGCCAAAATGGCCTAGTTACTCCGGAATGCAGACAAGGCTAAGTCCAATTTGATAATCTAATCGCTTATTCTTAAATAGGTTTCAACAAACCAAATCGATGTCAGGGTCTTAAGCGGGTTATGCTGCAGCATTTACTCGGGACCTATACATGTGATGTAATATTTCCAATTTGTGTTACTATATGCATTAAATGAAAACATAAAATAAATAAAATGTAATATAATTAAATAAATTTAATGCGTACTTCACATGTGTAAATAAACTTACGTAAATAAGTTTTCTGAATGCAATATATAATTATGTTTACTTCCATACATTTTCTGAAATCGATGAGAATAAATTCGGCTAATAAGTAAAAACTACTCCAAAAAAGATGAATTTACTTGACTGTACATAAAACATTCCAGTTTACTGAAACTCATATAAGGCTTTAATTTTTGACTCATCAGGAAAAGTATTTGCAGTTTAGTTACATGATATTTGTTGTAAGGACATGTTAGTTGTTATCGTGGCTTGCCATCTCGTAATAGTATTCAGTATTTTTTACAATAAGATTCAGTAGCTTATTGAGGAGATTACTTAGAAATAAAAAAATTGTGCCACAAAAGGAATCATTTTGAAAATAATACTTAGCGGGGAGGAGCGCCAAATTTTGGGTTGGCACAGTGAACCATATGACCTAAATCCATCTGTGGCCTATAAGTATCAAGAGTGTTGTCGGGACAACCAGTAAAGATAAAATAGGATAATTTCTTACCACGAAAAGTGAAATATATAATTGAAGAGTGTGGTAACGAAGATGAACAACTCCATTTTGAGGTTTTTTTCAAGAGAGCTGAAAATCTGAACTTATTGTTAACTGCACCAATAGGCTAGGCCCATCTTTGAACGCGATTTTCTTCATGTTCTGACCGTTTTTGAAACTAAAGGGCCTCGGATTTGAATTCAGCGTGGAAAATCCTATAGAAATGCAGCACAATCAATTCTCAAACAAATGAAGTTGTCCGTCTTTGAAACTGAACTCTTCATATATTTAATTCTTTCACAGTTACGATTGAAGAACTATATTTTTAATAACTTCATCGTACGATAAATAAATTTTAAAACAAAAACATTCTGAAACAAATCTACCATACACATGGTAATGACGTTATTAAATGTCATACTATTGAATTCATGAAGTGAAATGTCAATCTTACTACATATCCACTTCTAAATACATCTTTTTCTATTTGTTGAACTGGATATACTTCTTTCTGTATGTGATGTTTTTGCACTTTTGGGAAATTTTTATAAATATCAGGTAACAAGCCAATTGCTCTGTAATTTTTCAAATCTCTTTACCATCCTTCATATCCAAAATAACCACTGTTGCAGAATCCCATTGGTTTGGTATGTTACCGCTGTTAAGACATTTGGTAAAGAATTTTGCAAGTATGTCTTCTACATATTCTCCAGCTTCTTTTAAGATATCTAATGTAATGCCATCATCGCCAGGGGATCTTCCTTTCTTCATACTTTTTATTGCAAATGCTACTTCTTCTCTTTTAAGATTTTAGGAGCTGTTCCTTCGACTATTTCGGCGTCTTCGTTTAATCCACTGTTACTTTCATATAGTTTTTTGTAGAATTCTTCAACTCTTCTAAGTATTTCTTCCCTGTTTCACCACTTACCTTTAATGCAATGATGTGTTTATTCAAAAAAAAAACCACCACTTTAAAATCCATAAAGCTCTTGCTTTCAATGGCTTTCCTTACTAACTTATAGATAAATTTTTTATATCTTCTTTCATGCTTTTGCGCAGAATTTTACAACCTTCTGCATACTTAATCCTGAAAGTGGCATTCTGATTGCCTATCTTTAGTTCTCTTCGTCCTTACATGAGCCGTTCCGTCTTTCCAAATAATTTGCTTTTGTGCTTTTTACAGGTTACCCCACCAATTTCCACAGCAGTTTCAATAACTGTTGTAACGATGTTTTCATTTGCTTCTGAGATATCAACTTCTTCAACAAGTCCCTCCACGTTTTCTTAAAACTGTATGTACAGTCCTACCTTATCTGGAGCAGAATGATCTTTGTTGTCCTTGCGCCATAAACGTACCACCAACTAACCAACAATTCCTTCCAGTACAGAAAAGCAATTCCAGATTCAATGCTTCGGTCTTTTTCTTTCAGTTTCTTTAAATTCACCCCCTTACCTATTTGTTTTGTGATGAGCTACTGTCTTTCTCTAATTTAGGATTTAAATATACTTTATGTATCACCATTCGATGATAATTTCCGGCATTGAATTGTACGCCGCAATCTTCAATAATTGATTTCTTGTTTGCCAGGATATAATCAATTTCACTAGTTCCCCCATTGGGGTGTTTCCATGTCCATTTTCTTTGCGGTTTCTTCTTAAAAAATGAATTCATGATGCTAAGATTTTCAGCTTCTGCAAATTCGATGAGTTGATCGCCACGTTCATTCCTTTCCCCATATCCGTATTTACCAACCGATGTCTCTCCTTGTTCCTGTTGTCCAATTCTTGCATTGAAATCCCCCATGATGAGCTTGATATGTTGTTTCCCTTTGGTGTGTAACTCTTTGATTTCTTCATAAAATTCTTCAACCTCTTCGTCGGTATGGCTTGATGTTGGTGCATATACCTGTACTATTTGAAGTTGGTATCGCTGGGTTAGTTGAACAACAATCCTCGCTGAAGAGAGAGAATTTTTGTGAGAATTTCGATGGTAGCTTTTCATTAGGTTAAAAGCCTAAAAGGCCAAGAGAGGAGGATTCTATAACTTATATTTGATTTAAATTAAGATTTTTTTATAATACAAAAATTTTGTGAAAGAAGGTCACAGTGAAATTTATCATATTCAAGGTCAAAAGATAAGAAGTGAAATTCTCCAGAATCTTCTCGATTCTAAAGGAAGAAAAGTTTCTGGTAATATACAAATATATGTAAATTTAGCATTGAGTCTATGGCGAAAAATTCATTTCGGTAAATGGGGTCTTAAGAGAGGTTTTACTATATTATACATTAGCATACAAACGTATATCATGTAATGGACCCCAAGTAAATACTATTTTGTATAACCAATTCTGGAGTCTCCATGTGACCACAGACACAAAACTCTTTACTATCTTTTCTGCTATTCGCTGTTTTATCATTTTCTTGAATATTTTAAAGCCGCTTATTTTCTGTGTTACTTTTAGTAAGTTCCAGATTTGGTCCTATGTAATCGACATTGTCCCCTCCTTTTGAAGTTTAAAATTCGGGTAGGTATAATTTCCTCCCTTAATCTTTGTTTCCTATTTCTATGATTTCTATTACTTCTATATATTTCTGCCTAATTATTCTTTCGTACATTTCGTTCGGGGTATACAACAATCGTAATAATACCCACAGGTTCCTAGTTTTTTACCCTAACAATTCCCAGAAAATATTGGCAATCTTTGATTATTATCTTTAACAAATTCTGCAATATCTCCAAAATTTTTAGATGACCTTTTTCAAGATTTCCCCAAACACTGAAACCTTATAACATTTCAATCATAATATAGAAATGATTATTAAATAATTAATAATTATTAAAATATAATAATTAAATTATAAGATCACAGACGGTACAAAAATCTGACAATACATGACTGGTCGAGCTTTCTCACTTACAGAAGAGGAGTATACCACTGTTCTTCGAGAGTTTAATTCTGAGAAAGTACTAATTCTGAGAAAGTACTAATTCTGAGAAAGTACTAATGATAAAATTCTCTACTTTGTTAATATTGCTATCGCAGAGATATACTTTTCCTCCGTTTCTATCGTTACTGGCGTTAAAAGTCACTTTTTGATAAATTCTCTTAACTCCATGTGTTGTGTGTTTTTATACATATCTTCATTTATTTTCTATATTTTATTTTTAAAGTTATGTGCTTTCTATTTCATACATGTATAAAATAAATTTTAATGTTATCTTTTTCATATACTTTTAAGAACATAAATATTTCTTCAGTATTAAGAAAATTAAATGCACCATTTTTATTTTAAATCGCAAAGTTTTGTAACGATGTGTTATAAAGGAGAGAAGGGAACTTACAAATTACGTACGAGAGTGAATTACTCTTATATTGTGGTAATAGAAATTTTACTGTTAATGGAGCCCAATAGTAAATTTGTACACAGCCCTTGAAAGGAAAAAGAGGGATATGGCTGAAACCGGGATGATCTTAGCCCCCATGGAGATTTTAATCGATTTTAATCGAGATTATAAATCGAGATATTATTATTATTATCGAGATATTTAAATCGAAATAAGCGGACCCCGCAAAACGACGGCTTCCACAAAGACACGGCGCGAAGAGTTGACAACTTATTACCCAAGATACCTATTGACTTGCAGAGAGAGTTGTGTTTTAAGCTCATATATAATATGCAAAATCTTTAAAAATTCATATCTCCGAAAATAAGCCGCATTGGCACGAATGCCGAGACACGTATTTCCTTATTTTGGCTCTACTTTCATCAAAACAAATTTCATCAAAATCGGCGGGGCACTCACTGTGGGTTCCCCCTGTTAGTTTGAGACGAACAGTTCTTTAACAAACTTCCCCTTGTTAAACCTCATATTAAATTTTGGCATTCTAGCAATAGGAAAAACCACAGGAATGAAGCTGCTCTTACTAGACTCTGCGTAGGACATGCTCGCTTCTCCCATTTTCATCTTCTGATGGGAGAGAGAGCACAGCCTCTCCTATGTGTAATATCTACAACAAACCTTCAACTGTTTTATACATTTCACCAGTTCCTAAATTTTTTAATCTGCAAAGTTTATCTCCTTTCATATGAAATGACTTTAACATGGGAGATATCTCATGCGATTTTTTTTTATCACAACATCATTTTAAAATTGTTGTCTGACATTGGTTTTTGCAAAAACATTTCATCGAATTCTTCGTTACTTTTCTGCAAACTCTAACTTCATGCACCTTACGTATAGGAACTTAATCATATCGTTTGATGTAACACGATTATCGGAGTTCGTACACTATCAAAATTCAAGTTTCTATATTTATTATACCTTTGTGCACTATGATCTAAGCTGTATCTTAGTGTATTGTGTCTGATACCAAGGTTAGGGGCAAAAATTTAACCACTAGGGTTTTGGACAATGCCAAAACGATAATATTCGAATAAAAAAAGCCCCCCATCACGCATTATTCCCCCCACACACACCATTAAGAAATAGACGGTGCCGGCTTGAGCATTGAACAGACCGCGGCAATTGTTATAACAGGTAATTTTAGCTATTCCGGTCCACCTCCTCTCATGAATGTAATGCTCATTTTCCCCAAAAACACCTCGGAGCAAAGGTCGTAATCTATATTTTAGGGAATTTAAGAACCTCTCATTTTAAAATCTTTCTCGCCTTTCTTTTCTGTTCTTTTTTTTTTCTTACTTTCTTCCAAGAAACTGACGAAAGGAGCGTTTAGTTCAGCGGCAGCCCTGAAGATGAAATTACACTAATCCTCGTCATTTTCATAATTCTTTTAATATTGAGAGTATTGAGATAGTACTAAATTAAAGCTAATAACCTGGTGGTGAATAAAAGGAATAAATTTACCATCAGTTGGTAGATGATTTCGTTATAAATTGAACTGTGTTAGTAGAAAAAAAAATTAGCCCCTCCCAATATTCGCGTATAGAAAATTTATACCAGGTGTTTCTATGGAATTTGGAATGCATAACAGCTAATGTAGTTCTTAAAGAAAAGTGGGGCAAAAGAAGACATCTCAGGAAGTTACTACTTTTATCTTCGATATACGATGATAATCGTAAAAGTTTACGGAACATACGACATATCACTTGCTGCGTTAACTGATCACAAATTTGCCAGCTCCTGCGACTTTCAAAAAGAGTTAATTTTGAAGTGGAAAGAGATGGAGAATTTCATCAATTTCTTTCTGGTGCTTCTATTATTTATTATGAATGACCATTGTATGTCTTCAAATGGAATGAATATAATATAAATATAGAGAGGGAGAGAGAAATGTACACTCAGCAAAAAAGAGAATCATTCATTCCTTAAAATGAAAGAGAGTGGTGAATCATTCACATAAAAGAATCCCCATTTTCATTCTGTGAAGATCAATCATTCCCATTCACATTCCGTGAATGACTTAATAAGAATGAGTGCCAGTAATACATTCACTGAAATGATTCATTTTGTCCATCTTCGACATAATAAAAACCAGTTAAAACTTAATAAACATTTACGTATGCTAAAATAGCTCTAATACTACACCAAATAGACAATGATTCTCCCTTTAAAAGCATGATTTTGTCTTCAAAAACTTTCTAAAGTATGAAATTGCCTTGCTTTAAATCAAGAAATTCCACCTACTTATCTTTTAAGGGGAAAATTATCTACTTGAATTAAGAACAATAATTCTGATCAGGTATTTCCAATTAATTAATTAAAGCCTAACAATTACCATTTCTAACTAAAAATTATAAACCATAGTTATTAATTATAGAAAATTAAAACCGTTTGATGTTTCTCTCCCGTAAGCCGTCCTGTCTGCTTTTTAAACTGACTTACTGAACATTAAAAATAGTAATCAGACGAAAAAAACATGGTGCAATAATTAAATATATAATTAGTTAATTATACTCGCTTTTTTTGTGTAATAAAAAAAACTGTTTCACCTAGAATAAGAATAACTTCTTATAGATGCAACAGTATTTATTTATTTTATGGGGTGCGTATGATAAGAAAATGTCAGTTTCACTCTCGTGAGAAGAAATTTCATAATATAGGACTTATTTGCGGTGTTAATCTCTACCTCCACGTAATCGACAATATGCGGTTGGAGATGTGAGACGCACAAAGAGGTTCCGCGGGCCATATGTTTCTGACGGACCGCCGATATGACTTTTAAAATGGATTAACTGTGTTTTTGTCTACCGTTTCTTCTAACGGAAGCTGAATTCGTATCTCTCTCAGCAATTATGTGACGAATACGAGCTCGTTCAACAAAGATATCGTCTTCTGTTTGTAAACTTGAACCAAATATTTACAGAAACAACTCGCTAACATCCCAAAGAGCGCCGCTCCTTAAATTCTCTCTTCTTGAAAAAGAAGCGCTGGCACTTCCCGTTGAAGAGAGGGGCCCCTAATCTAATAATAAAAGGGGGGGGGGACCTTTTAGGGATTGCTCATAAAATTAAGGGGTTTTTCCGCCATCGCCCTTAGAAGGTCGGGATGTGGGGGAAGACGTGGCGGTGGAGAGGACGTAAAAGCTTTTACGTTCTATGGCTTCTTTCTATGCCGACAACTTTTTGTGCGGCTGGTGTACATAATTTCCAGCGCTATATTACACTTTATCTTTCTCTCTCTCCTCCTCGATTTCAACTGGGGTGTGGGTTAGAGGGTACTCTAAATGCAATTTATGAGGAATGCGGGACGCGGATACGGCCTGCAGCCGTAAAACTGCGTTTTAGGTAGGTTTAGCTGCAATTTAAGATTTTTCGTTTCCGACCTCCCTTTTATCTGTATGACAATCGTCAACTAAAGCCATCTGCAATCAGAAACGCCTCAGTTGAAGGAGTGTTTTAAATTTCTTTTATCGCGATACAAATTAAAGATAGAAAGTACCTTTGGGACGAAAAGCTTTGTTTCCCTCTTCAGTTTGCAAACGCTGCTTTTATAGTGCAGACTAATACTGAGAAAATGAAGGAAATCTACTAAAAATGTCGACATGAGAAATTTAGTAGTAGTATATTAATAGTAAACCTGGGTTAAAATGTATGCTACATCTGATAATAGACGGCGAAAGGAACAAAGAAAGACTAGAAACAACCAAATAGATGGGACTAGATTGGGGCCCACAATCAAGTAAATGGACTAGAAACAACCAAATAGATGGGACTAGATCGGGACCCACAACCAAGTAAATGTACTAGAAACAACCAAATAGATGGGACTAGATTGGGGTCTACAACCAAGTAAACAGACTAGAAACAAGAAAGGAAATAAATTAGAATCAAGAAAGAAAATAAATTAGAAACAAGGAAGGAAATATATTAGAAACGAGAAAAGAAATAAATTAGAAACAAGAAATGAAATAAATTAAAAACAAGAAAAGAAATAAATTAGAAACAAGAAAGGAAATAAATTAAAGACAAGAAATAAAATAAATGAGAAACAACAAATGAAATTGACTTGATAAATAGTGAAATTGGCAGCAAATATGAAAGAAGTAAAAGTGATAGCGAATATTGATATATTTCGGAGTTATTGCGGATTCAGTTATAGACCACCGCAATAAAGCGGGCTACCCATTTTTTTTGGCTTTTCAGTACGTTTATACAGTAAAAGCTCCTTAATGAACACCCCAGAATAAGGACATCTCCATTTAACGGACACTTTTCTAATTCCCGGTCTCAACATGTGTTTTCCCCTCCCTATTGAATAACGGTTACCTTCTGATAACCGATACTTAAACGTCCAGAGGTGTCCGTTATTTAGAAAGTTTATTATTATATGTTATAGTTTATTAAATGTGCAATAGCATCGTTAGTATACGTGGATAATTCATACTGGAGAAGGCGACAAAACTACATATATTCATATGTACAATATACAAAAATTCATCGCAATGTGGGGGGGTTATGACCCCATCGACCACCCCTACGTACGCCAGTGGATAAATGTCTAAAACATGTGCATACCATACTTAAAAAGATTATAAAAGTGCCAACCATCATATAAGTTTTTAGCAGAGCTGTTGAAAATGCAGTTTTCCTAGTTGCCTTCAATTCGTAAAAAAAAAAGCAATATCTGTGAAGCTCAATAAAACGAAGCACAACAATACTTCGTATAGTGCGGCTTTGATCAGTCTGGATTCACTGTATATTTCGATTTTAAAATTTCAAAACAAAGTGAATTTAATTCAACAAAATAAATTCTTATCAATTAATCAGAAAATTATTTTTAATACATAAATAATTTTTCTTATACAATCAAGTCTCTTTTTATTTTATGTTTTATTTTTATGATGTTTTAAAGTCATGCGACACATATTGCAATTTTTTCTGGGATTCCCCCATAAGAGTACGCAGGAAGTTCATAAAGGGGGGGGGTATGGGCTCAATGTGGAGGTTATAGAACTACGACTCACATATTCCTATGTTAAATATACAAAATTTCATTGCGATGGGGGTTACAACCCCATCAACACCCCCCTGCGTACGCCAGTGGGTTCCCTGTTGTACCATTGGTTTTGAAACTCATTTTGCTGAAGTCGCTAATAACATAGTGGAAATGGGAAAGCAACTTGCTTCAATGAGTTCGATTCTGTCAACTCAATTGAATGCATGAAGTCGTACATTAATGAGCTGAACAAGGTAATGAAACACTTATTAACACAGATGAACAACAGGAGAACAACTTAGACAACGACGACTGTGTTGAAGTGCCTGCACCAGAATTAACAGCTGAACAACTAACAAATATTATTGGAATGTGTGAAATAAAAATTTAGGGCTCATTTTTCGAGGCCCGAGCCTGAAGCTTCAAATATAACTTTACCTATTGAGGTACAATTTAAATTTTTAAAAATTTGCTAAATTACGCTATTTAACTTCCTTTGAATTGTCATATTCAATTGGCATATTCAGTTGTCATTTTCAATTGTCATTTTCATTTGTCACATTCAATTGTCATTTTCAATTGTCGTATTCAATTGTCATTTTCAATTGTCGTATTCAATTGTCATTTTTGATTGTTATTTTCAATTGTCAAATTCAGTTGTCATATTCAATTGGCATACTCATTTGTCATTTTCATTTGTCATATTCAATTGTCATTTTCAATTGTCGTATTCATTTGTCATTTTCGATTATTATTTTCAATTATCAAATTCAATCGTCCTATACACGTATTTCTACAAAACTCGAATACGAATCATATAGTTTTATTCCTTATAGAATTTCGATAGAGAAAAGTTGGTTTTCAGCTTCAGTTGCGCCCATTTAATGCTCTTGTTTCGTCTCTAGTGTGAAGCCTTGTCAGAGTCTATTATGGAAATTGATCCCAAAATTGAACGCAATCTTACAACTCGCCGCAAGAAAAACAATGCAATTCGTCGCTACAAAAACTGTATGAAGAGAAAAGGCCAAAGAAGAAAAATGTGCAGAGAGTGATGTTCCAATTTTTACAGAATAAAAAATGAATCACGAAAAACTAGCATTTCTTAAAATTATTTTTAATAAAGGCATTTGAATTTATTAATCGTGTTTTATGTATTAAAAAACAGGGAGATTTTTTTTTTAAACCCCTTGCCATTTTTGTGTGTATTTTATCCCTTGATGTCTGGTTTCAAACAGTCCAAGGTATTTGCGAAACTGATTATCTGGACTATGCAAGGTATACTGCAAGTAATTTAGAAGGAAAAATCAAGTAAAAAATCGAAGTTTTTTAATCGTTATGCCTTTAGACACGCCAATAAGTTTCGAAGACCATATACACTGGAAAGACAAATTATTATACACACCTGCGATTCGTAGCGTAGATCGGGTAAGGGGGTAGAGATTGGGAAGAGTGGCCGCCGAAAGCGGCACTGTAATCCCATACAAGACGCTCAGACAGCGTACACCTGCGATTCGACCATGTAAATGAGCACGACGAGAACCAATGACCTGCGAGCAACCGGCTGACATCAGTACCATGTTGTATAAATACAGAGGGTGTTTACACATTTTTAAAACGATTTCTTTGAAGAATAAAACAAACAATTCTTTTGTTTGAAAATAATCTGGCAACAACTTCTTACTCGAAATGTAAAATTTGCGACTTTTAAATTTATTCTGCTTTCAAAATGTAGAAAGTAAACAAGCTGTGGATCGAAGGATATGCTTTTGTGCTATCCGAAGAAAAAATGTCTCCTTTCGTAATTAAAAAATGTTATAAAATGCATGGCATAAAAATTTCTACGTACAAAATAAGCAACATTATTAATCGGAAAGAAAAAAAAAACATCTATCATTACTTCTACATGGAAAGAAGACTCAAAACGAATAAGCGCCAAAGGTACTTACATTTACAAATATTTAAAAAGTGAAATTGCTAGTAAAAAGAAAAAATCCGCGGACGTAGGGATCAATTGAAAATTTTTAAAGACATCTGTATAAATAATAAAGAAATAGTAAATCAAGATTTAAGCTTAAAAAGTTAAAAAACATTATGTTCAAAGGCTCTTGTCGAGGCATTTTGCTCAACGCAGAATACTTTGTAGAAATTTGCATGAAAACAATTCAGCATGAGATAAATGGAAATGCATTGTGACCTTTGACGAAGCATGAGGTTACCTAAATAACTTTAACAAAAAGAGGTCTATTTACTGTTGAAATAGACCTCTTTTTGTTAAAGAGGTCTATTTACTGTTGAAAACACGGAGATAAAGATTGACATGCCTGATTCCGAGACTTTAATGAGAGGTTTATGATTGTCGCAGGTTTCTCCTACAATGTGAAATTAAAATTAAGAAGAGTAGAAAAAAGACTAAAACCAACTCATCATACTATCAGACGAATATTTTACGTCTGTTATTCACAGAAAATATTCCAATTATTTATCCCAACTGCTTTCAAAGAGTGAAACTACACCAAGACGAAACCACTAGTCGTACTTTGAAATCTACAACGGATCTTTCTTGAAATTATAAAGACTGATACAGGTATTCCTATTGCATATGTAACTTTCAAACCTGTCCCTGCGAAGTCCTCTGACGTTTTACCTGTGGATTTTTGTGCTTTTGGCCTGCTGAAAATAACTCTTTCGAAGCGTAAACCCACCACGATTGATGGACTCTGGGAAGTAGTGCAAGAAGAGTGGAAAACAATACACTTAAAATTTTACTAAAAGCCTTTCTATCATAGAAATCACGGTTCAGACGTATAATTCAGAAAAAGAGCTTTCAGATCGAACAGTTAAAGACTTAATATTTGTATTTTGAGTATTAATTAAACGGCCACGAAATCGTTCTAAAAATGTGTAAAGACCCTCTATACAAAAAGCATCTATGGCCGTGCCAACGGTTGTTATTATTGATAAAGGCAGCAATGTAGGTGAGTTTGGTTAAGGACAAACAGTCTGCGATTGCAAGACCGGATTTTTTATATCAGCAACTGCCCAACTGCTGGACATGCCGCGCAGCATTGTGGCATGGGTGTACCAATGGTACCTTAAAAGCGGAAAAATAGGTGTGAATCGTGCAAAATGCATCCGTACACCAGCGATTGATGCGCGATGTGCTCGAAGACTCAGTCGTATCGTATCAATTGGAAGAAACCCAAGCTTACGTCAGATTTCGACAGATTTTAATGCAGGTGCTTTGTCCAGTGTTTTTACAAGAACTATTCGTCGGTGGCTGGGGCAACTCGGCTGTAACAGCAGACGGCGAACTTGAGTTCCACTGCTAACGGTAAAACACAAATTGCTGCGGCTGCAATTTGATAAAAAACACAGGCACGGGGCAACTGGAAACGTGTCATCTGGTCCGATAAATCACGATTCCAGCTGTAACAGGTGGATGGAAGAACCCGTGTGTGGTGAATGCAAGTCATCCCTCGTGTCAGACAGGCGTTGTATACGCCTGTGGCGGCGGTGTAACTGCCTGGGGCATCTTTGTCTGGTCCTCACTGCGCCCTCTTATCACACTGAATGGAACCCTGAAAGGCTCAGGCTAGGTTGAACTGCTGACAGATCATCTTCACACCTTTCTGCACATGTTTCCACAGAACGATGCTCTCTTTCAAGCGGATAATGACCAACCCATCGGTCAAGCGTTTCACAAGAGTAGTTCTACGAGCATATCAGTGAGGTTAGAACACTCACCTGGCATCCAAGGTCCCCAGATATAAATCTTCTTGAGCATCCATGGGATGGGCTGTGTTGGCGACTTCACACTTTGGACTCGCTACCATGCTCTGTGACGGATTTAAGACGGAAACTTCAGCGTTGCTGGGCGACAATACCACCATCTGGCTTTCAGCACTTCATCGAATCCCTTCCCAGATGTATTACAAATATTATTCACGCAAAAGGTGGAGCAACTCTGTATTGAACAAGTATGCATAATAATTTGTCTTTTCAGTGTATTTGACTGTGTTATCTATGGGCACGTGGACTAAATTGGTCCCAAACGCCGAAGTCGTAACGTTGATAGAGCAGAGGACATTTTGATGGTGGTACAATGGATGATAATCCAAATATGGATATGCAATCTTAGAAATATACGAAGAGTTTCGGACCCAAACTTAAGACTAAATACATAAATAACGTCAGGCTCCTGTGGGTCCCTCAAATTTGCTGAGCCATAGGCTTATACGTACCAGCACCGTCAACAACAATCATTATCTATCCATCCATCCATCCATCCATCGCAGGAGATGGAGATTCCTTCCTGTCTCTCCCTCTTTCTCTCTCTCTCTCTCCTTCTAAAAACGATCAGGCATGTACGTAGAGCGATGAAAGCATCTTAAAGAAGATGGCCTTAAGTTTACCACAATCTGTTGGTAGGCTGAAGAAGAAGAAGAAGAAGAGTGTGCCTGATGTTAATGGGAAGAGTAGCTGCTGAAAGACAGCACTGTAATCCCAGGAGTTGATAGGCTGATAAGTTGAACCTACAGTTTAGTGACGAATCGGAACCTCAGCCCCACAACACAATGGTTACCCATCCAAGAAAGGAATATACATCAAATTGCTGAACTCTGATGATCGGACGGAGATTGTTGTTTATACATCCGAGGAAACTTTGTATTTGTATACTTATAGAGTAAACTATAGACCTATAAGATGTCGCAACCAAGATAATTGAAATTACCACATGAATTAAAGAATAAAAAGCCCAGAAATTACCCAATTGAAATTACCCAATGAACCAAAGAATAAAAACCCAAATCATTGAAACGATGCCATGAATGAAAAGCCAGGGACAGAATTTACTAACCCCTAGGCAATTTAGGGCCCCTAAACAACTAGGCTCTGTTTAATGACAAATTATGTTTGTTATATTATTAAGGTTTCATATTGAGGCCCCTTAGGAACCCGAACACCTAGGCATTTGCCCACGACTCTGAATGGAGGAAAGAACAAAAAGCCCAAAGTAATATAAAATCTCAAACAATCTGGTTTAAATAACTTGAACAATTTAAATAAATATCGTATATTTTAATTAAATTATAAATATTGGCAGTGAAGAAGTAGAGAGCAGCAATATTACATGATTTTTTTTTTTAATTCTTAATGTGCTTTTAAAAAAACACAAGAACTTGAAGAAGTGGATTTAAAAGAGAAGTTCTTTAAAAAATAAAATATATTTATTACTCGTAGGGTGAACAAAGGAAGAAGGAGGAATACACCTAGGTCTCACAATAGAATAATACCTCGAAGGCACGCCAATTAGGTGAAAGAGGCGGAGCCAAAGTGCCCACTTGCCCCACCCCTTTTTGACCAAATATGGCTTTAAAGGAGTTGGTGGGCGTTTAATCTTTTGAACTCCTGAATATTTTTTTCGTTTGACTGAATATTGTTTTAAAATCGTTTCCAGAGTACGCTCGGTTGACCATCTGTGACAAAAATTTGGTGGGCGGGCCCAATTCACACAAATCAGCAAAATACGTTTCCGGTCTATTACAAAATTTCATCTGCTTTTTTTAATATATATATATACCATCCCCCTCACTCAAGGCCTCCCACCCCACGCAGTCTCAGAGGAAACCGTTACGATAGGTAACAGTGGAGGGAATTTTGCAACGTTTTGAAATTCCCACGGACGAAGCGTTTTCCCTAACAGTTTACGTTAGTTCTTACGATTAGGCATTTTCTATTGATTAATGAACCTAGAATTTTTTTTTTTTTAATCGATCAATGAGAATTAATCGATTGGGTCTGTTTCGAATTAATTTATTGATTGGTATATGAAAAATGGAAATTGACAATTAATTATCATTCTTTAATAATTTCATCGATATTTATGTATCAGTTAACCCCCGCGAAATTATTTATATATAAACACATACAGCATGTACTATAAAAATTATTAATGTAAATAAATTGAATTAATTATACAAATAAATAAATTATTAAGTTATTTATTCAAATAATTAATTTTAAAATTATTTATTATAATAGAAATCATTGGCGTAGACAGAACGTTTCTGTCTCTTTTTATACTTGAAATTTCTGGAAAACCCTTCATCAGAGTAGTCCCGCAGAATGGAAAAACCCAATGAGAACCAATGGGAGGCATCCGATAGTGAGTGTATTTTGCAGGGGGTGGGTGGCCGCCGAAGGTGGCGGCGCTGTAATCCCAGACAGGACGCTTGAACAGCGTAATCAGCCGCCGAGGCGGCTGAGGGGGAGATGGATTGCCGATCAACACGGCATTCAAATATGAGGGCCTCCAATAGAAATCATGGAAAAACCCAATGGGAACCAATGAGAAACCCACACTGCGGGTTACCTAATTTGGGGATGTCCCATACATTTCAGAGTAAGAGTTGTTTGTAAGTTTCTGGAAGTGGTTGTGATGTATTAATGGCTTTCCCGTGTAGTTTGTAAGTTTCCCAAGATTCTAAGAAGAGTCTACTATTCTTGTTTGTGATGTGACGGTGTAGTATTTTTGTTGAGTCCCAGTCGGGTTCGTGTCCGTGTTGTAAAGCGTGTTCTGCCAGACGTGAGGCTATGTCTCCTTTCGCGAGTGCTTGTTTGTGTTCTTTTTTTCTTGTTTTGATCATTCTTTTTGTTTGTCCTATGTAATGTTTGTTGCAGTCTTTGCATGGTATTTGGTATATGGCGCCTGTGAGATCTTCTGGTGGAACTGGGTCTTTAACTTTTGTAAGTTGTTTGCGAAGTGTTGTGACAGGGGAATAGAATGTTTGGATATTTGCTTCCTTGAGGATGCGAGAGATTGTTTCGGAAATGCCGTGAATATATGGAATAGATATGCGGGTGTGAGATGTATTGTTTAAAGATGTTTACTCTAGTTTAGACTTTAGTTATTGGGTCTGCAGTTTCTGAGAATGAATCGTTTAGGGTATCCATTATTTTTAAGTGCCGTGTGTATGTGTTTTGTTTCTGTGTTTGAAAGTGTTTCATTACTGCAGTGAGAATTCGCTCTAAGACTTAATGTTTTAACAACGGAAGCTTTGTGGCATGTTGGATGATGCGATTTAAAATCGAGATATCTGTCTGTATGTGTGGGTTTACGGTAAACTGAGGTGAAGATTGAGTTATCGTGAGATCTGTGTACAAGAACGTCTAGGAAAGGGAGTTTATTGTTCTGTTCTGTTTCGTATGTGAATTTTATATGTGAGTTTAAGTTATTAAGGTAATGGAAGAAGCTTTGGAGTGTATTAGTTTTAAGTACAACAAACGTGTCGTCGACGTATCTTTTCCAGAATTTAATGTTAAAATTCGGTGAAGACAAAGCAGTTTCCTCAAATGACTCCATGACCAAGTTAGCTACAACACTTGAGACCGGAGATCCCATGGCAGTGCCAAAAAAATGGCTACAGAAACAATCTTTTGAAGACCACACAGTAGAGTCCAGACAAAACTTCAACAATGTGCAATTGTCCTGAGACATTAGTGAGGTATGTTCACACAGTGTTGTGTCATTTTGTAGATATCTAAGTGATGTCGATTGCAAGTGATGTGGGAATGCAAGTGAAGAGAGAAATTACATCGAATGAGACCATGAGGTCGTCGTCGTCAAGTTGTAGGTTATTTAAAGAGGTGCAGAAGGATTGGCTAGTAGAAACAGTGTAGTCGTTATTACCGATTGTAGGAGAGAGTAGACGTGCAAGGTGTTTTGTCGGGCCACCTTACACGTCTTTACCGACACTCGCATTCTCATGGCTGTTTTATGTATATAAATACTCCATTCAAAATATATAAATACTCCATTCTACTTGTATATCTGTTAATAGAGCTTAAAAGTGGAAGTTTGTTTTACTATAGGGTAGATGTAAAACTGGAAAAACAAGTGGTGATGCTTCTTAATCAACAAAAGAATTGAAGGCTCCCTTCTAAAAGTTAAGAGTACTCCAGATAGAGCAACCAAATTTGTTAATCAACTAATCCAGCGATGCCAACTTCAGGTAGTACGAGTATATGCACCAACATCAAGCCATATCGACGAACAGGTTAAAGATTTTCATGAAGAAATCAAACAGTTATATACCTAAGGGAAACAACATATCAAGCTGGAGGATTTTAATGCAAGAATAAATCTGTTCAGTACGCTGCTGTCTTCAATAACAGAGTTCTTGTTTGCCAAGATGTAATCGATTTCGCTAGTTCCTCCATTGGGGTGTTTCCATGTACATTTTCTTTATGGTTTCTTCTTAAAACCTGAGTTCATGATTCAGCTTCAAATTCAATGAGTTGATCGCCACGTTCATTCCTTTCCCCGTATCCGTATTTACCAACCGATGTCTCTCCTTACTCCTGTTGTGAGAAAATATCAAGGCATTCAAGCTGGAATTAAAGAATCGCTTTTCTGCACTGGAAGAGCTTCTTGAAGAATTTGATATCTCAAAAGTAAATGAAAACATTGTTAGAACAATTGCTGAAGCTTCTAGAAAAATTGGTGGTGAAACATGTAAAAAGCGCAATAGCAAACTTTCTGAGAAGACCCAACAGCTCATAAAAGATGAAGAGGTTAATCAGAACACCACTTCCAGGATTCAGCATGTAGAACTTTGTAAAATTCTGTTCAAAAGCATGAAAGACATCATGGGAAGATTTAAATGTGAGTTAGTAAGAAAGCTATTGAAAATAACAAAGAACTTAGGGGTGTTAAAGGATGTTTGTCTGTTGAAAAGAATCGCATAATTGCATTAAAGGGAGAGAATGTAGCAGTACGGAAACTTCAGACAACTCAAATGGGTATGAAAAAGTATATGCTCGGGATAACTAGAAGGAATCGGAAAAGAAACGCTTGGGTGAGAGTGCGTACAGCAGTAGAAGATATCACTGTTAAAGTAAAAAGGCTGAAATGGCGATGGGCTGGGCATATCATAAGATTTTATCAACGGTGAACAACTGAAATTTTCAACTGGATTCCAGAAGCCACCGAAGGCCTAGAAAACGTCCTCAAACTAAATGGGTTTATGAAATAAGAAAACAGGTTGGGGTGACATGAAAAAGAATTGCTCAAGATGGACTTGTGTAGAAGGCATTTGGAGAGACCTTCATCCAGCAGTGGATAGATGATAGTTGAATATAACGATGATGATTATTATATAAATATTCCATTCTACATACATAAATAATCCTTTTTCACATAGATAAATACTTCACTCTGTATATATAAATATGAGATATAAAGTAGATCTCTACGCTTACAAAAAAATTGAAGATAAAGAAATAATATATGGTTTTTTCCTGAATCTCAGCAAAGCTTTTTATTTAATAAACAGAGATATTTTTAAAGAAAACTACTACTAATTTATGAATAAGAGGAAATTTTTTTAACCTTACAGAGAATTATTTTAAAGATCACTACCAAATTGTTAAAATAGGTAATAAATCATCAGAAAAAATCATAAACATAAGAAGGGTTCTGCAAGGATCAATATTAGGATCATTCTTCATTATATTAGCAATAAATGATTTGATGTATTTAGATGATAATATACTATTAGTTGCTGATGACATAAACTGGTCAATAGGTGGATCGAATATTGAATTTGTGCTAACAAATATTGTGTTAACAAATATTGAATTTGTGCTAACAAATATTGAATTTATGTTAACAAATATTGAATTTGTGTTAACAAATATTGAATTTGTGTTAACAAATATTGAATTTGTGCTAACAAATATTGAATTTGTGTTAACAAATATTGAATTTGTGCTAACAAATATTGAATTTGTGCTAACAAATATTGAATTTATGCTAACAAATATTGAATTTATGCTAACAAATTAATTTGTGCTAACAAATATTGAATTTGTGCTAACAAATATTGAATTTGTGCTAACAAATATTGAATTTGTGCTAACAAATATTGAATTTGTGCTAACAAATATTGAATTTGTGCTAACAAATATAATAAAAGTAAAATTAAATTTGCTTCAACAATGATTCAATGATAACGGTCTTATAGTAAATACAGAAAAAAAAACAAATATATAATATTCCATACTACTAATAAAAAATAAATAACATAGAAAATAATATAAAATTTAATGGAAAAACACTAGAAAGAATTAAGTCAATGAAATTTCTAAGTATTAAATTACACGAAAGACATTTATGAAATGATCAAATAGATGATATACATAAAAAAAAATTAGAAGAATAAATGGACTTTTAACAAAATTAAAGAGTAAACTAACTTTAAATGCAAAAATTGAAATTTATTATTCAATAATTTACAGTATATTATTATACGGAAATTCAACATGGAGAAAATTTACTAAAACAAACTTAATAAAAACAAATAATTCATTAAATGACACAATAAACAAAATAAAAATCACCATATCAATCAATTGTTCAATTTAGAGAAGAATATCAACTACTTAATATAGAAAATATACACAAATTAAAAATATCTCAATATATATATATATACGAAAGAATAAATGAAGGAAAACACATAGACATAATAGAAATAATAAAAGAAGACCACAAATAAAATACTCGTCATAAAAAAGAAATTAAAACAAAATATATTCGAACTAATTATGGAAAAGATAATATGAATTATTACGGATTAAATATTTGGAATAATCTAACAAACGGAATAAAAAATGCTATACCGATAAAAAAATGTAAAAAAAACATCAATTAAAACTTATTTTTTATCTAACCAAACATAAAAGGCCAAAGCTTTTTGGTTGCATGTGCATTAGCACAATGTTTTATCATGCATATATGTATATACAAATTGTACGCATACGTATGAAAATAAAATTCATTTGTATTGTATTCCTCTTCTATTCTCACGTGATGATGCATATCGTTAGCGAAAATGGGAAACCGCGCAGGTCAAGAAAAGGGAATTTTTTCCTTAAAAGGTCACAGGAAAAGAGGATACATCCTCCAACTAGATAACTCGCATAACTAGAGAAAAAAATGTTTAAAAAATCGATTTTCAATTAGTAGTTGGTTTCGCTAGTTGGATTCACATTTTTCTTGTTTTCCGATACATAAAAAAAAATGTTCGTTTTTTTCGTGGGGTTTACACATTTTCAACAACAATACATTAATGGCCTTTTGCAAGCTCAGTGCTCTTCGAGTGGAAATGAACGGAAATCACCTTTCTGCACTGTATTGTAATCGTTTGAACTACGGCGTAGTAGTGGAACAGGATAGACTGGAACCGTAGACTTTTGCTGTCGCCATTTGTTTTCTCTTTATATTTGTTTTGGCTTGACATTGTCTTTTGTATTTTCATTTACTTACGACTAATTTTTCGGTTCGTTTCACGGTATAGAAAGAGTTCGAGGAGCCCTATAAAAGAGTTGAACGGAACCCAACAAATCTTAAAGTTGGGTTTCCTTTACAGGATTTATTACTTCCACGAATTATACCTAATTGGTCACAGAGGCTCTGTCAGATCACAAAGTTTTTACTCTTTGCTGCCTAGACGAATTGGCTTAACTATTAAATTGTAAATCATTGTCACCTCATGTAAATAATTGCATCCGATTTTATTTGGTTTGATATTTCGAAATACCATCTTGATATAACCAACCAGTCCTTCTTTAAGTCAGCCAATGCAGCATGGCCACCGTATACATATACAAAACAATAACATGCATAAGATATTATCCCAACAATCGTCATCACCACTCAATTACAAGTCTACCCCCGCCACTTGCCACCTCATCCAATAGATATAAATAAATTGGTTTTACATTGTCGGCTTAAGCGCCATACGTGGGCGTCCATACGGGGGGGGCAGAGGGGGCTCGAGCCCCCCTAGCTGCTTAAAAATTTTATTTGCTCGAACCTGCTATGCATTTACTTTCAAAAGTTTTACAGTCACATTTTAAAATAAGGTACTTTTTAGCTCATTACTAATTGTCAAGCAGTATCAATTATTTTTGTAGCGTTTTGGTATCTTGTACATTCACTAAAATTCTCAACAGCTTTGAGAAGGAGGTAATAATTTTTCTCAGCCTGCCCTAGAAATACTCGTTAATTTTTTCAGCCCCCCCCCCACTTAGAAGTACTCGTATGGGCGCCCGTGGGGACATATACACTGATCGCCATTTTAAGCAGCCCATAATTGGCATATACTGATTTACAAAGTACTCGCGGAGGTATTATTTTATGTGCACACAAAATAAGTCTGTTTTGTGACGTTAATCACATAATATTTGCTCGTTTGATGATTTCCATTTTTCGTACTTCAAACCCTTACTTTTTTTTTTAATTTCAATATTTAATGATAGATTCGTTAATCAATAACTAATGCATGATGATAAGAACTTTAATTTAACCTTCCTATTTATAATTTCTTAATCTTAACTGCAAATTCTTTGTTTTCTTTTTCCTCACCTTTCGCATATTGACCAGTTTTACAAGTTCTGATATGCAAATATGGTAAACAAAATAGCTGCTTTTCGTGTGCATTTCAACATGATTCTTGCCGAGTTTCTTTTGCGCTTTTGTGCACGCAACTGGGTAAACCGCTATTTCGTAGCCATCGATGTGAGTGGGTCAATACCGAGTGTCTCCTAACAAATGGGAATGGATAAATTTTCCAAGACTAGTTTCTGGAGGCCCCATCTTAATTTGAAAAAAAAAAAATAATTATGGAAAAACATAATTTAAGCATAATTAAAATGTAGAAGGTAAACAAATCGAACGTGTGTGGGATTTTTAAATTCATTTCCAGGAAAACAAATCCAGCTTCAAGTGTTGGGGCATCCTTTTTTCCGTTCCTTAATATCTTTTACGAGAATTAATAGTGTATTTGTTACTAAAATTGGTATTATTAAAATATACGCCCATTACTAAATTAATAGTAGGTGTTCATTACTAGAAGTAGCGGTATTCAAATGTACGTCCATTATTAAAAATACTATATAAGAAATATGCATTTTCCATAAAACAGACGTTTCAAATTTGAAAATGTTGTCAAGCGGGATCAAAAACAAAACTGAAATGGTGTTGCCCCTTTCTAATGACTAATAAATCACATTTTATAGGAATGTACTCCTAGGTTCTGAACCTAGGATTACAATTTATAGGAATGTGCTTCTAGGTTCTTAGGTCCTAGGTCCTAGGTTCTTAGGTGAACCTAGGATCGCCTTTTGTAGGAATATGCTTTCAGGTTCTTAGATGAATCTAGGGTAAGTAAGTAAGTAATACTTTATTCCTTATTATTATGTACATCAGGAGACCATACAAACGATTTGCTTGGGAAATGGAAAGAGAGCAGTAGCGATGCTAGTAACGGGGCTCTCTTTCCGGAAGACAAAGCAAGGGATTTCTCGTATTCAACAAGAAACAATAACGATATCGATTCGCGCGTACAAATCCGCATTGTTATTAAGAGATTTACATTCGCAGGTGTATCACATTTACAGAGTTTATGAGCAGAGTCTTGACTCGAAGACGTTACAAGTGAAGGTTGAAGTCCAAAGGTGGAATCTTTGTGGGCTGCAGAGTAAGAATGTTTTTCCTTGTAGCCTGGACCGAGAAAAGAAGTAGGAGAAACAAAAATAGTAGAAAAATGTAAATGAATTTTGAGTTGACCGTTGCGGGTGCAGTTTTAAAGGACTTTTAAAGGGAAAGGCAGACAAAAGAAAAATGGAAAAGGAAGAGCAGGGAGAGCAGAGGAGGGGGAAGAACTGAAAACTAAAAGGAAAGAGTGGGAAGGCAGAAGTAGCAGGCAGAGCATACTTGATTTAAGTACCAATCAAAGATTTTGGCTTTAAGGGTGAGAAAAGACAGAGCTTTTAAATCTTGGGGAATCGAATTCCAGATTTTAGAACCCGTAACGGAGACACTGTGTGTTTTATAGTTTGTGCGAGTCCGCGGTAGCCTGATATCGTCCTGGTGACGTGTATTGTAATCATGTGTCGTCTGTGAGATGGAGAAAGGTAAAACTAGGTCACCTTTTGTGACTTTGTACATAAGGAGTGCAAGTTTATATTTTACTAAGAGAGTGAAAGGAAGAATGCGCCATAATTTAAAAAGTTGGCCAGCGTGTTCATGGAAGCCTGCAAAGTTAACTATTCGCATAAGCTTTTTTTTTTGCGTTCCTATCAATTGCCTAAGGGAAGTAAAATATGTGATTCCCCAGACCTCAAGACAACAACAAGAAGACAACAAGGTCACATTATGTAGGAATGTGCTTCCAGGTTCTTAGGTAAATCTAGGGTCACATTTTCTAGGAATGTGCTCCTAGGTTCTTAGGTGAACCTAGGATCACATTTTCTAGGAATGTGCTCCTAGGATTTTAGGTGAACCTAGAATCGCCTTTTGTAGGAATATGCTTCCAGGTTCTTAAGTGAATCTAGGGTCACATTTTCTAGGAATGTGCTCCTAGGTTCTTAGGATTACAATTTATAGGAATGTGCTTCTAAGTTCCTAGGTGAACCTAGGATCGCCTTTTGTAGGAAAATACTTCCAGGTTCTTAGGTGAATCTAGGGTCACATTTTCTAGGAATGTGCTCCTAGGTTCTCAGGTGAACCTAGGCGACAGCATAATTCACCTAATGGACAGGCACTGAACGAAACATCCTACAAAAAAGTGTTATTGTTGTCAGGGCCGGTTCTAGCGGGGCCGAGATTAAGGGGGTGCCAATCAAAGAAGGCACCTCCATAGAGTTGGTGCTGATAAATGTTTAATAAAAAGTATCTCTCGCTAATTTGCAATATTGGAGACACCAGTGGACATAAGTTTAGTGGTGTTTATAATGAGTTTAAAGTGGAAAACCGAGAATTGGTTATAAGAACATGGGTAATTTATTCATTATCTTTAAACTTATTCTTCTGTTTTTCTTGTAAACTTTTAATTCTGTTAATAATTTTAGCCTCATTAAAAGACATGATGATTGGAGAACTATATCCAAAACTTTATATAAGCACAGAACTAGTATGAGGCACATAAAGTGTTTCATAAAACGAAAGGATACTTCAAAAGAATCCGAAAAAACTAACCAGCTACTGATTTTCAAACTCAGAATATGTACGAAATGAAGAAAAAACATTAATCAAATATTTTAGAAAGATTAGTTGAAATAGTCAAATTCCTCGGAGGACAAAATATGGCATTTCGAAGATCATCAGATACATTGCATCAAAAAGAAAGAAAACTGAAATTTTATAAAACGTGAAAAAAAAGTGACATTTCTTATTGATTAGAGTTATTAGTTTTGTTCTATGTGACGTTTATATTACACTGTAAGATATTTGCGTACGCAGGTGGTGTTGATGGGGGTTGTAACCCCCCATTGCAATGAAATTTTGTATATTTAACATAGGAATATGTGAGTTGTAGCTCTGTAACCCCACTTACAAACTTTCTGCGTACACTTATGCTGTGAGAATGCATTAAATGATTTTTTTTGTTATATTGCAAAGTTCGATTTATTGTTAAAGATTGCTATGTTCCCAGGAAATATTAGATATTATGTTCAGGGGCATAGCTGAGTATTGGTAGAGAGTTGCCCAGGTCCCCACGTCTAGCTCAAAAGGCGCCAGATTCAGCGAGAAATAATTCTTTGAAATAGCCGTAAAAGGCACCAAAATCCTAGTTAGGTCTATGGTTATGCTTAGTAAAGTAAGGCTGAAAAATACATTAGCCTGAAATTGGCAAAAGTGTAAAGCCCGAAAGCCCGAATTTGAGTGGTCAGCTAAATGATGCGCATTCTATGATGTAATTGGAACCGAATCAGGACTAATACCATGAGAGATGAATGAGCGCCTCATCACTATATGTGTCACCAATATGTCACCCATGGGGGCTTGAGCCCCCTTCTGCACCCCCCACATGGGCGCCTGTGCCTCTTATACCCACCCATTCTCGTAAAAGACATCAATACTACGTATAACAACTTGGATTCAAACTATATAAAATTCCTATCCCCTCCCCCACCCACCCCAGTTGTACTTCAAAACGACAACTTTCGGCAGTTAATATAGATGGCTACCCCAGACATCCAAACAGAATCGTCAATTACATTCCATTTCTTAAAAGAAATGTACATTTCCGATTTTCACTGCTCTCCTAAACGTTGCCAATTTCTAGCTGTCATCTCGAATTTCTAGGTTGAATTTCTTTTAAATCTAACACATAAAAATAAATCAAAGAAAGAAAAGAAAAAAAAGAAGGAGAGAATAAAATATGGCCCCTCAATTTTCAAAATGGATTACATTTTCTTCGAGCGCCAAAAAAAAAGTTGCAATCCAGAACAAACAAAAAGAGACAATCTTAAACGACAGGCAATTTTTCATATTACGATGGCCGAAAAAATCTTATCTTTAGTGCTTAATATATACGTTTAAAATCGTTTCTTCCCTAAAACAATCCTAACATTTCCTTTGATAGATAGCCTCCGATATTTCAGGCCTTCTTTCGTGAATCATCGTACTGCATTGCGATTTAGTCGTAACTAGTCGCAGAAGAGATACTGTAATCTTCGTAGGAAATGTCCCAAGCAAGTAACATTTTTACGACAATTCTCGTATATTATCAAATAGTCCATCACTGCCTGAACTAACGATAATATAAAAATCGTAACACGATGACGTCATTGTGGTAATCGTGATGATATGATGATAATAGTGCATTCTGTAATCGGATTGCAAATGCGCATGAAAGCTGTTTGCAACTTCGTAATCGGCTTAAAGTGGATACTTTTTAGTAATCCGCCTTTTGAAAAGGACAACGTTTTTTTTTACTGAGAAAGAGAAATTATACTGAGAGAAGGAAACTTATTGTATATATTGAAAAGCCATGGTACCCTTCACAAAACTATAGTAACCAATCTCCCCATCTTCCTTCATTAACAAAGCCTTATACAAAAATAAAAAAATTATTCCATTAGATTTAAAAACTTAAATTATGTAAAAAGAACTTCCAGAATGCGCATATTGAATGCTAATTTAAAAAAAAAAATGTTAGGAAATACTATTGACCCAATAGAAGTATGCAAAATGCCAAAATAGCGGCATTATCATGGGCGCCCATATGGGGGGAAGGGGGCTAGAGATCTCCCTAGGATCTCCCAAAAATTTGATTTTCCCGCTTCTGTAACGCATTTGCTTTAAAAGAATTTACAGTCACATTTTAAAATAAGATACTTTTTAGCTCATTACTAATTGCCAAGCAGTATCAATTATTTTTGTAGCATTTTAGTATCTTGTACATTCACTAAAATTTTTGACAGTCTTGAGAAGAAAGTAATAATATTTCTTAGCCCCCCCCCCCTAGAAATATTCATAAAGGCACCCATGGGAATTACATAAGGTGCCCCTGTCTACCAACCGGAAAGCCCATTTCGCGCGCCTTTGCAAACCGTATAAAATTAGCTTATTATTATTATTATTAATAAATGCATTTGTCACAGTTGACGTACACAAGTATTGCACAAAAGTTCGCAAAAATTAATCAAACATGCACAAAAATAACGATACAATATATCTAACATCACATATAAATAAGATAACATCGTTTTTCAAATAAAATGTATATTATTGATGTGCACATTTTGTCATTAGTTTAAATTAGAAAGATAAAGGTTAAAGCACGGTTACGTATGTAAATTAGTGTGCCTGGTCCCCAGAAAAAGCCGGAGGTTTAATTAATCAAGGACCATTCGTTAATCGGCTACTTGAGCTATTAATCCATTAGTCTCCCCAGTAGTATTGTTTGTTTTTTGGTTTTACGGCTCAAAGACTACAGTGGTCATGCTGCGCCGGGACCTACTGTTTTCCGAGGAATCCGAACCTCTTAAGGCCTAGGGAACCAAACCCCGGACTACAGTGAGCAGTGCGATCTTTATGAGATCTCTGAGTAAGCGTTCTTTTTGCACTGCTGGGAGTCGAACCCGGATTAGCCGCGCAATAGGAGAACGCGTTACCACACTGCGCCACCGCAGGGCTCCCCAATAGTAATATTCTAATTTTTTTCCTTGAATAAATCACTATTATTATTAATGTTCTTATAATTATCTGATAAATTATTCCAGTGATCTACGCTTTTATAATCTATGCTATTTCTATATCATTCGGATTTTGTCCTTGTCAATTTCAAATCTTGTGCATTTCTTAAATTTTTTTGATTATTACTCCATTTCATTCATATTGAATTCATACGCTTAAGTTCTGTTATCCTTTCATACATGGTTTTAATATGAAATATTCATTAATATTATCTACAGGCAATATTTCATATTGTACAAATAATCTGTT
>QLNU02003225.1:21733426-21745825 GCA_006491805.2 Dysdera silvatica | reverse complement strand
TCTATTTCTTATGTTTTGTAGTCTATTTCTTAGCCTTTATAGTCTATTTCTTAGCTTTTTATGGTCTATTTCTTAGACTTTATAGTCTATTTCTATTTCTTTACCTTTTGTTTTTTATTAACTCTTGTAGTATTCCATTTTTTCGTCATAAGTTATGTCAGCTTAAACTTACAGAATTCCGAACCCCTTTTCGTTAGTTTCTTAGCCTATTTTGTTAGTTTCTTAGACTATTCTGTTAGTTTCTTAGCTTATTTTGTTAGTTTAGCAAGCCATATTATTTGCGCCCGGCTTGTATGTAAATCCATATGTGCATATGCAATTACATATTTTTAGCTCATTTTAGCCTTAACGCATATAAATGCACAAAAACGATGAATTTCCAGAATAAATGCATATTTTAAGATTTTCAGTAAATTTAAACATTTTATTTTCCCTTTATCGTAAAAATTTCTGTTTACCCTTAAGGTTAGATTCTCCTTTCACTGCTATCTGAACAGAAATAAAAATGAATTTGTAAATATACACATTTGGCCATGTCTAAGGCGCAGGGTTTAAGCTGGCTCAAAACATGCTGTCGCAAAAATGCTAAAATGGGTAAAAAAACGTTGTAGCAAAATGCTAAAAAATATTAGTAGTTTATATTATTTAACAGGTGCTCTTAAGAATTTTGATGAGAAAACAAAAAGGAACAAGAAGAGATCGCTAAATGGAAAATGCTAACGAATATTCTGGAATCGGTGAATCCTGTTTTAAGAGAATAAACTGTGGTTAAAAATGCCTGTCGCATTTTCGCAATGGGTAATAATTTTTTCTTCGCATTTTCGAGCAACTCGTCGCATTTTGCGAAAAATGCGACTGCAGCTTAAACCCTACAAAGTCGTAGAAGTAATAATCTTCATATCCATTGTTCTGATCAAGGAGATGAACGCATTTAGTTCTGTTGCACTAAACTAGCGGTTGTTCTAAGGCCAAATTCAATACTACTTATACTTACAAGCAGGGCCGGACCGGGCCGCCGGTGAGCCCTCATGGGCGATGGGACTCGCACCTTCGAATAAATAAGGACTCGCTCCTTAGAATAGGCAAGGACTCGTGCCCTCCAAAAATCCAAGGTATGCGCCCTTTGAGAGGACCCAGTCCGCCCCTGCTTACAAGGGGTATTATACTAGTTAATGAAGCATATAATACATAATTTAATGCTTATAATAATGTAAGGTAAAATTCCACGTCATTATAGATCAGTGATGGACGTTTTAACGAAATGTATCCTAATTTTTCTCTGTCGTTGAAACACATTGTAAAACGTGTTACAGAGTACATTTAAAGGCCGTTACATTTTACTCTGAAAATTCTGGTTTAATAAAATTTTGTATTAATATTTTCGATTCTACACGTCTCTCACTCCTCTTACGAGTAAAGAGATTTTCTCCGATGACGTATTTCGGTAGGATTTGTGCATGATCGAAGTCATAGGCGTAGAGTTATATGGGCCCTCTCAATAATTTAAATTAATTGCAATTTTGCATATACTGCAATATGTAAATGCTCATAATATGTGCTTGATCCCTCCTCTCCTAATAATTTTGATAACTTTACTTTCGCGTTCGAAATACACTATTCCTGTTTACCCAATTGTATAAAAAGTCGGAAACACACACAACGAAGACACAAGGAAACACACCTGAACGAAGCTATGTAAATAATAAACATAGCCAAAAAAGGAGTAAATAAAATTTCTGTAACAGTTGGCGAAAAGCTAAAAGTAAAATTAAAGATCGGTTTAGGCAAAAACTCTGTATTTTCCAAGCTTTGAAACAAGTTAAGTGTTTCTTTAACGCCAAAGATGAAGAGTTGCCGACAGATGTCTCAGATGCTAAAGCAAAATTTTATAAAATGCTATCTGGTAACCTCAGGAAATGTGGAGAGGACCCTAACAGCTTTAAAATGAAAATGTTATTGGCTGACAGAAGATAAAATTCAGCCGTTCAGAATATCAAAAGACAGCGCATTGTAACATAGAGTCGTGAAAATATGCTCTGTGAGGTATATCACATTGTGCATATGAAATATTTCTTTTCAGCTGGTTAACAATAAAATTAGATGTCTTTTTATATTAAAACTCTGGGCATTTATTTTAAAAGTGATTAAAGAAATAAGTGCATATTTTATCATTTTACGTGCTTATGCATATTTTGGAGATTTATAGTGCATAGTTGAATGATGGAATTACATAACCGAAGCTCTATTTGTGATATTCCAACATCTGTCATTAGATTTCTTAGTTTTAACTTTAAAAATTCCGTAGCCTCTTTCGTTTCTTTCTTAGCCTTTTCGTTTATTTTTAGCCTTTTTTGTCAGTTTATTAACCCTTAGGTATTCAAATTTTTTCTCATAAGGTTTCTTGGCTTCAACTTACACAATGAGAATTTCAGTCAAGCACCAATAAATGCGTCACTAAACGCCGTCTGGTGAATGGTATGGAAAAAATAAATACTAATATGTGAAAAATGAAGAACTTGACGTTCTTCATTTTTCACATATTAGTATTATTTTTCCCATATTATAAAATTGAACAAAATGATGCGAAACAAATGAAGTTTGATCTGTTTTTTGCTGCATTCTATTTATATGAATAAACCAATTTCAATTTTTAATAAATGAGACCGGAGAGAATCTCTCTCTCTCTATATGTGTGTGTGTGTGTGTGTGTGTGTGTGTGTGTGTGTGTGTGTGTGCTTGATAAGCCTGTGGAGCCAGGGCAAAATCCGCACAACATGTTTGTGCAATATAACGATTATAAGATATTAGCCACAAGGGCCCACAACATTTTACCATAATTGGCACGCTGATATTGGGGCAAGTATTTTGTGATTTTTCATGGGGAATTTATTGTACGTAATAATTACGACACCCGCGTTTTCAACTCAAACTAAAGCTTTATATTTTAGGAGAAAAAGAGGCGTCGTTTCCTACCTAGAGTCGACGCTATGTCGGGGATGACGCTTCTTAGTTTGTTTATTACCTTGAGTTCATTAAAATATTTTTAGTTTATTTCATTTTCTTTATTATTTATTTAATTTATCTCGTTTTTCTTTATTAGTTATCCAATTTATCTCGTTTTTCTTTATTATTTATATAATTTACCTCGTTTTCTTTTATTGTTTCTTTAGCTTACTTCATTTTTCTTCATTAGCTATTGTGCATTCGAATCTTTGCATATTTCATTGTCAGTTTCTTAGTCCATTTAATTGTCCTTTTCTTAACTTATTTCATAGCTCATTTATAGTTTATTTCAGTGTTCATTTCTTGATTTACTTTAGTCAGTTTCTTAATTTAGTCCAGTCTGTTTCTTATTTAATCTCTTTATTTAATAATGCATCTTCTAATTTATTTCATGGACATTTTTATTGTCTTTTTACTCATTTCTTTTTTCTTTTCCTTTTTTCTAAGAGTTTTCAATATTGATATCCTTCCTATCAGTAGTGCATATACAAAGCTGGGGATAAGAGGGCGAAGGGAACAAATGCCAAAGGGTCCGGCGCAAATATTTAATAACACAACAAGCATAAAAATTAAAATTAATTAGTAAAAAAATGAAATAAAACATAATATTTTTACATTTCTGCTTGTTTAAAAAATTGACTCATCCCAACTTCTTAGTGCACGTATCAATACTTTCATGCCAATAAGTTCCCAACATGTCGAAATAAATACTGACAATGACTATTTTAAACATCGAATTAAAACCCCAAATCACTATATAATTGTGTGTATATGAACCGTGGATATTAAAACAATATGGGCTTGGCAATTCGTTAGCATCTAGCAGCTAATTAATGGATATGAGGGACCAGAGATCAAGGATTGATTAGGGAAGGGAGGGATCTGCTGAAATGCCTAAAGACCCGTAAATCCTGTGTCCAGCCCTGTGTGTGTGTGTGTGTGTGTCATCAACCATTTTCAATCCACTGCAGTATGGAGGCCTCTCTATTATCACACATGCAAGCAGTACAGTAAAAGAAATACAGAAGGAACGGCCTTACGCGCACTACGTTGGCCAGATGGGTTGGCAAACTGATTATACATACATATATATACAATATTAACATCATCGTAATGTAATTAGTACTGTGTGTGTGTGTGTGTATGCAATACCATCGCTTTTTATTTTCGAGTAGGGAAATGGAAACTGCATTTAAATTCTTTCCCAGACAAGAGAAGTATTTTCTAGAAAACTAAAAATAACACCCTCCTTTGTAGATCGTGTTCCATTTCTTCTTTTAAAAATATACATTTTCACGAGCATGGTAGAATTCAAACAGAGTTATTTAGAAAAAGATAGCAGTTATTGCGCCACATATTCTGATTCGAATGCCCCAAATATGCAGAAATCGCTTATTTGGGTTTTTTCGTCCGAAATAGACCCAGAATCAGTTTCATTCCGGGAAATGTAGCACATGGCTCCTGAAATAGTCATTAACACATTCAAAGTCCCTATGACAACTTGTTGTGATTACCGTCTATATAAAAAATAAAAGTGTATTTTAAATAAATTATCGAATTTCGAAAATTTGTGGAATTATGGAATATCGTGACCATTTCACTATTTAGTAATTAGTAAGTTAAATTACCAAGTAATGTGATAAACTGTTCATTACTAAAACCACATTATCAAAATTCTTAATAATGAAATGTACATACTGGGAGGAGTGATCACAATACCGGCGAAAAGGAAATATCTGTTCCCATTATCGAAAAGTGTCGTTATTTTAAAGGTCCCCGCTACAAGTGGTCGCCTTTAACGGGGCCTTTAAAATGACGACACTTTTCGCCGTTCATTCGTTTAACTGGATGATTACGGCGTAATCATTCATTTGAACGAATCACTAAACGATTTTTTCCATCTATTATGAACGAGAAGACTCGTTCAATCATTCGATCATTGAGCGACGTAACACAATGTTAGTCCCCGCTAAGGAAAGAACTCCTTTTACAGAATTTTTACCGTAAATCTTTAACACAATTCTAACCATTTTTGTACAAATTTTTCATGGCAGTTTTTTCGAATTTTAACAGTTTAAATATCAATTTCAATAGAACTTTGATGTAGTTTTCAACAATGCGTTAATGTGTATTTTCATTGAAGTTTTAAACAAAGCGTTAATAAGTGTTTTTATTAAAGTTTTTATGTGCTTTTATCAAAGTTTTAATGTGTTCGTAACGATTGTAATGTCCTTTTAACGAAATTTTAATATAATTTTAACGAGTTTTAATTTAGTTTTAATTAATATTAATATAATTCTAACGAATTTTAATTTGGTTTTTAATAAAGGTGCAGTGTTTCAACGAGGTTTTTAAGCAATTTTAACAAACGTTAAATGTAGTTTTTAACAAAGTTTTAATTTCTTTAGCAAATTCTGCACACTTGTCTTAAAACTTTCAGCGTAATTAGAATATACCTTTTTGAACTATGTTTTAATATAGCTTTTAACAAATTTTTATTATAGTTATTAACAAAGTTCTGATGAAGTTTTAAAGCTTTAAATATAATTTTTAAAAATGCTTTATAATGTAACTTGTTTACAAAATTTTAATATAGCTTATAAAACAAATTAGGCCATATTTTAAAAACAGAACCTCACTGATGACAATCATTTTGTTGAATTAGACTAAATATTACATAAATTAATTAATTTTGTAGAAGATGTTACCAGTTCTTAATTTGAGATGACAATATTAATTCTTAATCAATCAAAGATTATGTTATCAATTCTTACTTGTTTTTCGTGTCAATTCGAATTTAAATTAAAAATCATTAATTTAAATGAAAAGGCACTCAAATCGATTTCTATAAAAAAAATATCAGATTTTTTTCTTTTCACACACATACACACACCGAGTTTTCAGTCGATGAGAACTTTGGATATTTTAAAGTTAGTTTATTTACTTTTTCAATCGTTTATATTTATTTTAGATTGAAAACTTTTCAAATAATTTAAAAGAATTTAATTATTTTAAAAGAAAATCTTTAATATACGTTCATTTCGGTTTATTTATGATTAGTGGTGGATGGAGGAAGGGAGAAAGTGGGATATTTTACCCCATATAGACCCAAGTAATCAATTGCGCACAGAGTAAATTAACAACACTGAAAGCCCCGAATGTTGTGGTTTATTTATTTTGTTAATTTAAAATTTAAATTAATTAAACTGAAAAATAATTGAAGTATAAATGAACTATTTCCTGTAACAGCAGTCAATCCCTTACAACGCGTTGCATAAAGTGTCTATTTGCGACTGTTTAAAAAACGAAGTATAGTTCTCATTTCTTAATTAAAATCAACGAAAACATGAAACAAAAATTAACATATGAATTTGACATAAATGTCAATTTCCCGTAATTTAAAAAGTCGTTAGCTTTGCCCGTTTGTAAACTTACGTGAAATCTACAATTACAATTGACGAAAACCAATCTTTTTACGAAGGACTCAAAATTTACTTAACCTTGCTATTCAAGAGTCATTTATTCTTCAGTCGAAAAAAACGAAATTTTAAATCGATTAGCTGCTTTAACCAAAATCTTTTAATGTTTCTTACTAAAATAATTTAAATGCTCTATCCAAAAATAACGATAATTTCTCTTTAATGTCGTTTAACACTTTTTATCCAAAATTGGTTACTATTTCACCTCAGTGTCGATTAATGTTTTTTAGCCAAAACTGATCAACATTTCTCCCCATCATCAGTTAACACTTTTTTATCCAAAATTAATTAACTTGTTTATCCAAAATTGATCAACTTTTTCATCCAAAACTAATCAACTGTTCTATCCAAATCTCTGATTAACTTAAAATAATTATTAATGTTTCCATTCATATTTATTACAATTTTCTATTAAAAATAATTAAATCTTCTATACTTTATATATTTAAATTATATATTTCACTCTTCTGTTTAAAATAGATTAGCTACTCCGTTCAAAATTGATTAGCTTTTCTATTCAAAACTGAGAAAATTTTCTATCCAAAGTTGAGAAAATTTTCTGCTGAAACTGATTAGCCTTTTATTCGAAATCGATGAACTTATTTTTATCTAAAATTAATTACGTTAACTATCTAAAATTCATTAAATATTCTATCCAAAACTGATTAACTTAATATCTAAGATTGACCTATAAAAAATCTTTCATAATATTAAAATAGTAACATCCTCTTAAAACGAGGACTGACCGCTTATAGCGGAAGAAATTATTGCAGCGATGTCCATGCTATCCCAGAATGAGGAGATACATCCCCATTTGGGACAACATGTCAAGTGTACACACTGAGAAAGGAAACAGAAGTACTTACATGGGATTTGACGAATTCCAGTGGAGGTCGAATAGTTTCTTTGATCGTGCAATGTCCAATACCACTACCAAACACCACAGCACAATAAACAGTACTGTATTGTTCCTCTTCATGATGGAGCATCCGCAGGTCGACCAGTACCCTGGGTATCTCGCGTAACTTCCTCCGAGTACAAGTCCGACCACTGTTTACCTTGTCCAATGCGTAACTCTTCGTTACCGAGCAATGGTAATTACATAAGTTACTGCTCGTCAGGTGTGAGACGAAACATTTGAGAAATATTAAGAAAGAAAAAAAAAGTATTTCTAGTAACCGGTTGTTACGCCATGACATTACTACAGCTCATCGGCACCACTGGTAATGTTTTTGGTTTTTGGTTTCATTTTTTTTTGTTTTACTTTCGGCCAGTCATTTGCCCGGTAAAGGAAGACAGTGGCGCCACCTCACAGAGAAGATGGGAAATCACCAATCTCTTCTAACCGAGCTGCTGAAACTTTCTCCGAAATTTAAAAATAGATTATTTACATTACACACTAGCGTATGCAAGGGGGGGGGGTTATGGGATCATCACCCCCATTGAGATTAAATTTTGCATATAGGGTAACTAATTTTCGTCCGTGAATTTTAAGTAGATTTAACCGCGTCAAGGTCCAAATCAAAGGAGATTAAGGAAGGTGGTTTTTTTTTTAAAGGACAGGACAGCATCACTCTAGCAAATGTCCATGAAATAAATAATATTAAACCAAACAATTAATTTGCATTTTATATAATATTCCCATATGTCACATATAATATTGTTGAAATAAAAAGAGTGTCAACATTCAAGTCTCAGCACAGAATACAAATTTGCGTGCAAATGAAGAAAATAAATCCAATGTTTTGGGCGTGGTATAATTTATTTAACAGAAATCAACGTACGTTTCGAACGGACCTTGGCGTCCCTCGTCAGGAATACGCATGACGTAAACATATTTCTGACGAGGTGCGGTCTATTTCTGCCCGAAAGATACGTTGATTTTTGTTAAATAAATTATACTGCGCTTGAAATATTGGATTTACTTTCTTGATTTACGTTGCGCGGTGCTACGTCGTAATTTGAGTTCTGAATTTACATGTTTCATAGCTCTGACCGATATGTATTTTCTCAAATTTCATCCAGAACTTTATCAATTTGCCCCTCTAATAACATATGATTTAAATTTAAATAAATATATAATACATAAATTTAATTTAATAATATATGATTAAAATTTCGAATTTTTTCGTAGGTGATGAATAAATATACTGGAGGAATAGAATATCAATACAGGAGCCGAGAGAAGCTGAAAAAATTGACTGAAATACGGGAAAGTTGGCCGTGCTATGTACATATAAATATACGGAGTCGCAGCTCTGTAATCCCCTTCCACCCACTTATGAACTTTCTGGGTATGAGTATGTCATCACAGATCGCCAAGCTCTATGGGTATGATTCTTCAATTAATACATACAGTCAGACTCAAATATAATGATATTTGAGAGCCAATTTCAACACTATAACCAACGAACGATTTTTAAATATTTGCACACAGTATTAAATTTTTTAAATGGCATTATTCGTGCACAGGGCTCAAATTGGGCGGAAGCCCTTCTGGCCCGAATCCGGTACTTCTTCATTTTTGGCGATTATTTAAATATTAGTCGGCGTCTGTAAATAGAAGCTGTCATGAAAAAGTAATGAATTTGTGATTAAGGTCATGAATTTTGTTGTCCAGAAAAATGGACATAAACAATTGATATGATTTATCGATTCTTTTGCAGCCATTCAATTTTTTAATCGATTTATCATAATATTAGGGCTCCTGCACTTTTTTTTTGTTAGAAATTAAGCATTGTTTGTGCACGTACAGTCAGATTTCCAGATATCGAATTCTCTATATCTGTCGAAGATTTGGTGAATCTTGGGCTAATCATTGCATTGAAAACTGGTTTCACGCATTGAAAACAATTCTAAATATGGATTTTTTCTATACAAATAGTGATTTTCAACAAAGGTATTTCGTAGATTTAAGAAATGTGGACACTATTATAATAAACCATTACCGAAATTTGTTGTACATTAAGACAGTAGGAAGTTTTCACACAAATGTAAAATGCACACAGCATGCTATATCGATATGATTTTGCAAGGTACGTTCAGCACACTTTTCACGTTGTGGTCGTTTTAAGGGCCAATCGTAAATCTATAATCTCGACACTGGCATAAATGACACAGGCATAAATGCATATAATAATCTTGACACTGGCATAAATGACACAGGAGAACCATCTCATATTTATGCCAGTGTCGAGATTATAGATTTACGATTTGCCCTTAAAATGACCACAAAATGAAAAGTGCGCTGAATATACCTTGCAAAATCATATCCATTTAGCATTGTGTGAATTTTACATTTGTGTGAAAACTTCTTAATATCTTAATTTACAATAAATTTCGGTAATGGTTTATTATAATAGTGTATATATATATATATCATCATATTCAACCATTATCTATCCACTGCTGGATGAAGGTCTCTCCAAATGCTTTCCACACAAGTCTATCCTGGGTCATTCGTTTCCACGTCACCCCAACCTCTTTTCTTATTTCATCCAACCATCTAGTTTCAGGAAGTTTTCTAGCTATTAGGTGGTCCCTTGGAATCCAGCTGAGAATTTGCGTTGCCCATCGTTGATCAGTTCTTCTTGCGATATGCCCAGCCCATCGCCATTTCAGTCTTTTTACTTTAACAATAATATCCTCTACTCCAGTTTGCTCTCTCACCCAAGTGTTTCTTTTTCGATCTCTCTTAGTTATTCCAAGCAGACACCTCTCCATACTCCTTTGGGTTGTCTGTAACTTCCGTATTGCTGCAATTGTTAGATTCTATATCTCTGATCGATAAGAGAGGACTGGCAATACACACTGATTGAAGATTTTCTTTTTAGACACAACCGAAATTTTGTCTTCAGGATAAAACTGTTTGTCGAGTTCTAATAATAATAATAAATTTTTATTCAACCCGATATACAATATTTCGTGATACATAGCTTGAGCAGTATAAAAATTATAGAAATGTAAGAGAAGATCTATATTAAATTATTTTAAGTTTTGAGGTTAGAAATGGAAGAGAATATAAAGCCGAAGCTTGTTACGAGATTCTCTTCCAGAATGCGGTGATGTTGACAGAAGAAAAGATAGATTTTTATGGTTTTGAATTATGCTTGTTTTACAAAGTTCAGTTTTCTTTATCTTTGGCAGAGGGACGTGGAAAACTTGTAATAACTTAAGAACAGACTGAGCGTCGTTTTTACGAATTAATGAGCAAGAAGTATTAGTGTTATTTAGAGCTTTTCATGGGCCTCATTTGAGAAAATTGTGATACACACATGGATAAAACTTGTGAAATTATCTGTTTATCAAAATGCTAGCCAAAAGGATATCTGAGAGCCAGCATGTGTAATCAGAATTTTTGATTGATGTTTAATTAAACAATTGTTAATTAACAAGTTAGTTGTACTATTAAGAGTTATTTATATAAAATTATACAATTGTAGAAGAGATTATAGATTAAAAACATAATGGTACTTGGATTCAAAAATACAGAATAGCTTAAGGAGGAATAGGAGACGTAGAGATTCCATCCAGCAGCTATCACAAGTTTTCTTTAGGGAAAAAACGCAAATGCCATCGATTCTTTATGACGCACGTTTTGGAATATGTTTAATTGATAAGTGTTTCAGAAATAACAGCAATTATTTTGCGGATAAAAAAAACCCAAAAAGCCGAAATGCCCTTTTGTGAGTTCAGCTGGTGTTTGAAAGTTTGTGTTTCACTATTTTCGTGTTCGTACAGACAATGGAGAACATTGTTTATATACATTGAAGTGACAATGACTTGATAAAAGGAAAAGATATTCAATGTTTGTAGGAGTTTCCAAAGATGAAAGACGACATGAAGTATAAACAGTTTATCTATGTAAAGAGATTTGTTGTATTCGCCGATACTATTCGTAGAGAGAAATACGCTGAAACTCTTGGAAGTTCTGCTGGGTTTCTTCGTGTTAAATGCTTGATTCTGGGGAATTTTTTTTGTGTTCAGTTCTTTTGTGTTCAAGTTCTTTTTGTGTCCTCCTCAGACACCGCTGAATGGCAACTCGATTACGAAGTTCTTTCATAATGTTGCCTTCCATCGAAATCAGATGGCCAAGGTAAATATATGGATCAGCAACTTCTTGCTCAATGTTGTCAACTTATGTTCTTGCTTTCTCTGCGAAGTTGTTGAACATGATTTTAGTTTTTTGTAGGTTCATCTTGAGTCCAACTTCTCTACTTCTAGTTGAGAGCTCCTGTACCATGTCTTGGAGTTCTAATGGGTTCGTTGAAAAAATAACAATGTCATCAGCAAACCGCAGATGATTTAAATATTCACCATTTATTTTTATTCCCTTGTTATTCCAATTTATCAGCTGAAAAATCATCTGTAAAGCAGAAGTAAAAAGTTTTGGAGAAATGGTATCTCCCTGCCTCACCCCTTTGCCAAGTTTGATAGTTTTGGTATCTTTATGTAACCGAAATTTTGCACTTGCATTTTTATACACACGTTTCACCATGTCAATGTACACATCCTCAATGTCTGTTGATCTTAAAGAGTTGATGACTGCTGATGTTTTTATAGAGTCAAAGGCCTTCTCATAGTCAATAAATGCAACACGCAATGGAAGTTCATATTCATGTGTTCTTTCAATTAATTCTCTTAATACTTGAATATGGTCCACTGTACTGAATCCACTTCGAAATCCAGCTTGTTCTCTTGGTTGAGCTGCATCTAATTTTTTCTGCAGGCGATGTGTTAGAACTTTTGTGAAGATTTTATAAATAGCAGGTAACAAGCTAATTGGTCGGTAATTTTTCAAATCCTCTTTATCACCTTTTTTATGCAAAAGAATTACTGTTGCAGAATCCCATTGGTTTGGTATGTTACCGCTGTTAAGACATTTGGTAAAGAATTTTGCAAGTATGTCTTCTACATG
>QLNU02003225.1:21707690-21719364 GCA_006491805.2 Dysdera silvatica | reverse complement strand
CAGTAATTCTTTTGCATAAAAAAGGTGATAAAGAGGATTTAAAAAATTACCGACCAATTAGCTTGTTACCTGCTATTTATAAAATCTTCACAAAAGTGCTAACACATCGCCTGCAGAAAAAATTAGATGCAGCTCAACCAAGAGAACAAGCTGGATTTCGAAGTGGATTCAGTACAGTGGACCATATTCAAGTATTAAGAGAATTAATTGAAAGAACACATGAATATGAACTTCCATTGTGTGTTGCATTTATTGACTATGAGAAGGCCTTTGACTCTATTAAAACATCAGCAGTCATCAACTCTTTAAGATCAACAGACATCGAGGATGTGTACATTGACATGGTGAAACGTGTGTATAAAAATGCAAGTGCAAAATTTCGGTTACATAAAGATACCGAAGCTATCAAAATTGGTAAAGGTGTGAGGCAGGGAGATACCATTTCTCCAAAACTTTTTACTTCAGCTTTACAGATGATTTTTCAGCAGATAAATTGGAATAACAGGGGAATAAAAATAAATGGTGAATATTTAAATCATTTGCGGTTTGCTGATGACATTGTTATTTTTTCAACGAACCCATCAGAACTCCAAGACATGGTACAGGAGCTCTCAACTAGAAGTAAAGAAGTTGGACTCAAGATGAACCTACAAAAAACTAAGATCATGTTCAATAATTTCGTAGAGGAAACAAAAATACAAGTTGACAACATTGAGCTAGAAATTGCTGATTCATATATTTACCTTGGCCAGCTGATTTCAATGGATGGCAACATTATGAAAGAACTCAACAGACGTATTAAACTTGGCTGGAGTGCATTTGGAAGAAACAGTTTTATCCTGAAGGGGAAATTGCCTTTGTGTCTAAAAAGAAAGGTCTTCAACCAGTGTGTATTGCCAGTCCTCTCTTATGGATCAGAGACATGGAGTCTAACAGTTGGAGCAATACGAAAGTTACAGACAACGCAAAGGAGCATGGAGAGGTGCATGCTTGGAATAACTAGGAGAGATCGAAAAAGAAACACTTGGGTGAGAGAGCAAACTAGAGTAGAGGACATCATTGTTAAAGTAAAAGGACTGAAATGGCGATGGGCTGGGCATATTGCAAGAAGAACTGATCAACGATGGACAACAGAAATTCTGAACTGGATTCCAAGAGACCACCGAAGACCTAGAAAACGTCCTCAAACTAGATGGGTGGATGAAATAAGAAAACAGGTTGGGGTGACGTGGAAACGAATGGCCCAGGATAGACTTGTGTGGAAAGCATTTGGAGAGACCTTCATCCAGCAGTGGATAGATACGGTTGGCGATGATCATGACATGTACGTAATAGTTTGGTTTCATATACGTAGCTTTTCAACCGTTAGTTTGTGTCAGTTAAAAAAAAAATCACATAATACACATACACAGGTGGGGGGTGGTGGCCATAATTAAGGCTACGTGTTTAAAGCCAAAAATATTTTAGACTTGATTTGGTGTACGTACTCCTGAGAAGAGTGACTTTGATTTCCAAATAAATAAATAAACTGCTTTGACTTTTTATTTATTTATTTGAAGATCGAAGTCACATATTCTCAGAAGTAATTTTAGCTAAAATTTTCGCCACTAGAGGAGAACTGGCGCTGAAGTCTAATAAATATGTAGATTCTCACTCAAAAGAAAACTACATTATGAAAATTTTAGTAAATTGAAATTGATTGGTAGACATAAGAAAGGCCTAAAGTATGTGTTTCGGGTTTGCGTGGTAGGACTGATGTGCTATGCCGAACTTACCATGATTGTGCTTTGCTATTAAAATTCCATTCATACATTTCTTATTTTACTTTTTTAGCAATCAAATTCTATTATTCCAGGAGTGTGTACTTTTTGACTATCGGAGTCTAAACACTTCATTACAGCCACCCTGTATGTAAATTGGAGTACGCAGGGGTGTTCGTGGGGGTTATAAATAAACGGGGGCTTACAAATAAATAAAAATACGTATATCTTTGATTGATCTACGAGACATTAATAACGAACAGTATATAATAAACACATTTCGTTCTTCTCGGATGTCTTCAGTGGACAATCTGTTGCACTGCTGGCTCAGTTGGTTTGCTAATGTATTGTGTTCTACAGAATAATTGACTACCCTTCAATTATGCGCTATGGTTGTGTCGGCTGCTGCCATTTTTTACTCAAAAATCTTAGGAAAACAAGATTAATCAGTGCCTGTGGCTAAATGGTCAGGTATTTCATATTTTAAAAACTCCCGAAGCAGACATATGGATCTTTCGCTACATACTGGTTGAAAATCGCTAGTTTAAAGAATAATTTAACAAAATATTGCAATCAATCAATCAATCAATCAATCTATCTATCTATCTATCTATCTATCTATCTATCTATCTATTTATCTATCTATCTATCTATCTATCTATCTATCTATCTATCTATCTATCTATCTATCTATCTACCTGTCTGTCTGTCTGTCTATCTATCTATCTATCTATCTATCTATCTATCTATCTATCTATCTATCTATCTATCTATCTATCTTATCTATCTATCTTATCTATCTATCTATCTATCTATCTATCTATCTATCTATCTATCTATCTATCTATCTATCTATCTATCGGCTCATTCATTCATTCATTCATTCATCTACCATTCATTCATCTATCTACCTATCTATCTATCTATCTATCTATCTATCTATCTATCTATCTATCTATCTATCTATCTATCTATCTATCTATCTATCTATCTATCTATCTATCTATCTATCTATCTATCTATCTATCTATCTATCTATCTATCTATCTATCTATCTATCTATCTATCTATCTATCTATCTATCTATCTATCTATCTATCTATCTATCTATCTATCTATCTATCTATCTATCTATCTATCTATCTATCTATCTATCTATCTATCTATCTATCTATCTATCTATCTATCTATCTATCTGTCTGTCTGTCCATCTCTCTCTCTTTCTTTCTTTCTTAAATTTTAATATTAATCCCGACAGTCTGAATCATTCAGAATCAGTCGGAATGGCAACTGCTCAAATCCCCACGAATTCCGAGATTTTGGACACCTTTCGCCCACTAATATAGTTTTTGCCTGTGCACATTCTCCATGACAGTGTCTTCGCATCTTGCCATAGCAAATCAATAAGTATTTTTGATTCCGCCTCTACCGCTTCGCTGTTAGACAGAAGATAGATGTATTAAAAGGCAACTGGAAATGAATTATACCTTGCGTGGAAAACGTCCAACTATTGATGAATGAGGAACTGTCAGTGTTTGATAGGAAGCCAACATTTTAAACTTATTTCTTTAAAGGGAAAAAAATTGACACAAAATCCATTATTCACGCAGATAATCAACGAATGATTGGTGATGCATTACCTTTTCCTCGTGTGGACATGGAAAAAATATTTTTGTAGTATTTGATTTTTTTGTGTGAAAGAGGTTGGAGTTTTCAAATTCAAACAAAAGATTTTTCTCTTGTCAAAAAAAGGGATGTAACTAAAGATTTTAGAAACCAGAGGGAAAGTGATAGAAGATATTTGGAGAGAGGTTACGTATGAATGTATGCGCGTATGTTTAACAATGAAAAATGTATATTCATAAAAGTTACGCGCATTTTGATTACAGTTTAGCAAGCATATATAATACAGACTAGATGGATGAAATAAGAAAACAGATTTAGGTGATATGTATATTCTCAAGAAAAACTTACATGGATGTCCTCGAAGAATCCTCCATCCAAGCGTGGATAGATGATGGTTGATGATGATAAATGAAAAAATCTATTTAATTAAAGAAAATCAACTTCAGATATTTAATGTCTTCAGCAACGAACAGCCAGCCAATTAACATACATCTAGATCAGATCTAACCTTCCCCTTTAATAGGAAACTACCATTGGTATCCCAAAATCGCTGTACCGTTTATAGATAGTACCTTGTCCCTTCAACAACCAAGACGCCTTATTGCTGGAGCACGGGTCTTTGTACCAGGAAAGTATGTGGAAAAGCACTCAGCGATAAGGTATATTGATCTACAGAGGATAGCATCATCTTTGGGTGGGCATCTTACACCAACAGGAACCTGCATTGAACAGGAATGATGAATTGATCATTCCTGTTCTGCAGCTTTCAAAGCTGATTGGGAAATCAACTTCGTTTCCATATCAACTTACAGACAAGTCCCGAGTTCGCCGAGATAAACATTGAAAATATAGGTTGGTCTACACTACGTCGGAAGTCTGTTGACGAACAGAAACTTAAAACGACCACCAAACGGACGACTGATTGGGATTGTCAAGAAAACCACGATGAAGAAGATGGATGGAAACAAGTTGGGATTGAGGAAAGTTTTAACACGATCGGCAACTATTTTCTCAAAGAACTGTATTTACATTCATAGATAGAACTATAAATTCTCCAAATAATCCACAATAAAACCAGTTCTAACGGACAACTCATAAATACGGACATCTATTGATTAAAAGCGGTATTTAAAAAAAAATAGAGAGTCATCTGATTGTCGTCGTTAATTGAGCATGAAGGCAAAGAATATAAAGGTCGGCTGAAACTGGCTGTTCTGTATTCCCAAAAAAGGTTTGTAATGTTTCAAATATTAAATTATTGAGGGATAAATTCAGTGTCTGTAATTGAAATGTTTCACTAAGTTTTCATTGATTGATTTCCTCCACCCTCGACAAAATAACAATATATTTCTATTTAAATCTGGCCATAAGAGAACTTTATGCCTTAATATATTTAATATATACATATTGAATATTCGAGAAGGATTTATGCAGTGGCGTACTAATAACCCCCGCAAAGCGGGAGGTCTCCCAGGAAAAAGGTCGATTCATGTTCGGGATGTACTGGCTGCGTTCAATTTTTTGGGTAAGGATGTAATCTCTTGTATGTGAGATGGTTTTTAGTATTTATTTGCTTACTTTAGGTGCCGTGAGATTCATGACAGTTAACGATGATTTTAAAATGGGGAAACACGTTGCTGCTGTGAATGTCTCAGAAATAACAAGCACGGAAATTGACAATGCGGATATGATATGACACCCTGATGAAGAATTATGTTCGCATTGTTAAAAATTAAGTTAAAAATTATTTAAAAACTGTGTTTATATTATTTGAATATTGTTTAAAATGTTTAACATTTTGTGAAATTATTTGTTAACGAATTTCTATAAACATGTGAAACTTTTACATATTATTTAAATATTGCATAAAATGGTTTAAACTTCGTTAAATTTTTGTTGACAAATTTCTATAAACATGTGTAACGTTTATATTACTGGTTTTATATTTATTTTCGTCAAACCATTGGCACCAAAATCTATATAATATACGTAAATTGCGCATTGTAAGTAATTAAATTAAACAAGTGAGTGTATTGTATAAGTCTAATATTATATTTTCTTGATTAAAGCAATATAATATGTAACATATAATAATAATGTTTATTTGTCACAAGGGTTACATATTACACCGAGTCTTGAATTTCAATTTAAATATAACAATTTCACACAGTTTAGAAAAGACAATACAATTTGCATTTCCCCGTGACGGGTCCCCAGTAAAAATTATCCAGCTTAAAAATTATCCAGTTAAAATTTAACCAGCTGTGCACCATGGGCAACCATATGAGTAATCTTGGTGGGGGGGGGGGCTAAGAAAAAAATTACCTCTCTTTATATACAAGATACTAAAATACTACAAAAATAATTGATACTGCTTGACAATTAGTAATGAACTAAAAAGTAACTTATTTGAAAATGTGACAGGTCAATAAAAAAATTTACATAATTTTTTTTCTGTTCTGTTTATTATATTTTTTATAAAGCTGCAAAAACATGAATAAATGTTCTGGCTGATTAAAAAAATAGGCATTATGTGTATGAAACAATATTACATGTATATTTATGGAATGTAAAATTACATTTAAAATTAATTGAAAGTTTGCAGTAATTTGTTTTTGAAAAGGCGGTAGTTACAACTCAACTATACAATTAAATTTATAATTACACTTTAAAACATTGTAGAAATAAGGTAGAAGGCTTAGAACATTGTGATGAAAAATTTTAATTCCACCACCATAATATCTAGTACTTTTCATAAAAAGCAAACTCCAGATTTCGTTTGTTTTTAAAAAATGAGTCTATAGCCAGTTTTGCCAAATTCATCTCTTTTACTCTCTCATTCTATGAACACTTAATAAGCACAGACTTGAAAGACGCTCTTGAGCCATTGAGCTTCTCAGCTATGTTTTCACTCGCCTAAGGGTGTAAATGATCTTTCCACAGTCCATGTCGTTGGCGAAATTGTCATATAATTCAGTAGAGCCCTTTTAACTGCAGAAAAAAATGAATTTTCTGAGGGGAGATCACTTAGCCGAACTTTTTCACCACAGTCTTTGTTTTTCCATAAATCATACCAGGTGTTCTGGCTTCTGCTTCCAGATTTTCAATATCATAAAACTGGGACAATTCTTTTACAACTCTGATAAAAACATCTTTTTTCATATTTTTCATTAGGTTGGGACAAATTAAAGTTACTTCGAATGATATCTCATTCAGATCGGCAAACCTTGATTCAAGCGACATAATTAGGGAATCTAAGTAAGTAATAATAAAGCTGATTTATAGTAAGCAAGTGGGGTGGCACAATGAATGTTCGTTAAGGTTTTTCTTGGTAAGTTTTTCTTCTAGACGTTCTAGGCATTTTGACATCAATTTCCAAAAAATCACATATATCTTTACTTCCATGAAAACTTCAGTAAATTCTTCTTTTGATTCCACCCTGTGATTGCGAAAAACCTCCAGAAGTTTCTTCTTTATGTGTCGACGTACAGAATGCAAGTCAAGATCTATAGACTGTAATTTATTCACAACTGGCTCCAGATAGGATGAATATTTGGATATGATTTTGAGACACACGATAAATACGACAGATGATGTTGCAGTGTCTAACTAGAAATCTTGTGAGCGTGTTTCTGGTTTGGCCTCATCAGCAATAGAAAGACGGTTAAGAGCTTCCTTGATGGTTACAAAATGTTTAGCAAAATATCGTATGGACTTGTATTTTTTAGTCCATCTTGTTTCACAAAGACCAGGAATTTTTGGAACTTTTTTCATTCAAAAAATGCTCTCCCTAAAAAAATTGATCACTTGCTTTATTGTTCCGATTGTGTTTCTGATTTCTGGCACATGATTGCGATTGTTAACCACTAGGTTCAATTGATGGGATGCGCAATGAAAATATACAGCTTTTGGATATTTTTCTCTGATCTGTTTTTGAACACCAGCAACTTTACCAGCCATCGTGGAGCATCCGTCAAACCCTAAACCAATAAGCTTGACCATTTCTAGTCCTAGCTGTTCCGTGGATTGCAAAATAGCGTCTTCTACACTTTCTGCATCTAATTTCAGAAGCTCAGTAAACCCAAGAATTCTTCTTTTATCACGCAACCAACGTCAGCATCTTCTTTGACGTATCTTATTCCAAGAGATATTTGCTCTTTGCCGCTAATATCAGCAGTTTCGTCAGCCAGCAATGAAAATGCTTCACATTCAAATGTTGATTAAATCATTTTGGACTCTGTGAGAAGTATATTTAGATTTTTCTGAATGTGTTTTTAGGTGGTCTTCAAGAATTTTATCTCCTGCGTCGATGCGGAAACTAAGTTGGTCTTCAAAATTCCCACTTTGTGAAAATTTTCCGCGAAGTGAAATACCACGAACACCACAAAATATTATTGTTTGCAAAATAGATTTAAGTTTAGTTCTGTTAATCTGAATTAGTTCAGCTCTGACTGTGTCCAAACGTTCAACTGCATTTTTACTTTTCATTTCCACAGAATCACAGAAGTCTTTCGCATCAGTCGCAGCTTCTTGGTGCCACTGGGATGTGTCATGTGATCTTGCATCATCATGGAAATGTTTAAAATCCTTTTGAGCGTTAACCACAAAGGCGCCAAAAACACCTCTTCTTAAAGTCGATTTAAACAGCACACAATACTTACAAAGTCCACCTTTTAAAGAAGGAGAATATATCAACCAGGGATATGCGTCCAACCAACTCTTCTGAAATTGGCGTTTATCTTTACCAAAATCCTGTACGTCTTTCTTAAAATCGCGAGTAAAAAACTTCACCCGTGGATTTGTTAGCAGTTGGTACGTTGTATCATCTGAAACATATGATAATGAAATATTCAAAAATAGGCGTAAATCATAACGTACAGCAAAAATTTCACAGCTAAAGAGGAGTGTCTTTATCATTACTGGATGGTTTGCTCAACTATTCTTTCTGCTGAAGTTGAGAGACCACTAAATGAATTTTCTGTTCCTTTTGAAGGCACTAAAAATTGTTCCAAACCAATCCCGCACGGAGATAATTCTCTTGTAGATTGCTGTTGCACTAGTTTCGCCTTTTTCACGATTTTCCCACTGGTCTGATCAAAAATCTTCCCTATGTCCATTATCAAAAAGAGTTACAGCATTAAAATAATAATCCACAGTTCTGTATCCACGGCAGAGAATCAGTTCAATACTTAATAGAATGAAAAATAATAATGCGCACTTAAATATAAAACAGTAACAAAGTCAATAGCAAAACTAAGGAATCGCAAAATCAACTTACTCGGACTTACAATGCTTCGCTGTTTAAAGCAAAAATAAAATTCCACAGAAATCGACAAGAGCGGAGAAGAGTCTCCAGTCGTTTCGAAAGCTCTACAGAAACTACTGTTTAGAACATACTAATGGTCAATCCTATCATCGCGTCAAAACGAACACAGATTGTGGACGCCTAAATCTACGCATGTGTACACACCCCTCTCCCGCTACTAAAAGCATTATTCTTTCATTAGTTCGTAATAAGATATGTAGAAACTGTCACCTAAAATTCGTTGTTGTACTTTTGAATGTAACTGCATAGCAAAATCGGGAAAATCAAATTTTTAACCAACGGCTATGGGTGCTCAAAACCCCTTATGGGCGCCCATGCCCTTATATACAATAAACACATATTTACCACCGTATGAAAATTGCGTCTAAAAACAGCTCTATTGCAATTATGTTTAGAAAAAAGAAACCTGCCAATTCACACGTTGATATATGTTCAAACGTTTTACAATTCGCAAAAAAAAATAACCAAAATATTTGGGTGGACCAAGGCCCATCCGCTAAAACCGCAACTGTGGCTAAGGGGGCTAGAGCCCCCTTCCCCACATATGGGCGCCCATGACCTGCAGTCAGGACCGGTTCTGCTGAAGGTTGTCCTTTTACTTTAACAATGATGTCCTCTACTCTAGTTTGCTCTCTCACCCAAGTGTTTCTTTTTCGATCTCTCCTAGTTATTCCAAGCATGCACCTCTCCATGCTCCTTTGCGTTGTCTGTAACTTTCGTATTGCTCCAACTGTTAGACTCCATGTCTCTGATCCATAAGAGAGGACTGGCAATACACACTGGTTGAAGACTTTTCTTTTTAGACATAAAGGCAATTTCCCCTTCAGGATAAAACTGTTTCTTCCAAATGCACTCCAGCCAAGTTTAATACGTCTGTTGAGTTCTTTCATAATGTTGCCATCCATTGAAATCAGCTGGCCAAGGTAAATATATGAATCAGCAATTTCTAGCTCAGTGTTGTCAACTTGTATTTTTGTTTCCTCTACAAAATTATTGAACATGATCTTAGTTTTTTGTAGGTTCATCTTGAGTCCAACTTCTTCACTTCTAGTTGAGAGCTCTTGTACCATGTCTTGGAGTTCCAATGGGTCCGTTGAAAAAATAACAATGTCATCAGCAAACCGCAGATGATTTAAATATTCACCATTTATTTTTATTCCCTTGTTATTCCAATTTATCAGCTGAAAAATCATCTGTAAAGCTGAAGTAAAAAGTTTTGCTCGCCGGCGTCGCATTGTCTTGTATGTAGAAACGTGTCTCTGACACGTTCGGAATCGTCCAGAATTGAAATCGATGATAATAAACGGAGTATAGATTGAAATATAAATTTGAATACGATTGAAATTATCTCATTATGTTACTAATTACAAGCTTATTACACAATTGCAATAAACGTATGATTTTTTTTTTCTTTTTAAAAACTGTAAGGGAAATTAAAGAATAAACTTCTGTGTAAAACTTATTTTAAAAGACCGCATACAATTCAAACTAGGGGATTAAAATTATCTAATTACAATTATTTAAAACAATTTAGACATAAATTTTAGCTTTTCACTAACCTTAAGGAACAATTTAAATATTAAACATTTGTATAATACTTAATTTAAAACGGGAAATCGTTCTTTTTCATCTCAAAAATAGAAACAAGACGTTTTGTAAAAAAGTGAATAACAATTTGTTTGACAAGAAAAAAACACAAAGATTAAGAAAAGGTTTAAAGGTAAAAACGTTAAAAGTTAAAAAAAAAATGAATGAAGTTTAAATAAAGAAAAATATAAAAATTTGGATAAAATTATAAAATGTTAAAAAAAAGGGCAAAAGTTTGTAATTAGTTTGAAAACAAACTCGCGATTGAAAAAAATAAAAATTAAAAACTTTCGATTAAAGAAAAACTTTTGATTAAAATAAAAATTTAAAAACTTTTGATTAAAAAATTTTAAAAACTTTCGATTTAAAAAATTGTAAAGTTAAAAAAAACAACACTAAATGAAAAACGCGCCAACGGTGTTTCATGGAGATTGCGGCCTCCACCCTCACACATAGCCCCACCCAGAGGGGATCTGCAGAACGCCAAGTTCCCCCCTACTTACGTTAACAAAAAGCACGCATACATACATGCTTTTGCATTAAAGTTAATAATAAACTAAAATATATTTATAGTTAAATGTATATAAGTTAAGAATAGGTTTATTATTAAATATATTAAATCATTTAATTTTATTTTTAATATTATATATATATTTTGTTAAAAATAATAAGTGTGCATATTACGAATACTTCAATGTACGATATGGAAATTAAATTGATATGTGGCCGGCGGGGCACTTCGGCCGTCCACAAAGTGGGGAAGGGGGCTCGAGCCCCCCTAGCCAATTCAAATTTGATTCCTCGAACCCCCTATGCATTTACTTTCAAAAGTTTTACAGTCACATTTTAAAATAAGGTACTTTTTAGCTTATTACTAACTGTCAAGCAGCATAATTATTTATGTAGCGTTTCGGTATCTTGTACTTTCATTAAAATTCTTGACACCTTTGAGGAGGCAATAACTTTTCTCAGCCGCCCCTACCCCACCCCTTGGAATTACTCGTATGGGCACCCATGAAACTTAGTACAAGTTGAGACGATCTACTCTAGGTGTACTGATCATATTCGAGATATGATTTCTATTTTTGTATCAGAGGCAGAAAATTCTCTATGTGAATTGATAACTTATTGATATTAGTAACTAACATTTTACACAAAACTAGCAGAGATTCATTTGTACTCTCACATTGTGATACAAATAGCATTTATTTACATCACTATTTCAATAATATTATATATATATCGCTATCTCAGAACGATTTATAATATTACTGAAATATGGGACCAGTCTTAGCAATCAAAATATTTGATAAGGGAAATATAAGAACCATTATGATTTGCAGCGCCATCTGTTGACATAGAATGAAAACGAATG
>QLNU02003225.1:21692454-21707590 GCA_006491805.2 Dysdera silvatica | reverse complement strand
AAAAAATAACACAATGTATTTACAATTGAAGAGACCGCAACCCGTTAGTTTATGGAATGGGAGGGCGCTTTGCTTGACATTTATCTCTTCTCCATGCTGTCCAGACGATGCAGAAACCACCATTTAAGATTTAAAGCGACGTGCACGCGTTTCGTGCAGCAGACTTATTTTTCTGGAGCAGTGGTTCCCAATCTTGTTTGCCCAAGTTGGCTTTTCACCATAGCTCAAGATGTCATTTCCCCCCCCCCCTTCCTTTTTTTTTTTTTTTTACAGCAACAATCAGTATATTACCTAAGATTTGAGTTGGGAATTTCCCTCCTTCTTGTTGGAAACTCCATGTTACAGCAGCTTATTGCAACCTCCCCAGGTGAAACCCCTTGTAAATAACTGTTGAGTCCCACTAGACCCCTACTTAACCTGTTAACCGGGGAATAAAATTTTGTGAAACTCGTTTCACACTGGGGACTTTTTTTGGGGGGGAGACATTTTGGTAGTCTTCCGGGCATGACGAAAAATGTCGTCATACCCAGTTAACAGGTTAAGAGCTATATCTACAGCAAAGATGCGGTTTTGTTTATTGACATTTTTTCGCTTTTCGTTTAATTGCTATTTTTGTAATTTGTGGATTAATTGCTATTTGTATAATTTGTGGATTAATTGCTATTTTGTAATTTGTTGAGTAATTGCTGTTTTTGTAATTTGTTGATTAATTGCTATTTTTGTAAATTGTTGAGTAATTGCTGTTTTTGTAATTTGTTGATTAATTGCTATTTTTGTAATTTGTTGATTAATTACCATTTTGTAATTTGTTGGTTAATTACCATTTTGTAATTTGTGGAGTAATTGCTATTTTTGTAATTTGTTGATTAATTGGTATTTGTGTAATTTGTTGATTAATTGCTATTTTGTAATTTGCTGACTAATTGCCACTTTTGTAATTTGTTGATTGACTACCACTTTTGTAATTTGTTGATTAATTGATATTTTGTAATTTGTTGATTAACTGCTATTTTTGTAATTTGGTGTTTAATTTCTATTAAAACATTGCGCACACGCAAGAGCATGCAATAATCAACTAAAACTATTCATTTATTTTTGAAAGAAAACACTAAAACACCCGCTGGAAAAACTTTAAAAAAAAATCAAATCAAACAATTTTTATTTATTTGCCACAATGGCATTCATGGTGAAATGGCTTTCCATTTCACTTAGAAAATACATATATAAACAATAACACACACACTGCAATTCAATAAACCACAAATAACCACAATCCATCGTGACGAGTCACCAGTAAAAATCATACGATTTAACAGGCTGAGGACCCTAACAATGTAATGGCGCAAAATCACCTCTTAGCAAATAATCTAATATTTTTTTTTCTAAATAGATTAATATTATTTATGTCGTTAAGAGTGTTTGTATTTTATTCCAACTCCTTAAGCCCGAATATTCAATGTCCTTGTTATAAAATTCCGTTCTGATTTTTGGTAGTCTATATTGACCTTTTCTCTGGAAGCTCGATTGTTTCCATAATCTATTAATTCAATATTCTCTGTATATTTATTTTCTTTTATTCTTTTGAACATTATTTTTAATATACTATAATCATATATCTTATCTATTAGTCGAATACCATATTTGCTAAACAATATAATTTGATTTAAACTTTTAGTTTTTTCAATTATTTTTATAAATTTAATCTGTAGCGATTTAATTAGTCTGGTATTTTTCTTATTTAGATTTTCCCAAATGCTATTACAATAGGTCAAGTGACTGTATATAAATGGATAATATAGACCCAGTAATATATCTCCGGGGACTGTTCGCGACAATTTTCTCAAAATCCCTATTCCCAAACTCACCTCCTTTTCTACTCTTTCTGTCTGCCTATTCCAATTCAAGTCCTTTGCCAATACCACCCCCAAAAAATCAATTTCCTTAACAATCTCAATTTCCTTCTCATTTAAATAATTTTTTTATGAATCTTCTATCAATTTCCTTGTTTTAAACTATTTAATTATTTATTAATTAAAACTATTTTACATGATTTCAAATGCGATGAACGAATTTTTCATTTTTTTTTTTTATCAGATATCGTTTTTTATAGGAGAACAGCTAGAAAAAGAAAAGAATCATAAAATGTCATAGTAAATGTAACATGTTTCCTCTCATTTGGTTTTAGATGCATCTCGCCCTTTAAAACAGTGGTGCGCAAATGGGAGGTCATAACCCCCGAGGGGTCAGGAGAAAATTTTGGTTGGTTGCCAAATTCAAAGAAATGTACATGATATATACATAACATATTTTTTAAATATAGGACAGTTCGTCCAGCGGTCGCGACAAAATTTTACACAAAATGGGGGTCGGAAATGAAAATGGTTTGCGCACCACTGATCTAAAACATGACCGTACCCAGAGGGGGGATCTTAGGGACCGGTCCCCCCCGAAACTAAATTTTTAATGGGACTTGGCTACGGCCTTGCATGCTGTGATTGTATCGATACATGGTATAAAAATTTTTGAAACCCACTCCCCCCGAAATAAAACCTGACTACAGCCTTGCTTTAAAATAATATTTTTAAGGCCGCAGTGGTGTACGACTTCGCAATCGAAATATTAGGAAGTTACAAGCTTGTTCCTGATTTGAATGGAGAGAAATTTTCTAGTTACAACTGTAAACATCGTTTTGGTGCAAGAATGCTGTCTGTATCAGAAGACAATTAACAGGGGCAAAACGTTCATTCCTGCCTTCCAAACACTGAAAAACTCTGCAAATATTTTCTATAAATAGAAAATATATTGATGTATAGGCAGATGACCAACTCCTTGGAGCTCGTCTTGCATTTGCGCCACGTTATGAGCGTTTTCCAACGCCAAAGCACATCATTTGCCCCTCTATTAGAGTGCAGTAATTTATGTACATGAAGCTGCAATGCTCTACGAGTTACTGTTCCCTCTTCTCGTTTCTTGCCACGCCTACAGACTTAAGCAAAAATCCGACTTACCTAATAAAACAATTATCCACCTAATGAACGTTAAAAGCTATTTTTCACCTTATGAAGCCTTTGGGCCCATAAACTTAATAGCATAAACCCAAGCAGCCGACAGCAAACCAAGACAGAGGTGCGAAAGAGGAAGCAATAGGTCTAAAACGCAGCAACAATAAAAAGCGAGATATTTATAAAAGGGATAATCATAGTGTTGCCATCGCATCTGTCCAGTGTTTCCCTTCTTTAAACATTGATTACAGGCCTAGCAAAAAATGATATAATGCTGGCCAATTTGCGCCGCACACGCTTTTGCGCCGGTAGATGAAATATGGCGCAAAATGACCAAACAAAAGATTAAAAAAAAGATTGCGCGCGATGCGTGGTATATATATTGTATATTCTGGCAAAAGCAATATATCATACGAAAGAGAGAGAGAGAGAGAGAGTCGGGGAAGAGGCTAACTTAAGTTCATCTGACCAATAACTTTCAGCAAACAGCGAATACCCTTTCAAGAAGAGCGAACAGCTTCGTACGAAAGCTCGTTGTTGCGGGTGGTCCTTTGATGGTTCAGTCAAACGATGGCCGGGGTACAGTTTAAGCCCATTTTCTCCAGAACATAGGATAAATTATTTTTGGACAGTTTGTGTATAAATTTTATATAATCTTTATGTGATGAATGCAAGTACTCATTTATCAAATTACAGTCCCAGAATTTTATATGGTATTTACAGCCAGCGCCGATGAGAGAGCGGGGGTGCAGCCCGGGGGAGCGGATGAAATCTAGGGGCCCGCGCTAGGAAGGACCTATACTGTGGGAAGCCCGACCCGGGGAAGGAGTTATGGGGGGACCTGTCAAAATGAGCCTGAAAGCCCGCGTTGACACTCGGCGCCTCTGATTATCGCCAGTTTGAATTCTAATGTTTAAACGTAAGAGGTTATCAAAGGTTATCTTACGGGGGTTCTCCCCCGGAAGGGGTTATCTCGAAATCAGTGATGTAGGAAAAGGGGGCTCAAGCCCCCCCTCAATGGATATCAAGGCACGGATGCCATTAGAAGGGGGACAGGGGTGCCAGTCCCCCCAATTTTGGCTTTAATGTGCCATATCCCCCTTAAATTTGAAACAAAATGCCTTTTAAAGGTATATTGTCCCCTGCAATATTTTCATGACGTCAACGCCGATCGACCAAGACACTTTTTTTTTTAACTTAGAATATCGCACATGTGTGTATGAGATAGAAATGTACACACGCACATATGTGTGAGATCTGTATACATGGGCGCCCATATGGGGGAGGGGCTTGAGCCCCCCCACCCCTAGCCGTTTAAAAATTTTATTTGCCCGAACCTGCTATGCATTTACTTTCAAAAGTTTTATAGTTACATTTTAAAATAAGGTACTTTTTAGCTCATTACTAATTGTCAAGCAATATCAATTATTTTTGTAGCGTTTTGCTATCTTGTACATTCACTAAAATTCTCGACAGCTTTCATAAGGGGAGGTAATGAAAAATTTTTCTCAGCCCCCCCCCCCCCCTGTCCCTAGAAGTACTCATATAGACGCCCATGTCTGTATATGAAATAAAAAGAAAGATTTTTAAAACCTGCTTGGGTCCCCCCACGTTTTTTTTTAATTATTGCGCCCCTGCCTTCACTGTGACGTAAAGTAACGCGTACGTCTCTCCTCTCGTTAACTCGAGTTCGATTCAAATGATACCGTATAATGCGTAGTACGCATTTGCTACCCACCGTTGTCCAAGGTTTGGTTTTCCATGGCAAAAGAACCCCCCCCCATCTCCCTCGGGAAACTGTAGGTCCCAATGCAGCATGACGTTAACTCATGCCCGTATCCGGGGGCAGGGGTTTATACATACACCCCTAACATACCTCCAGATTTTTTGATACACGCCCCTAAAAATCTTGAACACACAATGTGTTTAATGAAAATAAATTAATGAAATCTAGTCCACACCCCCCTAAAAATCTTGTACACCCCCCAGTCTATGAATCCTGGGTAAGCCCCTGAGGGGGGTTACAGAGCTACAATTCATAAATTTCTATGTTAAATATATAAAATTTCATTGCAATGAGGTTACAACCCCATCAACACCCCCCTGCGTACGCCGGTGGATTTGAGAATACTTTAAAGAAAAAATATTGAAACCATCATATTATTATATTATATTATTATTATTATTATTATATTATATTATTATTATATTGTATTGCTATTATTATATTGTGCTATTATATTATTATATTGTGCTGTTATATTATTATATTGTATTATTATGCTGCTATATTGCATTATATACTCCTATATATTATTATATTGTGTTATTATATTATTATAGTATAATTATAATTATTAATTAATAAGCGGCTCGCACAAGAGATATATATCTTCCATGTCCGATCAAAGGTTCCCTGAACTTTCTAATGATAATACAAAATTATTATTAAAATTAAAAATATTATCGTAAGATACTTGAGTAAAATCTCTCTAAAGTGACCACTCTAAGTGCCATGAAAAAAAGCGATCGCTCGTGTCTCTTAATACAGGTCTATGGTCAGGAGCGGACAGAGACTTCCATTCGGTGGGGGGGTCAAGGACAGAATTTGCCATGGTCTTGGAATAACACCCTTCATTTTTCATAAAAGTTGGAATTTTTTACAGTGAAAAAATATATTTTTGGGGTGGGTTATGATCCCTGTGACACCCCCCCCGTGTCCGAGCTTGGTCTATGGTCAGGGAGGTATAAACCCGGAATTAATCGGAAATCACACACACACACACACAAGTTGAAATTACATAGCACGTAAATTAATTAGCACGCAAAATATCTAAATATAATTTTTTTTCTTTAAATTTACATGCCATTCCTCATGATTTAGCCTTTATTTATTAATTTACGGTTTGTGTTTTCTTAGGGTTTTTTTTCCGGAATTTGTATCTTTTGTGTTTACCTATAAAGTTCAATTCAATGTCCCAAGGTTAAAAGCACTTTTTCACACCTGCCAAAAAAAAAAGACTTTCTTTACAATATTATGAAGCCTTTTTTTTTTTAAGAATTAATGAGAATTTAAGGACTCTTACTATACTTGTGGCAAAGTTAACATGGTACACTGACAAGGCGCAGAGCAGTATGATTTCGCCAATGGGATATAATTCGCCCTTTCTTACGTTAACAGAGTTAATAGAAGATACATTTTGTACATAAAACATTAAAATGATGCTCAAATACATAAAACATAGGCATATATGTGCAATTAAAATCTGGTATTTATTAAATTTAGGAAAAAAACAATATAGCGAGCGATGACGTCATTCAAGTAACTGTCCACTCAGAGGACTTTATTCACTTGGCGGGAAATTTCGCGCCTGGAATTTTGGCAACCGCGTTTTTCTGCATTCCAAATTAGGCGATAAATAGTCTAATAATGTTGAGGGCTATCTCATTTTTCGCCAATTGGCGAATGAATACTCGCTGCACTGCCGTGAACAGGTCACCGTATCCTTAACAGTGTAGCAGGTTAGCTTTCCCGCTAGTATAATGATATACGTCCTTCGTTTTGTAACAATTAGACTTGTACTGATAGTACGTCTCTAGTGGAAGCCCGTAGATAAATGGTGCAGTGAAATTAAACGCTGATCAGCAGCCAAAATGTGGTTGCTCCCAAGGGGAGATTGGTTTGTGATGGTTTATGAATGGAGATAGTAAATTCAGAATTGAGTAAGGGGGTGAAAGCGGGTTGTTCCAGAAAAATAAGAGATTTGTAGCTTAATAGAGGTGGCCGATCGGAGAGATGTTTTACTGTGTTATATAACAATAGAGATATCAGGAGATGTATTTTTTCCAATAGAACATAAAAGACTTGGTGTAAACACGTAAGAGTAATATCAACAGTTGTAGCATCACTTTGAACTATTTCAGTAAAATTTTTAAAAAAAAATATACATATTGGCAATTAATAAAATTACAACAAAGCAGATTTGAAGCAAATTGGTTTACTGGGCACAGGGTATGTATTGAGGTGATATTTGGACAATTCCCAGGCCTTTAAATGAAATTCAAATCGATCCAATAGCTTCAATCATACGTGATAACTGTTATATACTTGCTTTCGCTTTGTTTATATACTGTGTATATTATTAATGAACGTGTAAAATAATAAAACCAGGCTCGTCAAACCTCGTTGAACCACATTTGCTAGATAACTACTCACTTACCTCAAGATCGCCTGCTCGCCAACTGCAAAATTTTAGTTGCCCATGGCCACGCGACGACTCTATTTGTGAAGCTCTAATCGTAACAAAAATATAAAATAATAGTGGCGAATTCACAACACAGGGGATAGTATGTGGCATGTGGGAATCTAATATTTGTTTAAAGACAACACATTTATTATGCGTTAATTGTTAGGCAAAGGTCTAGCTTGAGTGGCATACCGACGGCACAAAAGCCTGAGAGTGGCACATGCTGAAAAAGAAGGGATACCACTAACCTAAATCAACCAATGCTAGTTCCACTAATCAGTAAACCAACCAACGTGGGAGTTCTCTGATTGGTCGAGAGTGGTGTCGATAGAAAGCTCTTACCATGAAGACCTCCTCCGGCAGCCACCCTTCCCAATGAAACCCTTGCACAATCCTCCTCCTCCTCCTCCTCCTTCTCCTTACTATGAAGAACAAAAGATCAATGGAAAGTACCCTCTCGAATCCAACCATTTAGGAGATACAGGCTGATTGGGGCCCTGCATAGAGAAAGAGGTTATGGGGCATCTCGAAATGAGCCTTGGGGGCCCCCCTTGCCTCTCGGCGTCCCTGATGTCTTTCATTACATGTAACGCATTTGATATTTCCTTTTTGCACTAGTTAACGGAATGCGAGTATGTGCATCCGTCAATGAATGTACGGTATTTCTCTTTGGACCATTTCCGAGAGTTTCCTTCATAGTCCATTAATGTTTCCAGAAGAATTTGCAGCTCCATCAAAGGAACAAGACACTAAATATTTTAAATCGGTTTCTCTCTTTTTTTTTAACTCTCTTGCGATAGTTTGTGTTATAGTTTCCTCATCTGTATTATCAAATGGCACCAAACATAGAAACCATTTCTCTGATATTATTTCTGCCATCTAGAAAACTCAAGAAAATAGTTCCGTTATATTATTAATATTCGTTGATTCGTAAGCCTTTGCAGAATTGTATGTATTTTTTAGGTCTTTTACGACATAGTTATCAAGCATATCGCCAACACGTGAAAGAAATTCTGATCCAGTTGCTTTGCTGGCATATGTGGAACAATTTCTTTGCTATTCTAACCAGGCTTTAATAGTTTTATCGTGTTCAATTAAAATGCTTTCCACTGAAGGTTTAAATTTGGTCTTGGGGGGAATTCCCCTCCTCCCGTAGTCTACCTCGATTCAACACTGGTCATCGGGTGAGCGGTTTTAGTGATACTTGTTCGTTGTGTTTACTTACAAAGCTTTGAGGAGGACCTTCTTTTCTGCACACCACTGCCAAGAAACATAACAGAGAGCGAAACATTTAATCTTTTGGAGATGAATTCTTCTCATCAAATGAAATACAGTGGAAGAAAACTGTGGAAATTTATGCACTAATGGTGCAAAGACAATAACGGGTCACAAGGCTTGAGTCACTGCCCAAATTAAAGACAGAGAAAAGCAATGTATCATCAGCCATTGAGTTCTTCGTAGACATAAGCTAGCCTCGAGAAAATACCTTCTAAGCTTATGATAGTATTGAATGTTGTCATATAAATAATGAATTGTTTAAGACCACGACATCTTAAAAGCAGGCTCATTAAACTTATGTATTAAGGCACGGGAAGTCACCAGGAGTACTTCCTGTTGTCCATTGAAGTAAGGTTGTTGTCCTGACGAAAAGCGTTGACACGTTTGATGGAACTGCATGCAGGGGCAACGCCCCCTATATTGAATATTACAGGGGGTTGTTGGCAATGTTTTTGATGTACCATTATGCTCTACTGGCGACACTTTTAAATGATGAAGAGTGAGAGTGTGCAAGCTGACATATTTGGACAACATTTAAAAAATATATATGAACGAAATAAATCTATCATTGCACAGTTCATTGCACAGTTTAATGCAAACTCCAAAGTGTCTTATTTTAAGAAATAAATTAAAAATTTATGTATTTATTGGAATGCGTGGACAAGGAAGATATCGACTGCTTCCCTCTTATAAAAAGTTTCTTGGATATAAATAACATCAAAAAAAAAGAAAAGTATTCTGGCGCATCTCGAAATTGTCAAAGACTCGTTTGAACGTTAGTTTTCGTAAGCTCAAGACAAAGCTTGATGACCTTAAATGGATGCTGAATGCGTTCAGAGTGAACGAAGAACCACCCAGCTTAAGCTCAGCAGAAAACAAGGTTCTCATAGATTTGACATCTCACAGCCAAATTAAATTCGCATTTCAAAAACAGGCGTATGAGGGTTTTGGCTGCATTTTCAAGCTGATGTCAAAGCTTTGTCTGAGAAAGCAAAATTAGTATTGCTGCCTTTATCAAATGCATATCTTGGCGCAGTATAGCCCAGATGCTCTTGCGCCATAAAACATCCAAACAAACAACTGCATATCTGTGCAAAGCGGAATTCTCCGTCCACGCAAGTAGCAAAACAAAATACAGAATCCGATTAAAGACGTAAAAAACACCCTGTAAAAAGCGTCTGGCTACGTCCCTATGTTACAACGATGTTTAATCTTATTTCGAAAGTTTAAACCGCGAAGTTGATGACCCCTGCTCAAACTTCCCTTTCTCCCGCTCTCATGGGAATGTGATGAGCACCTCCGTGTATTTATGTTTGTCGATGTAGCATAACGCATCAAAAGCGTATGATATATAAAAATTTAGTCACCCAGTTAAGTACTTAATCATTCGCGCATTATCAAGTATTCTAAACATGAGGTATTATAATTGAAAATAACCATAGCGTGTCCAGTAACATGAGCGATTACGCAAACGCTTCACGAATGATCAGACGTGCGATGCTTATTGAAAAAGACCAACTTCCCTGAGCAAAGTATTTTTCTTCATTTTATCGAAGGAAATTGATCAAATGTCAATTTCGTTTTAATTCTTACCTCGCGTGATTTCGACGGAGCATTGTCTCTTGCGGTGAGCTCAGGCAGTTTCTGAGCTCGCGCGATTGGAAAAATTCGAATCCCGGAAACTTCTTCATTTGCAAATGTGTTATTCAAAAATCCCGTTCAGTTGTCGGTCCCGTCTCGAATGATATCGTGGTACATAAAATTGCAAGCTAATAAACATGGCTTCAGATAGTGTTTCATCTAAAGGGAAATAGAAGGGCGCAACGCCCTGTACCTATCCTTCAACTTGTCCGCCCTTGTGCCCATATGTCCCACCCAGCCCTCGGAAAATAACGCACCATCCTTCCCCGATGATAATTCAAATTCCCACGTTAGAATCCAAAACGCGTGACGAAATTTGTTGATTTATAAAAATTTTGTACTTCATTATTTCATTTCTGTAATAACACTGATGGTTTTGGCAAAATGAAATTGCAGACAAATATCTGTAAACAAAGCACTGTTGCCAGGTTTGCAGACTTTCAACCACGGACTACTGCGATAAACGTTAGCGGTTCCACGTATTTTTCAGGTCAAATTTTTGTTAAAATCAATTTGTTTGTCTTTAAGCACTAAATTAAGCATGTTTTACATCCCTATTTTATTACTCTTACTTGTCATATAGTATAGGATATTGTTTAACTAAATTATAATTATAATAATTTAATTATTATTTTGTATGAAGTCAGGATTTTTTAATCTTGCCATCTGGCAACACTGTCGTTAGATCGCAATCACGCGCACTTTACATTCGCCTTTTGCATATACCTATCTCAAAGAAAGAAACTCTAAAATATACTTACCTGCAAACGAAAACTAAAATTTAAAGAAAACAACAATAAGACGCTAAATCAATTAAGACGTTGCTTAAAGAGGAGTTAGTAGCAATAAAACTGACGTAACCGCGGATGTTCATTATGAGTATCTGCAATGGCTGACTATGAATATTGGGAGGGGGGGGGGCTCTGGCCCACAAACTTGCATTTTGGGGCCCCCTAACCCGCATATAAAGATTGGATATAAATCTGAAAAATGTGCACACCCTTATTCTCATTTAAAATTGTAGGTAAAATATGCTTTTCGACCCCACTGTCTCACCAACAATGTAGTTATAATTGAATACTAGTTATGATTTCTCAGAATTCGTTTTGGATTGAAATCCAAAGGAAAAAAAAGAATGAATTTCTTTATCAATTTATTATTTTTTACCATTTATTAAAATTGACAAATAAATATTTAGGGGCCCCTCCTTTCGTGGGGCTCGGGCGCAGGTCTTGCGAGCCCTTTCCATAATCTGACCCTGTGTATCCATGTATTTAGAAATAAAAAAAATAAGGGGGTGGGGCTTTTGTCAGGTCATGCGTCCTGCCCTAATTTTTTTCTAGATGAAACACAACTTCAAACTTTTTACGAAATATTTTTAAGAGCGTTTTTTATGATGTGTTTAAAACTATGGTCGAAGATGTATATCTATTACCTATAGAATGTATTTAAAATTATGTTACCTACAAAATTTCTTAAAATTCTATTACCTACAATATTTGTTTAATTTAAAGGCTGTTTAAATCGTGAATTTCAGGTTCTCTTAAAAATGGATTTAATAATAGTCGTTTTAAAAATGTGAAAAAATACGCATGGCTTTCAGCAGGGGTGTTCTGGGTCCTCTCAAAGGCTACGTACCTTGGATTTTCGGAGGGTGCCAGTTCTGTCGTCTATGACGGCGCACCGGCCCAGTCCGCCCCTGGGAGTAGCCGATGCGACATCTAGGGAGAGTGACCACTTTGAGACAGTTAAGTTCATTAAAAACTTGCTCATCCAATTCCAGCTGCCATATTTTGTGCGGATTGGACGTGACATGAGTGTTAAAATCTTGAAATAGAATGGTCAAACTATCAAGTTCTGCAATTGCTGTTTTTGCAGAAATTCATCGCCAAAAATATCAACATGGCTAGGGACTCAACAGAATTTTACAATATATTGTGCGTTTTTTATATTCGCAAGTTTTTTGTAAACTCCTTGAATTTCAGAGCAGTGTGGATTTTTAATGAAGTCAGGCTCTGCTGGATGCTGAGTGAGTCAGTACAGATGATAGTTGCAGTTACTGAATTATCCAAGATGTATTGTAAAATAATATTTGTGTTTTATGGCGCAAGGACAACGAAGGTCACACTACGCCAGGGTCTAAAGTTTCGTGAGGAACCAACCCCCGGATTACAACGAGCAGTTAATCCATAAGTATTCCATTTTTTGTTGGCATTATTCGGAGTCGAACCCATGATTAACAGCACGCTAGGATAATATGTTACCACAGTAGAGGCAATGTTCGAAGAAAGAATTAAAACAAAAAATTTGCATCCAGAGACATGAAAACGCGCGTTTTGTTCGCGTTAAGCGGAGATTTTCCAAGAATCATTGATGTAATTTGCACCAAGAGATATGAAAACGAGCGTCTTATTCGTTTTAAATAGAGGAGACTTTCCATGAATCGTTGATGATCAGTTCATGTTAAACAGAATTGGTGTTCATGAACTGTGTTCATGTTGAAGAAAACTAAAAGCACAGGAATTTCTATGCGACGAAGATTCAAGAAGCATTTAAATGTAATTAGCTTTAATGAGGTTCGATGATATAAATAGTGTTAGTTTCAGTAAGGGACACCTCTATTTGAAGAAGGATCACTCTTATTCCCAGTATATGTATATATCAACACATGTACCTCCGAAGAATGGACACCTCTGTTTGAGTGACAAAATATCTTGTTCCGTGGGTATCCTTTAGTGTGAGATTATGGAAGTACTCTCCAATTTCCTTATAAATTAATTATAATGAACAAAGAAAAAAAAATTCGTAGTTTCTTTCTTTTCCTTTTCTGCTTGGATTTCAGAATCCCCCCATCCCCCCCATGGTCCAACAAATGTGTCCCGGGGGGGGGGTTACCTTCTAAGCCATAATCTGAGTGAAAAAAAAAACAGATCATATAATTTTGAAGCAAGAAAACTACTTCCCAACCAACCATTGGTCTACTACGGAGGTTTGTTCTATAGACTTTTTGCTCGCGATCTATTATTTTGTAGGGGGCTGAAATTTACGGGTTATAATTATATAAATCTCCCCTTGTACTTCTAATCACCGTTATCAAGCGGTCTTCAGGTGTGAAAATTAGAGGGCGCTGACGAAGATGGGCCGTCTCTGACCGGTTCTTGGACGGCCAAGTGGTTGTCATATATTCTTGGAATAAAATTTTATGGTCGTCTATTTCATTTTTATCCCCAAAGAGGAAATATGAGGGGCCGAACACAAATTTATTAAAGGTATTTCGTAGACTTAGAAAATTAAAAAAATACACATGTGTTTGTGTGCGTGACAAATAGGACCCTTTTCGTAACTATCAATTTTTAAATAAGGGATGTTAGATTTTTTCAGTTAAAACCTGCACGTAACCAGGTTTTCCCACGTTTACTGGGGGAAAAATATTGCATGAGTGCTTGCTCTATCTCTCCCTCCCTCTTTCTCCATGTGTGTGTGTACTGGAAATGTGAACAAGGGATTCACGTATCAGTTGGTTTGCACCTGAAGTCGGTTCCACTTAAACGATTATCGATGATTTCAGCAAATATTATTCGATTAACCAGGTTATTTGATCGTTCGATTAATCGAGTTATTGGATGGTTCGATTAATCGAGTCATTGTATTATTCGATTGATCGAGTCATTGGATTATTCGATTAATCGGTTTATTTGATTATTCGATTAATCAGGTTATTTGTTTATTCGATTAATCGGGTTATTTGATTTTTTGATTAATCGGGTTATTTAATTATCCGAGGCAAACAAATACACAGCTGCATACATATATGTACTTATTAAATTACTTTGTACACATATCACCATGCCCGGTGTGACCAAATAGGCGAACTAGGCGACCGCCTAATTCGCCTATTTGGTCACACCTAGGATAATGGAGATAAAATTGGTAATAAATAAATGGAACTGAACAGATTATTTTCGAATGAATGCCTTCATAAATATTTACTTTTCCTTGTATATATATATATATATGTCTCTTTTATAAGAAAAAAATTTCCATACCTTAAATTTCTTACATTAAAAAAATTTTCCTTTAACGCTGCATAGCATTTTCTCATTACCGCTACAGCATTCAGTGGCGCGAATAGTATCGCTGCCGCATTGGAGGACGCTTTTCCTTTTTGATACCTTTGTACATTATTACAAGGCATTGAGAATTACAATTTTCTTCTCCAACAGAAAAATCTCAAACTATTTGTTTTTTCTTTTAAAGATTTATTTGTGTGTTATGAGATCAGCTGTGATTATCATACTTCGTTTTAACCAGAACAGGTGAGAGGGCGTATTTTTTCACTTTTCGATTGTTGCAAGATGTACTGGGGGTCTCAGTTTTTTTTTATGGTGTGGGGGCGCAAGCGTTGTTCGCCCAGGGGGCAAATCTACTTGCGCCGGCCCTGCATATAATCAACATGAAATAGTACTGAAAATAATAGGACATCGAGGAAAAAAAATGTTATTCGTATCTATGCCTTTTTTGATGAAACAAAAATTGTATACTAATATACGTGCATGTGCGTATATAATACAATACGTACTTGGGCGGAAGATCAAAATTCTTTTGTAATTTTAACTGGCGATACTTTCTTTTGCATTGTCTCTAAAACTCTTGGATTATCACATAAACCCAATATCCATCCGAAAAAAAAAAAGCCTTCCACAACGCGACATTGTGATGACTGGCAACTAATGGTTGGGGTCGGACTGGCAACCAATGATTGGGGTCGGACTGGCGACCAATGATTGGGGTCAGACTGTCAACCAATAATTGGGGTCAGATTGGCAGCCAATGATTGGGGTCGGACTGGCAACCAATGATTGGGGTCGGACTGGCAACCAAGGATTGGGGTCGGACTGGCAACCAAGGATTGGGGTCGGACTGGCAACCAATGATTGGGGTCAGACTGGCAACCAATGATTGGGGTCG
>QLNU02003225.1:21681523-21692354 GCA_006491805.2 Dysdera silvatica | reverse complement strand
AGTAAAACTTCTGTTACGCATGCTGCAAAACTTCTGTTACACACATCGCACTCTTGCCACGTAAGTGTTACAACTCAAGTAACGACGTAAGTGTTACAACTCAAGTAACGACGTAAGTGTTACAACTCAAGTAACGACGTAAGTGTTACAACTCAAGTAACGACGTAAGTGTTACAACCAATCTTCAGAAAACACAAAAAACTATTTCTGGCTGAATTGAAGGATGTTGGTTTCATCTGCCAACATGTGCCAACTAGCGGAAACCCAAATAACTTACAGCCTAACGTTTTGCACGGCAGGATGCAACACTGTTTTCTACATCTGGTTGTAACATTAACTCATTTTAACCAAATCTTGAGTTGTAACGTTTTCGTCGCAAGGGTGCGACATATATCCTACATTTCTGCTGCATATTGTGTAAAACTCACGTTATACATACCCTATAATTTGGATTACATATACTAATATATTATATAGTACGGTATTTAACAAATCGTTATATAATCATAGACGCTTGTGTCTTAAAAATAAAACTTTTTACTGCTCTGCTTAAAAAATCCTTTTTTTTTTTTTTTAAACGTAATCTTTCCATACACCTCATGAAACCCCGACTGGACACTTGAACAATACCTCGAGAAGTTTATCCCATTCTCGACGCTGTCAGTTTCACGTCCAAAACGTCAACTACGTTTTAAGAGATGTCAGAATTTTTACCACATTTAAACAAGGTCGTGATCTCGGGCGGTTTTCCTTTCTTTGCAGAATAAAAGGGCTATTCGAAAATCATGACCTTTCACCTGTGACGAATCGAACTTTGGCTTGAACTGTTATTATTAGATTTTAAACTGTGAGACAAGGTGAGTTTTAAAAAAAATGCCAGAGTTTTATTTTTAGTTTGGTGCGTAAAACCTTAGTAATTGTCGCGCAATTATTTTAGTTTCATATTATGAAAATAAGATACAAAATTTCAGAGAATGAATTTAAATACGAGAGGTTGAACATTGGTACAATAGCCGTCATCATGGGTATTAACACATGATGGACGGCTGCCGACGCGTCCGAAAGCTTGGGTGATCTTTTCCCTTCTATTTTACCAGTGTTTAAAATTTTGTATCTATATTTTAATTTTAACAATTTTTAATAACGGGTTGGAAGATATCTAATTGAGAATCGTAGTTTCCCCTGAAGTGGCGCAAAAGCTAACTCGATTGTTTATTGTGCATTAACCCAAGTTTGATGCCAATGGTACTTTAGGAAGCCTTCCTTTTTTTCTGCCCACCGTAGACCCTGGTTTGGTTTCCTAGGCAATAGAAGTTCTGTTTCCCAGGTAGCAGAGCTTCTGTTTACCTGGCAATAAAGGTTCTGTTTACCAGACAATAGAGGTTTTGTTTCCCAGATAATAGAGGCTATGTTTCCCCAGGAAATAGATGTTATATTTTCCCAGGTAATAAATTGTTTTTTAGGTAATGGGGCTTTCTTTACAAGGTAATAGAGATTCTGTTTCCCAGGTAATAGAAGTTCTGTTTAATAAGCAATAGAGGTTCTGTTTCACAGGTAAGAGAGATTCTGTTTCCTGAGTAATAGAGTTCTATTTCCCAGATAATAGAGGTTCTGTTTCCCAAGTAATAAAGGTTCTGTTACCCAGATATTAGAAGTTCTGTTTACCAGGTAATAGAAGTTCTATTTACCAGGCAATGGAAGTTCTGTTTATCAGGCAGTAGAGATTCTGTTTACCGGGTAATAGAGGCTCTGTTTCAAAGGTAATAAACGTTATATTTCCCCAGGTAATAAAGGTTTGTTTTTAGGTAATAGGGGTTTTGTTTGCAAGGTAATAGAGGTTCTGTTTACCAGGTAACAGAAGTTCTTTTTCCCAGGAAATAAAGGTTCTGTTTCCTAGGTAATAGAGGTTCTTTTTCTTAAATAATAAAGATTCTTTTTCTTAAATAATAGAGGTTCTCTCGCCTAAGTAATAGAGGTTCTCTCGCCTAGGTAATAGAGGTTCTGTTTTCCAGGTAACAGAGGTTCTGTTTCTCAGGTAATAAAAGTTCTGTTTTCAAGGTAATAGAAGTTCTGTTTCTCAGATAATAATAGTTCTGTTTCCAAGGTAATAAAAGTTCTGTTTCCAAGGTAATAGAGGTTGTTTCCTAGATAATAGATGTTCTGTTTCCCAGGTACTAGGGGCTTTTCTTCCCAAGATATATAGGTGTTGCTTCCCAAGGTAACATATGTTCTGTATCCCAGGTACTAGAGTCTTTTCTTCCCAAGATAATATAGGTGTTGCTTCCCAAGGTAATATAGGTTCTGTTTCTCAGGTAAAAAAGCTCTGTTTCTAGGTAACAGAGTTTCGGTTTCATGGAAAAACGGTAGGCTCTGTTGAAACAGCACTTTAACAGTCCTTGTGACATAAAATGCAAATATAAATGAACCAGGTTGCTCGTATTTGTCTTTAAAATACATTCTAGTCATTAAAAAAAAACTTACAATCCTTGGAGGACCTGGACCCACCTTTCCAAATCTTTGTAATCATCTTTTTTTTTTTCTGGCTTAAGGTAATTACGTCAACGTACGCAGAACGTTCATAAGCAGGGAGAACTACAAGCTTATAACGGGGAGGTTACAGAGCTACAACTGCATATATTCATATGTATATATATATATAAAACCACATCACAATGGGGGAGTAATGACGCTCATCAATAATTTATTAATGGGGAGCAAAGCCTTGTGCGAACGCGCCCCTGATATTTCATGAAAATAATATGCATTGCACAGGGTATTTTAGAATATTGTATAGCATACATTATGTAATAATTATAAATAGGAAATTGAAGTATGTGTTTGTTTGTGTAGATTTTTATAGCGCAAGAGCATCTGGGCTATACCGCGCCAAACGTGGTATGTGTCATCGCATTTTTTTCCTTTCTTCACTTAATGTTTCTTTCCGACCTGTGCAGCGCATTTCAGAAAAAAAAAAAGCAACTAATGAGTTTCTTCAAATACTCGAATTCTTCAAAAAATACCAATGTAAACAATACTGGGAAGAATACAAAAAAACAATACTGGGAACAATACAAAAAAAAAATAATACTGGGTACGGCGATATACCCTTCAAAATTGGAGCTGTTGCTAAATTATTGGAAATTAAATTATATACATTAATTTCAGTAGATTAATTAATTTTGTAATTAAATGGAAATATAAGGAGTTATGTATTGTTAAGCGGTTGATATTGAACAAGTTGAGTATTTCTGGAATAATACAAAACTGATTTTACTTGACAAAGGAAGCAATCGGCTCCCGAAACGTCGTTGAAATAACGGTTGTTAATATAAGAAGGCTTAATTTTCTTTTACACGGCTCAACCTTTCAAAGGCGATACTTGTTGGAGTTGTCCACACTATTCTAGCAAGTCACGTGACTCGCGTTAAGCCAGCGTCATTCACTAAGGCGTTGTGTCGCCTCAGGCAAAAAGCTTATTTCGACGCCCTTCGTGTGTTCTGGGCTTAGCTTATGGGGGGTGGGGGTCTTCGTTTGCTCTTCACGTTTTGATACACTGCAAGAAGGACGCCCTGGGCGTCTGCCCAGTTAGCTCGCGCTTGGTCCGGCACTGTTTGGAGTAGCAGCCTTTTGTTAAGGATTACCTCAACGAATGATGAACAGTTAGCGCTGAACTTTTCGGTGTTGACCTTTCACCGTGAAAGGTTAAGGTTGAACGATTGTTTTTCTGTCTAAGGTCGAAGATTACGCGTTTGCATACTAAGATGACATAAGCTATCGCTCAAAGATGGCCAAATGTCACTGAGGTCAAGAAACTAACTGGTTCTTTGATTGAAGAGAATTTCGATAGTAATTGTAACCCAATTATTACATGCTAGAAATATACTTATTGTACAAACAATATGCGCAGGAGCGTAGCGTGTTAAGTGGGTAAGTAGGCAGGCAAGTAGGTAAGTGGGTGTGCATATGTATGCCGTCTGTCTGTATGTATGTGGAACTGCTGAAAATGTTGTTGCACGTGTTGCTCAATACTATTCACTTCATAATCATTCCCCATGTTACACGAATGTCACTTCATAATCATTCCCCATGTTACACGAATGTCACTTCATAATCATTCCCCATGTTACACGAATGTCACTTCATAATCATTCTGCATGATATAATGTTGACTCCATAACCATTACATCACAGGGAGAAATTGACTGCTTATCGGTCACGGCATGGGAGGGGTAAGACGCTTGTGGAGGGAGCATATATTGTCTACAAGTACATATATTGAAGCTGGAAACAAGAAAACAGCTATTTTGGATCCCGTTTTTATCTTTTGTTGTATGAACGAAATACACAAAATTCCAAAAATTAAATATATATATATATAATCATCAACAACCATTCTCAATCCACCACAGGATGGAGGTCTCTCTGTTTTCACACATACACGTAGTACGGTGAAAGAAATACAAAGGAAATGGCCTTAAGCGCAGAATGTTGGCCAAACGGGTTGGCAAGCTGGACCTACAGTTTCATGAAAATTCCGAACTTCGGTCAGTACAGCTGAGATCATTATTGCTAAAGGCGGACTTGTTGGTCACCCTCCACGGAGTGATCGCTACCGGGCTGCTTCTAAGCAACCCTCTAACGAGTGCTCGTATTCTTGAAGTGGACAACTGTAGGAATATACATTATTCATTCATTCACTCATTCACACATACATACATACACACGCATACGCACCTTACTAATAATAAGCGCAAGATAAAAAGAAGAGTGACAAAACCACTTTTTGAAAACTGCATAAAAAGCAAAAGACATCGCTCGTCACTTTCAAGAAGTTTAAAAAGTGGAAAAAGAACAAGCAAGAAGAAAGTGGGCATAAAGGAAATATTAATGTATTTTTCTTGACATCTTTATCGCCTTTCATTGTCATATGAGGATTGTTCCTGTATTTAACAAGGGCGTGAAATTGAGCATGTTTTATTTTCCATGTCACAAGTGATGTTCTTGCGTGTTATGTGTTCACTCCCCTTTGAGCGGGTCCCTTTCTCTCAGAGAACTGCCGCACAAAGACTTTTTCAGAATTACGATTCCATTTTATCCGAACAATGACGTCACCATTTGAAATTGACATTTTCAATAAGCGAAACTGCTCAAACGTGTGTGCGTGTCCAAGCCATTCTATTGTTCGAAATGAAACAAATAAACGAAGTTGTATTGGGAAGAATGGTATGGAACGATAGCTAATCGTTGTTTCCCAACTGTTGTGATTGGTACGTGCAATAGCGGATTTTGGCACTGTCATCTCTAGGCGGGGAAAGGGGCGGGGCAGATTAGAAAGATGGGATTCGAAATTCTTGGGGGAGGGGCCCCATACATATTTAACAATATCATCTTAGTATTACATTGATTACCATTGCGGTACTTTAAATTCATTGAGGTGAATTCAAACCCCGTTAGATCCAATAATGTATGAATGCAACGTGGTTTTATCACTCAAGTTAAATCTTTGACCACATCTTCGAGGACTCGTAATGCAGTCTTTAGATCCAAAGTAACAAAGAACTATTTTAAAAGTCCTAAATTAAACTCGCTGCTATTCAAATAATTGTTGAAGGGCCCTCTAAGCATATAAGTCGGAGTGCAATAAATTCTTAATAGAGCTATACTCGCGGCAAAGCTAACCTGGAACACTGTTAAGGCTACGACGACCTATTCGCGCCCGTGCAACGAGTATTCATTCGCGAATTGGCGAAAAATGAGGTAACCCTCAACCTTATTAGACTATTTATCGCCTAATTTGGAATGCAGAAAAACGCGGTTGCTAAAATTCCACGCGCCAAATTTACCGCCAAGCGAACAAGGTCCTCTGAATGGTTAATTACTTGAATGACGTCAGCGCTCACTATAATGATTCTTTTTCCTAAATTTAATGAATACCAGATTTTAATTACACAAATATGCCTATGTTTTATGTATTTGAGCATTATTTTAATGTTTCATATAGGAAATGTAACTTCTATTGACTCTGCTAACGTAAGAAAGGGCGAACTATATCGCACTGGCGGAATCATACTGCTCTGTGCCTTATCAGTATATCACGTTAGCTTTGCCACGAGTATAGCTAACTAGCTAGAGAAAGAGAGAGAGAGAGAGAGAATGATCGCCAACACTTTTCAAGTGACCGTGATACAAAAGTAATTGCTTAAGGACACCACCTGGAAAGGACCATATCTGTAATGCATGAATAGTCAAACAATTTCAGGGGTAGCCGCGGAACCAAGGTGTCCGGGATAAAGAGTTTCAATGTATCTTAAAAATTCCGCACTTCATTTATATATTAAGAAACAAGTGATTTTTAGTTGAATTCCAACAGTTCATCGGTTATTTGAGTTTGTATGGCGCGAGAATTTGAAAGCTCGTGATTTGTCAAAGGCTTCCTTGAGTTTTATGGCGTAAGAACACTATGCGTCATGCTGCGCCAGCGTGATGTGTCAAACACTTGTTTGAGCTTTATGGCACAAGGACATTAGGCGTCATGTTGCGCCAGCGTGGTGTCAAACGCGTGTTTAAGTTTTATGACGCAAGGATACCAAGTGTCATGCTGCGCCAGCGTGATGTGTCAAACGCTTGTTTGAGTTTTATGACGCAAAGATACAAATATTCATGCTGCGCCAGCGTGGTGCGCCAAAGCAGAGCACTATGAGTGAAAGCTCTCGAATTTAACTATCGAGCCGCCGAGTTCAATCGTTTTAAATTTAACAACTGAGCTTTTCAGAATTTAACGTTAAATCAAGCACTGATATTGTAAATTCAATCAAAAAGTGATGATGATGACCATCCCTTTGAATGGTTGAAAGCATGTTTATATATTATTAAAAAAAAAAAGATTTAACCACTTCAACGATGTTCTAAATCTGATTTATACTTTGTGGTGTAGCGATCTGCATTTACATTATATGCATATTTTCTCCACATAGATTATTATTATTAATTAACCTAAATATAGACTCACGCACAGTTCAGCACTCTGATGGGGATAATTAGAAGTTATTTTTTCCCCTCTCGTTTTTTTCCCTTTTTCTAGACACAAACACTGTTTTGAATAACGCCCTTTAAGAACTTTTTGAAGAGCCGACGCGATGATATGCAGGCCGGCTTTTTTTGTGAACGAGAGTAAAAAAATGTTTAAAGTGGGGAAAATGTAAAAAAAATAGGGATATCAATCATGGTTCTTCCAAAGACATATTTCTTTTTCTGCTTTAGTGAAAGGATCTGTTAATAGCTTTTGTTTTCGTTAGTTTGGGAGAAATGACGCTCGCGTGTTACTGAGACAATGGTAGGTCTGCTTTTGTAGGGATTTTTTTTCCCTGCCCAGCCATTTTTTTTTAATATTTTGGCGTCTTACAATCAGCAGACATATTTACAATCTGTGCAAGATTTGAGCTGCTAGCACTGATTGTATCAGGTCTGTACTAAGACAAGCGGGGTGGGGGATCGTAAAACATAATCATATGTTCTTCAGGGAGCCTCATTCTATGCTATGAAAACTATTTGAATATTGGACTGTGTGTTTTCAAATGGCCAAATTAATCACAAAAACGTGTACAATAAGCTTTCTCCGTTTACGACTTTCACGAGAGAAGGAGAAAAACCATTAGCCCACAGAGTTTCCCAACCTCAGGTCGCGACCCAAATCGTGGTCGCGGGGGAGTTGAAGCAGGGTCGCGAGAGGTCTATGGATGGCCCGAAAAGTATTATTAAAAGGATTTTTTTTTTTTTTGACGATTTTTATTATGAGGCGGGAAAAACATAAAATTTGGAAATGTGTTAAAATATTTCAGATATTCCCTAAAACTTCTCGAAAGCCGTTAATAGTAAAAAATTGCAGCCAGGCTCCATGTCAGTCTGATTCATCCATGATTGATGTGATTCATTCATGATCGATCTGATCTATCCACGATTCATCTAATAAAGAAGCGAAACCACGGTTGAATCACTTTTGATCGCCGCATTTGCAGCAGCGTTTCTTAAGTGATGAACAAATATATATCAAAGAATTAACAATTTACCGATATATCGATTAAATCGATGGAACATCGATGTTCCAATCCTAGAGTATGGTCGCGAGTTTACTAGCCATTTAGAGACGCGGCAACAAAAAGTCTGGAACCGCTATGTTAGTCGAAACATGCGTAATTCCACGAAGCATTCACCCGGTTTTTCCGGAAAATTTCGTCGTTAAACAGAAGTTCCGTTAATTAAAACGACGTTATCAAGAGAAGGTTGATTGCACTTAAAAAAATAGACAAGTCTTTGCTGAAAAAAGAAAAGGACAAATTAATATTTTATTTAATTCGTTTGGCAACAGAAAGAGAGTTTAGAAAATAATTGCTTGAATATGATAGATGGAAGACACATCGGGAAGAACTCCGCCCCTTGTTTCCATATTAGCACACAGTATCTGACCCTTCCCCCTTACCAATTCCCTCTCCCCAATAACGATGACTGATTGGCCCACACGCCGACCAATCAGAAAGGAATGCGAAATTCAATCTAGAAATCGGACACGAATCACAGATCAAATTTAAATGAATGTCTTCCAATCTGCAATACGGAGGTGGATCTACATCAATGGATGACGGAGCGTATGGACACTTGAGAGCTGCTGCGACACTGGATACCTATGGCTAGAATGTCCCTGCATTTTGAAAAAGCTAACGAAACTTCAAAATTGCTTTTCACTACTGTGCTTCCACTTCGAAAAGCTAGAATTTAAGTATATATCGTTAAAATAATTATTCTAAAAAAAACAATTGTAGGGCTAATTTTATTTTTAATGAAAAACATTTGCACTCCTATTTACTTCTAGTTTAAATTCTATTTTTAAACTAGATTGAATGTAGTAATTAATTTGCTATGCAATATTGTGCTACCATTAATATTTAGTACGTTGGTAGTCAGGCTTAAATAATTAAATTTAAATAATAATAAATCAAATTAATAAATTATTAAGTTAATAAATTAAAATAATAAATAATTAAATTAACCAATTAATAATTAAATTACCAAATAATTAAATTAATAAATTATTAATAATAATAATAATTAATATCGTGACATCACTGAGTACATTTTAAGGTGTGCAGAGGGAGTTCTAGATGAGATTTAAACTGTATAAGTAATTCCACGTGAGGTTATTCTTTATCTTAGTATTGTGAAATACATCTATGTACAATACTAATGATAATAATAGAAGGTATTTAAAAATACTTTAATACCACAGTGAAATCTCGATGAGAATCGTCATGTTTATCCGTGCAAACGGAAGTCCAAGCGAAAGGCAATAGCCCAAACTTCAGGCTATTCATTAATAACTTACATAGTTTACATACAAAAGGTTAAACACTGGTAAAATAGCAATGAAAAAGATCACTCAAGCTTTCGGACGCTTTCAGCAGCAGTCCTTCATCAGGAGTCATTACTCCTGATGAAGGACTGCTGCTGATGCGTCCGAAAGCTTGAGTGATCTTTTTCATTGCTATTTTACCAGTGTTTAACCTTTTTATGTAATTTCCTCCCTGGTACCCTGTATTTTATTTCTAACTTACATAGTACTGCAGTACACAACTTACATGAATAAATTACTAAAACAAGATATTGTGTTATGAACAAATATTCCGAAAGATTTTACAACGAAACAAAAAAAATAGCACTTATTACGTACTGTGGAAGATGATTTATTTTTACTTTATGACGTATAAAAATAAATTCGGAAGATTTTGGGAGACTGCTTTTCAAAAGCAGGTGAACACAGCTTTAGATATATCCTGTTTTTCCAGAAAAATGCATTTTTTTTTCCTTTACACAAAAGTTTTTTGTACCATTATCCGATGAGCCGTACGCATTAAATCGGTTGCGGGGTGTTTCACACCCCACAACTTACAATATGTGGAAAGTTTGTTTGTTTTTTGGTTTTACGGCTCAAAGACTACAGTGGTCATGCTGCGCCGGGACCTACAGTTTTCCGAGGAATCCGAACCTCTTAAGGCCTGGGGAACCAAACCCCGGACTACAGTGAGCAGTGCGATCTTTTATGAGATCTCTGAGTAAGCGTTCTTTTTGCACTGCTGGGAGTCGAACCCGGATTAGCCGCGCAATAGGAGAACGCGTTACCACACTGCGCCACCGCAGGGCACCAATATGTGGAAAGAACCGTTCATTCTTGCCTTTGAAACTGACCAAATTCTTTCCTGTCACAATCTTTTGGGGTAGGGTGACAAAGTGAAAATTCCACTTATTGTTCCCCGTAAAATTGGACATTTTTAATGAAATAATGCTATATAATTAGATGGGGTGCAAAGCACCCCGCGCAAGTTCTTGTTCCTCTAATCCGCGCGCCCCTGCTCACGGTTTAAGCGCTGTCTTTAACATTGAATGTGCATATTGATTGATTGATTGATTGATTGATTGATTGTTTGTTTGGCTTTTTTATGGCGCAAGAACATCTGGGCTATACTGCGCCATGAATGTGCATATACTTTAGACGGTGAAAACGAATCTGTCCGTATTAACGAGAGATACATTTTAAGCGAAGTCGTATTAATAAAATTTCGCTGTATTAAATTTGTCGTTTTAAAATCAGGTTTAATATATAGGTTTGTTAAAATTAATAAGCATCTTATTCAGCATGTTTTAAATGTAATAAAATTATGTAATGTACACACAAAATTCGCTGTGAAATTACATGAAAGATAATATTTGATTATTTAATATAAGCATGGCCGGATAAATGCCAGCGGAAATTTAACGTATTGCAATTTAGTAAGAAACGGCA
>QLNU02003225.1:21671201-21681423 GCA_006491805.2 Dysdera silvatica | reverse complement strand
GTTCGGATTCCTCGGAAAACAGTAGGTCCCGGCGCAGCATGACCATTGTAGTCTTTGAGCCGTAAAACCACAAAACAAACAAACAAACTCACAATAAAGTTATTGTGAAATAAAACATTGTTCAAATACTGTCTTCCGCCACTCTATATCTACAAACAAGATGAATGGATGGATATGAATGGGAGCACACACAACGAAAAGCAATTGCCCAAAGCAGACATGCCACACTGTGGACACAGAGAGAGACCTTCATCCAGCAGTGTTAAAGCGATTGGTTTAGATAACTGGTGGTCTTTGAAGGTAAACCCAAAGTCAAAATTTATACACACTCGCTGTAAATTTCTCTACACCTCCAGATATTATATACTCAAGTCACGAAATTTGGCCCCAGCGTCTGCAGTTCCGAGAGGAAGGGAGCCATTAACCTTTACCACGTCCACACAACGACTGCGCTTGAAAGCAAAGTGAAACGGTAGTTAGTTAGCATGAAAAAGGGAGAATATGGTTCGGCCTCCATTGAACAGCAAGAGAATTTTTGTACAGGTATGAAAAATTCATAAAGGCTGTAAAAAGATCCTCGAATTTTGAACTCCTATCTCTTTGGCATCTCGTCCTCTCGGTAGTGGACCCTGCAATCTGCTGCCCGATCCATCACAATCTGCAAGGGCCTGACGCTCTCGCGTTGTTTGCCACAGAGTGAAGACCCCTTTTCACAACACGCCAAAAAATGGCGGCAATTGCGCGGGAGATTGCCTCAGCCACATTCATGATGGTGTAAAAAAGAAAGCAGCGACTAATGCGGAGTAATTGGTTGACGGATGAAGACATCAAACATGAAAGGATAGATGGGGCAAGGAAGATTGCGCATTTCAGATCTGCCAAAAACATGATTGAGAACAGGGTAAAGTCAATGCAAGCACTTGAACATCATGTAAAATACCTGCATAATCTGTAAGAAAAAGAGAGAGAATAAAAAAGATGGAAAAAATATATTTAGACTACAGAGGTGGTCCACATCTCTATTGAATCGTTTTATTTGTTAATAAGAAAGGGGCGGAGCGAATCCTCCTGCGTCCTAACGCATTACTATTTTAGGTCGGGAATCCTCCTGCGTCCTAACGCATTACTATTTTAGGTCGGGAATCCTCCTGTGACATAATGGTAATGCTTTTCGTAACCACTAGCAAATACACAGGACTTGCTTTTTTCCCCAAATGTGTAGTCCGGAGTTCGACTCCATACGCTAGTAGTTCTCAAACTTTTTCAAGCCGCGACCCACTTTTATAGTAGCCAAGTAATCCGCGACCCCCTTTTATAGTAACCAAAAGATCTGTCCGCCGCCGCCACATTTGCATAATAAAAGCATTTTTAACAGAGTAAAGAAAACACATTAAATATAAAAATATATTAATTATATATATTAATGTATATTATAGATATAAAGTTAACAACCATTAGTAGAATATTGCAATGTAGCCATGTTGAAATATAAAAGCGTTGGAAACATTTGGTATGAAATTCCTTATAAAAATAATTGCAACAAAAAATAGTTTCGGCCATTCTCCAGAAACCTGTTCACGACCCCCAGGTTGGGAACCACTGACCTAAGCTAAAGAGTCCTTATTTATTTTATGGCGCAGGGATACCAGAGCTCATACTGCGCCGGGATCTATATAGTTTTTAAAGGAATCTGAACTCCTTAAAGCCTCGGGAATTAACCTCTGGACTACAGTAAGCAGTTCGCCAGTAATTTTTTTTTTTATCGTTAGGATTCAAACCAGAGTTAACGGCATGCCAGGCAAACACATCAAGACACCAGGGAACGAAAGAAAGAGATTCGCTTCCCACTGAAATATGAATTCCAAGGCGCAATATGATTTTGGACGCCTTGTGTCATACAGCAAAAACTGACCAACAAGGGGATTGTGAAGTCCTTGATTCGTCAAGAATATCCCCTCGGAAGAGCCTTAATAAACTATGTATAGGGTGTAATGGAATTAATGGTCAGAATTTTAAGGAGTGATAGTACCAATCAACACGAACAATATTAGATATGGAACCTAGGGTCGTAAACCACTTACAACGCCAGTTCGAAAACAGTCCAGCATGAACGAATATTTACAACCAGTGCATGAGAGGCACAAAATACAACACACGTTAGCTGATCCACTGCGTAGACGATGGGGGCATTGGTTGTAAATATTTGTGCATGCTGGACGGTTTTAGAACTGGCGCTGTGAGTGGTTTACGACCCTAGGTTCCATATCTAATGTTTCATCTTGATGGGTGCTATCACCCCTTAAAATTCTGACCATTAATTCAGTTACACCCTGTATGTGTGTGTATATATATATATATACAGTAAAACCTCGATGTCGTCACTCAAAGGACCAAAAAATTGTGACGACATAAGCGGAGTTGTGACTGAGGGCAGAAAAATTGAAAATATATTTAATGTACGTTACTGTAACAATAGTTTAATTTAAAATTTATCGTAACATTCTTATCAGTAACAGGCCTATACATTAATTGTCAGAAGTACAATACCCTACGTAAGTTACAAAAACAAGTTACTTTACCTCGGTTTGTAGCTTTGTTTGAACATCCAAAGTTTAATACTACTTTCTATAGATAACTATTAAGTTACTGAATATTTGTTTCATTTTGACTGAATCGAACACTTCAGGGGCATAATCTGGAGGGGACAAGGGGGCACATGCCCCCAGTTTTTCTTTTTAGATCAGAGGCCAAATTGTATTTTTCCACCGAATCTCTTTTTGTCTGTTTCTGTTTTTTTTCCACCCTCCTCCCAGTTTACACTATTTTTAATCTCCCCAAATTACGCCTTGGGAACACTTGTTAGCACAATTATCTTTTTTCTCTCTAAAATATTTAATGCCCTGAATTTTCATGATATGTGGTATTTTGAACTGACTAAATCTCTTGGGTGAGTGGGCGGGGGTCGTGGGGGTTGAGTTGGCTGTTCTCTAGGCCTTTGAAAAATGTTCTCCCCTCTGCATTTTCCTGGAATCTATGGGATTGGTAGGAGATAGGGGATACGGCGTGTTTTGAACTCCGGTTCCCCTGTCTGAAATAATGTAATGAACTCCGGTTCTATTTTTTCACGCTTCCCGATTTCAGTCTTAACCTTCCATCACTTATGTTGTCACTTACTGTCCCTCTTAACCTTCTTCACAGTGAAAAGTTATCCGGAGTAACATTTGAATTGGAGACGAATTATCCGGAGTAGCATTTGAATTAGCGACGAGTTGTCCTGAGTAGTATTTGAATTAGTGACGGGTTATTAGGAGTAGTATTTGAATTGACGATGAATTATCCGGAGTGGCATTCGAATTAGAGATGAGTTATCCGGGGTAGCATTTGAATTGGCGACGATTTATCCGGAGTGGCATTTGAATTGGTGACGAGTTATCTAGAGTAGCAATTGAATTAGTGACGGGTAAACACGTGTTTAATTACTTTGTCTGTGAGAGATAGACGGGACCGAAAAAAACCGGCGACTTATCCGGACGACGACATATCGAGGTTTTTCTCTACATATAATCAACAAACATATTCAGTCCACTGCGGAATGGAGGTCTCTCCGTTATCCCCACATACACGTAGTATGGTGAAAGAAATACAGAGAAGTCGGCCTTAAGTTCCCCACGTTGGCCGGACGTGTTGGCAAGCTGGACCTATAGTTTAACAAAGGTTGCGAACTTCGGTCACCACAGTCGAGGTCCTGCGCTAAAGCGGGACTCGTTCTGTCACCTTCCTACAGAGTGACCTCTGCCGGAAGAGCTGCTTCGAAGCGGCGCTTTCTCGAGAGATGATATTCTTGACAGTGGACGGATGTGGGACTATATATATACTTAAAAGTCGACTGTCTATTGTCTAACTGGACATGTATTGCGATGGCATTGCCTTGCACTTCTTTCCTCATCGACGGATATATACCCTTCACGTGGTCGGTTGTCACTGTTCAGAGTTCGTAGTTATATGCAGATCATATTATGTACGTGAGTTCGTAGCCGAAGATAATAAAAATGCTTTTAATGAATGTTCAAATGCATATAAAGTTGATGGAGGTTTGCCATATTCTTTGGCTACATCGCCTTTCCATGATCCTTTATCGATCTCAGAAATTATCCCATTTTTTCTTTCAGAGGAAACTGCTGTCGTTTCACTTTAACCACATCACTGCCGAAACAACGGAAAAGAAAAAATCGCAACTAACACCGGACACAGATGACATCAGAATAGACGCTGAGCATTCCTCTCACTGCCCCATGTTAGCTGTTTTTTATATACTTAGCATGAGGTGACTCGTGGGAGGAATAGAAACCGAAAACAAATTAAACAATAAAAGTAGAATCCTAAAATGCGAAAAAACGTCGATTCAAATGCTACTCGTACCTTCACCGTTATTCAAAAAAAAAAAAAGACACAGACAAACAGACAGACATCCTGCTTGCATTTTGAATTCACTGTGTGTCTTTCTCTATGTACACTCTTACACTCATGTCTGAGTGTCTTTCTCTATGTAATTGAAAAAAAAAAACTTTAGACCTAGGATACGTTTTTTGATATAACCATGGACGCCGACGGCATTAAAATATTGGGGGGGGGGAATATGGTAGAAGGCATTTTGTTTGAAATTGGAAGGGGACATGGAACTCTAATACCAACATTAGGGGACGTGTCCCCCCCTTTCCCCGCTAACGATGCCCCTTGCTGTAGGTTGAGTGATTGTTTTGCTCTAAGTGCCGCAGCGAATTTGCATAATCTCTGGTTGTTCCAAAATTTCAGTATTATTTCAGAGACATTTAAGAAAATGTCTAACATCGCTAAAGGGGCCAAGGGTGTTTGCAGAAAGGATAGTTGAAGATTGACTGGAGGTAATGGACACAAATGGATTACAAGTGCAGTTTCAATACATAAATGCAAATTAAGAAATGTAAAGTTCGATTGCAAGTACAAAGGTATAAAATATAAAAGTACAAAGCAACAAATGCAACCAGCAAGGGTAACAGAAGTTGCTTTTGCTTTTGTCGGAGAGGGGGGGCCGAGAAAGAAGAGGAACTGGAAGACGTAATTATTAACTAGTTATTAGCAAATAAATGACAATAATTTAATTATTTATTGGGGACTCCAAATATTCCCCATAGCCTCATATGGTCCAGAACAGCAATAGAATTAGACGTTAATGTGTAGAACCAAAAATCTTGTTTAAATCAAAAAAATTAGGAAACTAAGGTCAAAGATTAGTGTAGAATAAAAGAATATACTAAGAGTAAGAACAAATGTAAATTTCCCAAAAACAAAAGGTTTATTAAATGCAAAAATGTGACATTGCCATGTTATTGAGAGACTTGGCCTAAATACCGGAAACGCCGAATGCAAAAACCACCGCCCGAAATAAAACAAACGATATTATATCGTAGCAAGATTTTTTCTGGGGTGGGGGGCATCGTTCCCTCGCCCCCACTTCCGCCGCCCCTGACAACAAAGAGCTTTCGTTATAACCGAATTTTTAAAAAAATTAGTTCAGTAAATCGGACATTTTAATATATAGCCTTAATAGCATCGAAAACTGGAATTTGTCATATTTTCGGAATAACGGATTTTTGGACGCTTCAGTATTTATGTTAATGAGAAGAGATGCTATATTATCATATTCTATGTTGTAGCATTTTTAGTACTATTGTGTCGATTTTAGTATTTTAATATCTTTGGTAGTTCTGAACACTCCTATTTTTTAAGTAATTGAAGTATTTAATCGAGATTTTGACCTGTTGCTACAAACCCTGTAAAAGTAATTGTTGCACCTTAGCAATGAAATTTCAATATTGAAATTAAGAATATCCGTTTATCCTCCGACAAACGCCTACTCCTGTTATTTAAATTAATAATAATAATAATAATTTCGTCATGAAAATCGAATCCATTTTCAAAACCTGTCGCGTCATGTATGTCTTAACCGGATGCACGTAAATTCTGATGAAAAATCGGCCGCTTCCTAGAGGTGCTCGTGTAATAGCGAGTTCTGTAATTGTATGCATAGGTCCTTTCGATATCTATAAACCGAGGTCCAGTGATGCCATTACCTCTGGTTGGCCAACCATAGCATGTCTGGAGCTGCAAGATGAATGATGACGGATTGAGCCCAAACCGTAGGGACTTTACCTTCTTCAGCCAGACGATGCAGAGGGAGTGGATTTGTCCCCTCCTTCAAATTGATAGACACCATAAAAAGAAGGAAAACTATATCATCTTACACGGGTAAAAAAATTAATAAACTGGAAACGATCATGCAACTAAACCCAGTCAATTACACTACTCATTTTCCCTACACTCGTCCTTTTTTCCCTCACTTCATTTTCGTTTTTCCCTCGGTCAAATTAAGGCCTTTTTTTTTAACGATTGAGACATCTTTTCTGGGTGTATAACACGAGATCTCTTATCACAAATTCTTTTCACGAAAAAAAGGAAAGTGAACAATGGAATTTTACCGTTTCTTCTTTGCAGATTTTCTACTTACTTTTCTTCCTTTTCTTTTTTGAAATTTTACTTCTTTTCGGACGTGAGATTTGGCATCATGGTACTAAAATCAGCAAAAACGTGCACCTGGTTCTGAGAATAGAAAATTTTTTATTCTTATAAGAGTGTTGATTTCGGCGATGCATAAGAGATTGTGATATTCCCCATAGACATCCAAACATTTCCTTAACACACACTTATTTATTCAAATGATACATCCATAATTTTCTGACGATCGAAAAGTTTTATTGTAATGGGGGGTTACAATCCCCATCAACACCCCCTGCATACGCCAGTGTATTTAGGAGTATAGACCAACGAGCGCACCATACTAAAAACACGGATTTTCATCCAATCATTGAAATAGCGTTGAGGTAGATTGTTGCCGAGAATCAGGGGCGCCAGTTTCCTTCGGCCCCAAAAAAAATTTTGTGGGCTGCTTAAGCAAGTTTTTTCGTTCAGTGTCTCTCCAATATTTTCTTTAATTTGGCGCCCCTTCCGAGGATAGTGGGTATTAAAAACCTCACATGCTGTTGTTGGCCATAGAGTGATGCCGGTATTCTGCATAACATGGAGGTAAGAAAGGAATAGAGCGACTCATGATGACCCAGTGGGCTAGTCGACGGAATTCTACTTGTTGCTTTTGGCAAAAAATTTTCCATTCCCAGTAGCAGGGCAAAGGGGCGAATTGCCTTTAAAAGCGTGACAGTCTTTCGCCCGGCGGCGAATATCTGGTGCCACTTCCCCTCCTATATTTTCCGCGACTTTTGTTCATGATGACGGGCGAATATATAATTTGGAGAAAGGGAGGCGCAAAAAAATCGCTATGTCCAGGGTTTCTAGCAACGTTAAGTCCGGGCTTGACGTAATATATGTGACGCAATAATGTGGTTTGACCCTTGGACACACTGGCGATTCGAAGGGGGGGGGATGATCGCCCCTCCTTAAGCCGGGATTATATCATGGAAAATGAAATGTATATTACCGGACACTTGGCTTAAAATATGGGAATCGGAAACAAATCGCCCCCTGGAAATATTTCTGGATCCGCCACTGCTTGGCCACACCATCAAATATTGTTATTTCTTAACCAGTGCTAGCCCACAAGGAGCGGGTTTTTTTGTTTTTTTTTTGAAAAACTGTTTTTATTAATCATACAGCCAAGCTACATCATACCATTTTACTGTTTTTATTTACAATCGTTTTGTTTTTATATTTTATCAAATAAAATTCTGTGAAATTACGTAAAATAGTATTGAAAGAAATGATACTATATGCAACAAATTTTAAGTAGTTATGTATTTTTTAATGAAAGCAGCATTTGTAGACTAGCATGTATTTGCTGAATCACATACGCTGAGAGAAATCCATCAAAGCCTCTATGTTCCATTTCCCAATCGAAGAACCTGGAAAATTCTTTTCTATGTCTGAGCAGTGATTTTAACACTAAGATCCTCCAGTCTTTATTCAGTTATCCGGGGATGGCCTGTGAAAATTATTCACCGAAGAGGGAAAATTTAACATTGATCATAAGGAAATAATATTGGTTCTATTTTTATGAGCGGGATATTCGATCATCCGTGACTTCGTTAAGTGCGGCCGACTGTATGTACGCAGTCGAACCTCATTAATGCAAACAAGCATACCGCGAATTACTTTTAACACGAACTACTGGCGTATGCAGGGGGGTGTTGATGGGGGTTTTAACCCCCCTTTCCATGACAATGAAATTTTGTATATTTAACATAGGAATATGTGAGTTGCAACTTCGTAACCCCCACTTACGAACTGACAATTTATACAGAAACAGTAACACGATTCTATATTTCCAGACAGGCATTGACACTGTTCAATTGCTTATATATAAGGCCGTTCAAATATTATGTAAGCAGCTTTAGGAGTGAGGGTGAGATTTGTTTATTTTTCTGACAATAAGAAGTGGGGGAGGTCTGCTTACGTAATACAGAAAACAATATAACTAGCACATAGAAAGTGACAACCGCCCTGATTGACTTCAATACTTGGATTTACGACACACTGCGAGTAGAAAATATAAAATACACGTAATCACATATAAATATTTAATTATTTAAACCAGTTGTTCTCAATCTTTTTCGCTCTGGGGCTCTTCTTCAAAGCTACATGTATGCCCACACCAACCCCGGCATTCTAAATATTATTTTTAATAAATGTATTTTACCAAATCCATTTCTTATATATTACACTATTTGCTTACAACGTAAGAAATATTAACAATAAAAATGTAACAAAATACTTTATAATACCACCAAAATATCTATTAACAGCGTATTAAAACTTTATGAAATGCAATAATTTGTTGTAATTGATCTCTATTTATAAATAAGCTTTGAATGTTACAACAAACTTACAAATAACTAAATAATAAAGATGTATGACATACTGCGTGTAAATCTTATGTAAAATAAAAACACCTAATTGCAGTTTAAATTAATAATTTTAATTAAGTTTAAATTAATAATTTAAACTGCGATTGTGTGTTTCTATTTTATATAGTAATTACAAATTAGTGTTCAATATTACAATAAAAATGTAAATAAGTATTATAATTTGCATCACACATTGCATTCTTATTTCAAAAGCTTATTGTTTGTTTGGCTTTTTTTATGGCGCAAGAGCATCTGGGCTACACTGCGCGCAATAAAACTTATTCCAAAAAATTAGAGAACCGAAATCATACGCAAGCATGAGAGGGGGCATTTGCGTACGCAGGGGGTGTTGATGGGGGTTGTAACCCCCCATTGCAATGAAATTTTGTATATTTAACATAGGAATATGTGAGTTGTAGCTCTGTAACCCTCCCCTTACGAACTTTCTGCGTACGCCTATGAGAGGGGGTAGGCCGCCGACTATTTCAAAGCAAGATCCCCCATATCTTGTGAAACTAAACCAGTGAATTGATCTCAACTTCACCCTCACCCCTCAGTTGAAGTATTTGGCTACGCCCCTGGTGAGACAAGATGCCAAAATTATCACACACTGCGCCAAATCTGACTCATTTTCCGCCAAGACAGGAGATTGTAACACAAGGAAGTAGATCGTATGGAATGCAGAGCTCGTGGAAGCATTAAGGACCGGTTCACGCAGAGATTGAAGGGAGGGAGAAGATAAATTTGTGAAGGGAGGGGGAGCGCCCCGGAGGTGCAAAAACGAGGCGCCTAATATCACAGTAGAACAACGATTAGGGTCATGCGAAGACCGCCCCTCGATTAACCCTCAATCTTTATCCCCCATTCATACTCTGTGCTTCGACGCCCCTGAAACCACATAACCGGCATGGGGTATCAACCCCAGGGGGTATTGGACTCGCCGCCTAAAATGTTATTAAGTAACGACACAGACTCTTTAACCTCCTGTAGAGACAGGGTGATATTGAATAGCTAGTTAGAAACAACATGGCGGAGTTTCCACCGAGTGCATGTTGGGAAAAAAAAAGAAGTATGATTTTAAGAAGCAACGGTTGGAGAATCATTGGATCCTGCAATACAGGATCCTACACACGAATGCAGCACTTGAAGGATCCTGCATATGAATGGCATCTTTGAGGTATCCCACATTTGGATATACGCATTGTCAAATTTCCCAATAGGCTATAGACTAGGGCGGCAAAATTTTGTGTATTGAGTCTGATATAACAAAA
>QLNU02003225.1:21640387-21662365 GCA_006491805.2 Dysdera silvatica | reverse complement strand
TAAATATGTAGTTAAGTTAGAATGCTTTTAAATTAAATAAAGGAAAATTGAAAATCTACATCGTTGCCATATTTAGACGTTTTCTACCTACTGCTAGTGAGTGACTCCTTCATGAGTTTCTCTATATGTATCCACCTCGCCGTCTTATTCGTGGCATTCCTAACGTGCTTTATTCCATCTGTGTGTTTGCAGACAGGCTGCGGGCAAGAGGCAAATGCTCAGGAGGCCCAAGATCCTAAGGCCCATATGATTTGGCACTAAAACTTACGGGACCTTAGGACTCCTGACGCAGACTGATATCTTTAGATCCTGTATCTTTAGATGATAATACTGATATCACTTAAACGATATTTAGATCCTGTCTGGCAGACGTTTCTTCCGTCCTCGATAGTCCGTAGCGGGAAAGTGTGAGGCGGTAACATCAAAACCTCTCCCATGATGCATTTTTCTTTAACGTCACCCACCACCAGGAGTTCGGTCTCAGCTCTGGTGGCGTGCGGATGTCTGTTTCCGGGCTGGCGGGTGTTGGTTCCAGCTCGCTTAAGACGGAGTGCTTGGGATATTCACTTTGGCCGCCGGGTGGCGGTGGATGGATGCCTGCTTCTGCTATTCTGGGACCGGACTCCGCCCTCCCTCGTAATTCGGACTTCGTCGCTAGGGCCGTGCTTGGCCTTCTGTCCATGACGGGCGTTCGTCATTGTCTTCGTCCGCTGCGATCGCTTGGGGGCCAGCTTTCGCAAACAGTGGATGATAATTTGGTATGTAATGCCTGTCCGGACTATGCTGGTCTCGCGCGCCCTGGTTGCGGGGAATGTTTTACGCCTGTTCGCTGCCGCTCGCGGCACCTCACCCACTCAACGGTGTCCGGTGGTCTCCTGTAGGAGTACCGGCCGGCCCGGGGTGTTCTTCCGCGCCATCCATCTATTTCGGCCGCTCTTCGGGGCGGACTGATCGTGGATGGCCTCCGGTCGACGTTGAATGACGACAATCATGTGAGCTGTGCGTCTCTGTACGCCTGTTTCGATCGACAATCCCCTGCAATGCCCCCTCCCCCCCAGTGTCCCTTCTCGGTCCACTGGTCGTCATTTTATGTGACAAAAGCCTGTCTGGGAATACAGCGCTGCCCCATTCGGCGGCCACCTTTCCCATTGCCCTTCTTGCAAAAAAAAAAGAAGAAGCAGGGGGAGAATACTTTGAAAAGTTCTGAAAAGATTGTAAACTGATATTGAATAAATGATTTTGTTTGTTTGTTTGTTTGGATTTTTTATGGCGCAAGAGCATTCAATATACTGTGCCAAAAATAAATGATTTAAAAAAAAATCATTCCGGAAACTTTTGGGACAAACCCTGTACCTAAACCAGTTTTCGGTATAAATGTAAATAATGCTATGAAACTTGAATTCCTCATACTTTATCTGTACAGTTGTCATAGTTCCCTCCATGAGGCCAGTGATTATATAATAATATAATTATATAATATATTATGAGCAACAGAACGTGATTTTCAATTGCTAAAATAATGAGTTAACTATTATGAAAAGATCACGGGGTTTGGATTTAGACATACAAATATTTGTTAAAAATTACCGGAATTGAAAAAGGTAATTTTAAATATTTCATGAAATTTAAAATGATTTAGTGAAAATGTAAGATATATTTTAATAGGATGGGAAATGAAAAGCTGATGCTCGCAAAGGGTTCCGTTTTATGCAGTCAGAAGAGGGGTGGGGGGAATTATGACTATATTACAAATGACCAACGGTAATGTTTTTAATATGTATCTAATATGCTTTATACGTTTAAACTTTTTAAAATTATATAGGCACACATATACAGAGAGGGGGGGGATAATGACATTTTTTTAAAAAGAAAAATTAATTTTTAAAATTTCAAGACCGGAAAATTTTCCGCAAAAAATTTTGAGGGTGAAAAATTTTCTCACCCACATCTCTAGGCATGACTAAGTCCCAACCAGTTCTCTCTTATAAAAAACTGGTCACTTTATGCAGGTGGTCAATTTATAAAGGTTCCACTGCATATTTGAGCGGGCAGTAATTGCTTTCTTCTTCTCTGTTTATTGAGCAGTTAGGTTTGAACCCCGCAGGGGCAGGAGAGCAATACTGCACTACTTTTCTCCCTATCGTTATCTGTGGCTAGCTACACTGGGTGGTTTTAGGGGCTTGTAGGCCTATACAGAGATAATGTATAATTCACGGTAATATGTTTGTGTGTGGGATCTGGCATCGCTAAAAGTATCGATTACGGCTGTGCTATCGATTACAAGTCCATTTCCGATAGTGATTGGAGATTAGGCAGATTCCCCCTTCTTAGCAGTGTCAGAATTAGTGAATCAGATTTCAGGAAGTGGGGGCCTCATGTAGTAACTCGATAGCTGTTTACGACTGCCTGGCGAGAGGTTAGGAAAATGACAAAGCTTTGGTCTCTTGCAAAAATAAGTAACAATCGTCCAGACAGCAAGGCCGGATTCACATATTTTGCGCCCCTAGGCAGAATATCTACAGGCGCCCCATTTACCCCCGCCACCTCATCTCTCCACCATTTGACCCCTCAAATTTTATGGTACATATTTTATTCTAAAGCTGCGATAAATGAAAACTTAAATAATCATCACCCGCTCAACTTGACGATGGGGAAAAAACACAACAACAATCAAAACTCGCTACATTATTATTTGTTTTCATTACTTTTTTCGACAAAATAACATTAAAAGTGTTTGAAAAAGGCAAATTGAAAACATCCTGGTGAACAATCATTATCTTACTGTTGCATTGCGTCTTGTAAGTGTTTCAGTTTGTTTGTTTAGGTGTTTTATGGCGCAAGAGCATCTGGGCTATACTGCGCCAAGGTTTCAGTTTTAACTATCGTTGTTTAGTTTTAAGGGAGACATGACCTTTACACACTTAAATTAAGATGACTTCGTGCTGATTTGTTAAACTTTATAGGTTATAAAATACAGCAAACACAATAATGATTTTTTACATACATATTCATGTCTCTTTCTTATGTAATTCAATGTAAAAATTTTTAAAAATATGTACATTTTCAAAAAAATAAAATATAAAACATAATCTCGTCGTTGAAAACTAAAAAGTCAAGTTTCGTGCGCAAGCCTGCAAAGGTATGAAATTACATGACATGATTATTTTGTCATTAAAATGTTCGTAAGATCTTATATATAATATTCCACCTAAAAAAAGTAATATAATTTGTAAAAAACTTATTTAATTACTTAATGTACAAAAAATTCACCGGATGTACATATAATTAAACCGAATTACTTATTGGTGTGAAAAGATAATGCAAGTTTTTTCTATAATATTAGGCGTAGGTCATAGCACTTGATATTTTGCATGAGTAGATCAAATTTAAAGTATAAAGCTATAACCATTTTAAAGTTATAGTGTGGTTCAATATGTAAAACCGTGATTTTGAGGAAAACGCGTTTAAAGTTTTAACTATAAAAAAAAGCAAAGCAATGAACAGGGCACTTGGGAAACAACTACAAATAAAAGTGTTTCTTTGAGTTGTCCACTTCGTTTTAGCATGGAAATGTTTCTTCTTTTCGGAAGCATAGATTAAATAATACCAAATGTCAAAAAATTAAAACAAAATGGCGACAACTACATTGAAATGATTGGATAAGTGAAAAGGTGGGAGAAAAAGGGGGATGCCGTTAAATCAAATTTTATTTATGTATTTTTTAGCGCAAGGACACGGGCGCCGTTAGTGGGGGGGGGGACCCATCCCCCCTCAATATTGGTGTTAGGGTTCCATATCTCCCTTCAATTTCAAACAAAATGCCTACTATGGCATATTGCCCCCCGCAATATTTTTATGCTGTCGGCGCCAATGCGCAAGGACAACAAAGATCATGCTGCGCCGGAAATGACATACATTAAATTGAATCGACACAATGCAAAATTATGAATAACACCATCATTTTTCACATAGGCGCCATTCACAGCAATTAGTCTAATTGCTGTGACAATGTTGAATTCTTCCTTTCTAAATTTCATATGGCGCAGTATAGCCCAGATGCTCTTGCGCCATAAAAAAGCCAAACAAACAAACAAACAAAACAAATTTCATTAAAGTCATATTGGTAGCCTCGCATATTTCAAAGCACCTGATGAAAACCAAGAGCGGATCCAGAAATCTTCAAGTGGGGGGTACGATTTGCTTTCGATTCCTATTTTTATCCAAGTGTCCGATATTTTCATTTCATTTTCCAAGATGTAATTCCGATTCATTGAGGTGCAAGTTCACCCCTTTCACCCCATCGAGGCATTCATACTCCCCCTAGATCCGCCCTTTGTAAAAAGTGCCATTCTCTAGAAAAATTTTAAATTTGCAAAATTTTCTGTTCGACCATGGCTGGCTGGTTGCGACCGGAAAATTCTGGTTTTTAGATCGGATAGAGGTAAACCTCATCAAGAACTGTTAACTAAAACCTGTGTCGTTAACCAAGAGACTTTTTCCTTACAGACACCCGTCGTTAACCAAGATCGTCGTTATCTAGGGCCGTCGTTAACCAGGTACCACTGTATTAGCCTTTTTAGATATTTAGTATTATTAAATATATTACTTAAATATATAAAAACGTCGAAGAATTTTTAACCCTTTGAGGCTTTCTGAATACCTTTCGTAACTTTTGGAGTCCCTCTGCAACAATTGATTGATTGTTTGGCTTTTTTATGGCGCAAGAGCATCTGGGCTATACTGCGCCAACCTCTGCAACAAGCGTCTGGTTAAGGGCCTGAGAGGGGAGGTGGAATATAATTTTTGCGGAGTTCATCGATGCAAACTATGTAAAAATGTATGTGCTACCGTTCAAGTTAAAGAATATATCGACATAACATATATCGATACAATTGCAACATATATCGATATAATTTTTTTTTTAATTTCAAGGTAAGTATTAAAAACATTTATACAAATAAGCAAATACGAGAACGTTTTCAGTAGAGGACATAACAAAACATACATATGTGCTTCCAAACAAGAAAAAATTAAACGATGATACGAAACCTCATTTAAAACATACAGATTGTGAAATTTATATTATATATCCTTTTTACCTTATTTTTTGTAGCAAAATTATGAATTATTCAAAGAGAAACGGGTCCTTATTTTTTTATTTTCCTAAAATAGAATCTAGAAGTTAACTGAAAGGCATTGACGTGAACATAGGCGTACATGAGGAAGTTCATAAGGGGGGTTATTGGTGCAAAGAGGCTGGTGGTGGTGTCAGAGCTAAAACTCCATATACTCATATGTTGTGTATATATACAAAATTTCATAGCAATGGGGGGGTTATAACCCTCATCAACCCCCCCTGCGTACGCCAGTGAATCTAGAAATTCAACAAAGCAATTATGGGGAGGGGAGCTAAGATAGCTTTAAGGAAATTAATGTGATGAAGTATGAGAAAATAACGCCTTTTGATAGCTAATGGGGGGAGCCTGCTGATCCCCCCCTTTTCTATGACTATGGGCGTAGGCCTATTGTTTCCAAAATTATTGGGGGGCGAGCACATATTATGGATGTTTATACATTGCAATATATGTAAAATTTAAAGTTATTGGGAGGGCTGTGCCCCGCGAATCCATGTAAATCAAGCTGAAAGAACACTGCCAGCAAAGAAATTTGAGAAATACGCGCCATAGTCTTCCTGTGAATACATGGCTCCATCTGGTGGTCATTTTCATTAAAAATTACTGTTCACATTATCCAAATCAACAAAATAATAAAACGACAGACCGGAGCTTGCTATCATTAGAGCATCCAAAGGGGAAAGTTGTAGGTTACCCAAATCTGATGATGAAAAAATGTTAACATGAAGTTCGATTTCTCGTAAAAGTAATTTAGCCCCTTCTAAATTATGGATGAACCCGCCGCCCCCCCACCACACACACACCCGAAAAAAAATTCTTGATGTGCCACTGCTTACAGTAAGTAGTAAAATTTTGCCACTGGTCCAGTGCATAAGAGATTCCGTAATGTTTCAAGGACCACTATTCCCTTTATCCAGGCCCGGCAAAAACATAAGACGAAATAGACAGCCTCCTAGGACGGCCATATTGGTGAGGCGACATCACGACAGACTTTTAAGGTGTTTAATACTATATGACAATCGTGACTCATTCTTAAGCATATAGGTAATACTCAATAGTTTGTCTAAGAGTTTTTTACATATGTAAGCATATCCTATTTTCTATTTAAAATGTATCAGTAGGTTGATTTTCTTGAAGGGAAGGGGAACTGGTGGTTCGTCAAGGGCGCCAAGTTAGCTTGCGCTGCCCCTGCCTTTATCATGCAAGTGAAATATTTTCTTATACGCTTAACAAGTGAAATAAAATTCATAAAATTTTAAAATTCATAAAATTTTACTGGTTACAAATTGGTACAAACTGGTTACAATTGGTATACAAATTATAATATATTAAAATCTAAAAATAAGAAATAAAAAGGATCGATGTATCGAGTCATCAATTTCAAGAGGAAGCAAGAGCGGAACTAGAAAATGTTTTGTTTTTGTTTTTTGGGTGGAGAGGAGGGCGAAAACAAGACTTCAAACCTAATGTAAACATCTTCCTAACCTATATAGTAGTAAGTATAAATTGGATGGCTGATAGAGCGGGGAGAGTGTGGAATCTGCGGGGAGGGGGGGGATGAGGGAGGAGGTATTGACCTTACTTACGAATATTAAATTACATATTTCAAGGTAAAATATTATATAAAAACATTATCAATAAAGACAAAGTTATAAGATTTTTTTTTTCTGCACTGTTTAATTCATAAATTAATTTATTATATTATCATCATATTTTATCTACTTGTATTGAGCCTTGATTATTCTTTTGTTTTTAGCTCGAGACACTCGATTTAGTCACAACCGTATGTGGCGGCTTTATAGAAGCACACGGCCTCCTAACTAGTTGTCTCTTCCCCAAGTAGCAATCCGCCGTAATCTTCGGATTTGTAAATTGAAGTTACTTTAAAAAAATCATGCGGCCATAAACCCCCTTCTCCAGGAGGGGGTAAAGATAAGCAGAACATACGTTTTTTTTAATTGTGACATATGTGATATAATTAAAAGTTGGGGATAGGATTTGCCGTGGAATCCCCTTGTATCCCCTCGCAGCTATGCATCTCCTCTTAAATAACCAAAACTTAAAAACATAAAATAAGATCTCTGACTTCATGGACGATGTCCACGATGATGTCTCTGAAGATGGCAAAATAATTCCTGACCACCACCATAATCATCATTATTATTTTCCGATACTATTTATACAATAGATATTAGTATATATATTATATATTTATTATATATAGGCTATTATATAACATTTATTAGATATTACTGCGAACAGGCTTCCAGCCAGGATTTCAGAAGCGGGATGCACTCAGAGCCGGCAGGATAGTAAACACGATATCGGGCGAAACCATATTTTGGCACAGCTTTCGTAATTTTTTAATAAGTAAAAAATCTGCTTTACTTTATATACAGTCGGCATCGCTTAAACGAATATTGACTGTTCCAGAAACAGTATTCGATTAAGCAGGGTATTCTATTATGCGGGGAAATAAATACACAGCTACATATGCTCAACTTTAAATATCCTAATCACTAATAGACGACTGCGCATATAATAAAAATAGTACAGGAAATAATAATAGGCCTATCTTGTACAAAAAAAAAAAGTTTGAGATACCTTTGATTAGCAACCACTCGTCGCGTCCGTGGTTAAAGTTAACAGCTCTGCTCTGCGGTTTACGGTTAAGAGGCGACTTTTATCGTAACATTAACAACATCATGATTTTGCAATCCACTGTAATACGAAGTCATGGCGAGAGCTCAAAAATCCTTCAAGAAGTGGCGGGAGGCAGATGGTTGTAAAAACAAATTATCTTGATTTTTTTGCCTTGTTTGAGCACTGATTTTAATGTTGGGATTGTCCAGTCTTCATTCGATTATCTGGAAACGGTCTTTGAAGCTTATTCGTTAAGGCGGGAAAATTTATCATTGATCCTATAGAAATAATTTTGATTCCAATGTCTTCTTATAAGCAGGATATTCGATTATCTGTTAACGGATCGAATGGGACCGATTGTGCTTATATTATAGTACACATTCTAAAGTAATTGCTTTTGCGGCAACAAATTTATTCAAAGCTTCAGTCAAATAAACTTTTTGTATCGTGTCCTGTTCAATCGATAAAATGGCAACTTGGCGCAGTATGGACCAGATGCTCTTGCGCCATAAACCATTCAAACAAACAAATAAAATGGCAAGAGATGTTAAACTTTCTTGTAACATAGTGAAATATAAATAGTTTTTTGTAAGCTTTAATTTGCTAAAAGGTTATTCTCTACCTGCAACGGTGAACGGAATTGTTAATAAAATTCGAATGCTTGTTTGTTTGTTTGGCTTTTTTATGGCGCAAGAGCATCTGGGCTATACTGCGCCAAAAATTCGAATGCTGATCCATATGTTTCGGAAAAATGTCTTCCAAATTGTGGTTGTAACTAAACTTGAGTACCTGTCCAGGTGTATTTTGTACTACCTGTATATCATTAGCATCTAAAAGAGATATAAAATACTGTTGAATATGTATTAATTCGTCATATAATTCGAAGCCATTTATATCACATGACTCTACGTCTTTCAAATACAAATACAAGTCTGTGCATTTTTTTTAAAAGATTTTCACGTGTGGAAAATAGTTCTATCTTATGTAAGAACCTCCACACACATGTTGATGTAACGTTATAGGGTTTGAAAGTGATCGTTGGTTGAGGAAATTGCTGCATCAATTTTACGGAAGAAATACGTTCGTCTTAAATGACAGTTCTGGATTTGTTTGTCCATCATTTTTTCCTTTGTAATCAAAAAGAGTTTCCTTCTATCGACTTTCTTTTTTCGACGACTGTCCCATTTCCCAAGTGGGTCAAAATTGGCGTTTGGCCCATGGTGCGAAAAGTTTCAAATTTCGTCGCCTTTAACGACGTATTCCATAATATTTTAAGAGGTCAGCGTGGGAGACTGTCTTTTCTCCCAAACTGCATTTAGAAATTGAGAACTGTTTTAGAGGGTCAGCCTTCTGTTTCTGAAAGTCCAGGGGAAAAGAAGTGGTGTGAAACACTTTTTGTAATTGTACTGTATAAAAATGGACTATTATTTAACATCTTGAAACGGTGCTTCTCCTGATCAGGGTTGTTCATTGGTTGATCATTGTAAAATGTATGATTTCCTAAAATTTTGTCCTAGTGCCGCTAGGTCTCCAAAAGAAGTACCCTAGCGCCGATAGGCCTCGACTACACCCCTGCCTAGACAATTTAGAAGATCTGGCTCCCAACCAATTACGTTTAAAAACGAATTATATTTCTTATATTATTAAAGTTTTGCGCTGAGCATCCTGGGGAATTTGCCGCCTCCTCGACCTTATGGCTCACAAATCGTTATCATGGCTAAACAGCGTGGAGAGAAAAATCTCTCTCTCTCTCTCTCTCTCATTGTGCAAGTGCAACATCTATTTTACAAATAAAAAGCTTGAAGATCTTGCACTAAGCGCAACTTTTGCCTCTACCTATCCAGCAAACTGGTTGCTCACCTAATCAGGGATGTAGTAATTTAAAAATTGTGAAGTTAATGGGGGGGGAGCTGAAGTGGTTTCGAAGAAGATAATATGATTCAGTGTTTTAAAGAAGATATACATTGATATTCAACGAGCGTGGGGGGGGAGCTCGAAATGGCCCCCCACCCCGAATTCCAGATAGCGATGTTCCTGATTACTATGTTTCTACAAACAATAAATTATCGACACCCACGTAATGTTTCCATGAGCTTCGCCTCCCATTAGCATAACAGGAAATTTTACCCCCACAGAGAAAAAATTTAGCCCCCCCCCCTAGAAGCTAGAAAGTTACATAAGAACGCTATACGAAGAATATTGGGATGGGGCAAATCTCATCCCCCTCCCCATTCCCATTTCCTATCAAAAATTAATGTGATTATTCATTTTAATTTCGGAAACATGACCTATCCCCCCCTTTTCAACCTAATATCATATGAGAGTAAATAAAATCGTCAAAATTGTTTTAGCCTTTCAAAATACCCCTCCCGCTGAATCTTATATTTTTCATCACACAATAATACTGTTTACACTCTACAAGCAATGTCCGTCCATAGGACTAACACTATCCAATTCATCACAGCATGATGAGAAAGCTAAATATGATTAACAAAGCAAAGGCCGCAGACATCAAAGCTTGCTATGGGCCATGGATTATAACGTGTTTTAGTTTGCTTTTTAGGACGGCGGGAGCGACACCCACTCCGCAATCACCAATCAAATGAGCCGACAAATGGGCGTGCGCAATCACGTGCATTAGACACGCCTCTTTGAGAATTTGATAGACGGGTGTCGTCATTTAGTTACGCCTCTTTTCTTAACCAAGGCTGGCCGAGTTGGAAATTACTATCATACAGGGTTAATTGAGGCGAGTCAATTATTAGAGACGGTTCCCGATGAGAAATTATACTGAATAAATCTTGGAGTCCTTAACCAGCTGCCCTGTCAGTATTTTTTTTTTAATCTGCTGCTAATTGTCATTAAAGGATTGAGGAATTAAAAACAACGAGGAGGAAAGGGATGAAAGCACAATTAGCAACGATAATTTAAAGCCCTTTAGGACAAAGGGCACAAACAGACGATTTTCCCCCACTTTACCATTTTTTTCCCCTACATTCTAACTCAATCACTTTTTTATTTATTTTAATAAAATAAATATAAGCGTGAATTATTTTTTATTTATTTTTAATATGTAAATATTCTTCGCCATACTGTTTTTTGGGAACTGTTGAATCGTTCACGTAATACTGACGAAGGATCTGGAACCTGTTCTGTTTAAAAAGGGGGAACCAGACCTCCTTATGTATCAGCAATATGCTGAATCGTTCGTTCATTCATTCAATGAACTATTTGGCACAATATGTTTCGTTTCGAAAACACGCACCCATGGATAAGGCTATCAGGTCGTTCGGGGACTCTGATCTAGAGGACTGTTTGGGGTTATAAGAAAAATATGTAAAATAAACGAATTTTGCCAATTTTTGGAGCCCGGGCCCCTTTAGTCCACCCATTAAGACGAATCCGGAAAGATGAGCACATTTAAAAATTCGTACATTTTTACGTAAATAACTTTTCGAATGAAGAGGCGTGTAATTTCGAACTGAAAATGAGGCGTTAAAAAATTTAATGCAGCTATTCCCAGCGTCCCTTGCACAAACTAGTGGATCGTCCCAATCAGCACCAGAGAGGAATTATGGGAAAGATTTTTTTTGCTTGGAAAGGGCACAGTTGCACAGTAGGCCTCGTCTCTCTTGCTAAGGACTTTCAACGAACGGAGAAATAAGCAAGTGAAAGAAAATCGCCTAAGGTCGATATTTAAATTTAGCGGGTTTCAATTAACATTAATTCGCAACTCTCTAATCCGCCACTCTCTAAATCACCACTCTAATTCGGCATTCTTTAAATCGCCACTCTCTAATTCGTCACTCTCCAATTCGCCACTCTCCAAATCGCCACCCTTCAGTTCGCCACTCTCTCTAACTTTCACCAATTCGCCACACTTTCTAATTCTCTCCAATTCGCTACTCTCCAATTTGACTCACTCTAATTTTCTCCAATTCAACACTCTCCAATTCGACACTCTCTAATTCGCAACTCTCTAATTCTCAAGTAACTCGGTAGGTTTTTAACGTTAACAATAGCCATCATTATTGCATTTACGGAAGACCTTTACCTTGTCCTTTTTATTACGTGCGTACAGAGAGACAGACAGACAGAAAGCCCAAAAGCAATAGCGGGTTCAATATCTATTGAAACCCGCTAAAAAGTCTTTAAAAGAACGAAAAACGTTAATCGGGATGTATGTATTTTTATAATACATTTGCTAGGGTAGACGAATTTTTTACACGGAAATAATCGTTGGTTAGGACGAACGATGTTATTGATAGAAATTGTTGTTTATATGAAATTTGACTGCATAGCAGAAACATTAATTTCATGCGCTGACTAATAAAATTTATTGTAACACAATGCCATGCCTTAATTGTGGCTCAAGGTTGATAAAGCGCAAAGGTGCGTTTTCCTGAGTGGGCATATTTTGCGCCGCAACGACGTAAAACGTCGAGAACAGACTCGAATGATTAAAAACCAATGGAAGCATATTGTGTACTCTAGAAAACACATCCATGGCTTTTCTATTGTCTGACGCGAGTTCATCCTCGACGTTTTGAATTGTTGCGCCGCAAAATATGCGCATCTTGAAAAACGCACCTTGTTATATGCTGTAACTGTTAAGATTCTCTTCGTAGAAATTATATGCTTCCACTGCTAGGATTCTTTTGGCACAAATTATACGCTCTAACTTTAGGCGCAGATTATATGCTTTGACTGATGAAATTTAGTAGCGACGCAACTTACATGTCTTAACTGTGGGCGGTAGTTAGGAAAAGCGCAAGTTATATGCTCTGACTAAGGGTGGTGATTAAGAAAGCGCAAATTATATACTTTGACTGCGAAAATGAATTAACAGGAAACAAAAATCACGGCCATTACTACCACTTCTGCGCCATTTCCTAAAATATTCAAAATTTTTTAAACCAACTGGAATTAAATATTGTACAAATAATATATATTGACATTATATAATAAATATATTCCCGCCTCCCCCTTTCACACGCCACTGATGGTTTCGGATGGCACAAAATTCAGTTCCGTAAAATATATTTCAATGAATTTTAAACCTAATTTAAAACAAGGATTCGTGTTGCCAAAACAAAACAAAATTAAAAAAAATTAATAGGCAGGTAACTGGGTCGTTGACACAGTTGCCTATTATTATTATTTTTTTAATAAATAAGTAATTCTTCAACAAACACAGAATACTTCATTAGCGGATTTCAATAGATATCGAATCCGCTATCGCTTTTAGTCGGTCGGTCGGTCGGTCGGTCGGTCTGTATGTATGTACGCAATAAAAAGGGCAAGGTAAAGGTCTTCCGTAAATGCAATAATTTTGGCTGTTTTTAACGTTAAAAACCCACCGAGTTACTTGAGAATTAGAGAGTCGTAGATTAGAGAGTTTCGGAATGAAGAATTGCGGATTAGAGAGTTGTGGATTAGAGAGTTGCGAATTAGAGAATTGAGGATTAGAGAATTGTGAATTAGAGAGTTGTGGATTAGAGAATTGTGTAATAAAGAGTATATGTTTCGAAATGGCCTTTGTATTGTCGCTGTGCATCGATCACTCCCCCCACATGCGCTCTTGCTCGCGGGTCCCCTCCCCCCCCTCCCCCAAAAACGTTTTAAAAAAATTGAGTTTTCAAGAAGTCTGGAAATCTCATGTGATCTAGTTTTCTCGACTCTTATCGTCCGGCACATAGTAATGCAAAAATTATGGGCCAAGGGGGCCTCAAAGGGCTTTAAAAATACATCATTCAATTCCGGATAAAGTAGAAAAATACGCCCTGATATCCAGTGGGCTTGAACCCTTTTCGACCCCACTGCTTACTATATTTGTTGTCATTAACTTCGACGGAACTAGTTCTTCAATAACCAAGTTATAAACGTAGTTTTGATAAAAAAAAAATAACAACAACCATTGAACAGAAGGCCTGAGTATGCAATTCCCAGAATTTGAGATAGCAATGACGAAATATAAATAATTACACATTCCAAGAAGAAGGGGGGGGGGAGGTGCGTCATTCAGTCGGAGAAGTGTAGAAATTTATTAATAGTCAGTAGAAAGAAGATTGTCATAATATAAGGTGACTTGCTATTTAACCTTATTTAATATCGCAGTAATAGAGTGCGCCCGTTTATTAAAAATGCTAGGCACGACTCCCCGATAAAACGCCGCGGCCTTTAATATGTCCCGGCCCAACTCTCAAAAAAGTACCGCAGATTTAAAATGATTTACGCTCCGATACGACGCCTAGAAACGTATAAAGAAAAGCGCCAAAGATTTATGATCACAGGCAGTGTTTCCGTTTCTGATTCAAAGAAGAAGGGAACATTTCCCAGGGAAGAGTTACCGAACCAGCCGAAACTAGCCACAAAATGCTAATATCACCCATATTCGCCCCATACTATACGTAAAATACTGAACAACTTAGGTACTAAGTCACGAGGATACTAGATACAAGGAATCCGCAAATATTTTTATCGAAACAGGAGACGTCTCAAGCGTTTGATGGACCTAAGGCACAGAGGACGTAATCCTGCAATTGCAGACGAAAAAATTTGACTTTGAAGATCCTTTTTCTAGCATAGATATGTTGCAGTTAGTACTAAATTCAGCTTAGCACGAGTTATAACACCAGGGCGTAAATATCAGGCAAAAAACAGTTAGTGCCAGCTTTTTGAAAGATATTTAAGGTGGCCAGAACCATTCTTTCTTGTGAATGCATTCTTTTGACTCATTTTCTTATTTCTTTTGACTACCATCCTTATTTTACTCCTTTAAACGGGATTCGGTCTTTTGGATCTTCGACAGCATCATTCTGAGTCCTTCACGAAATGAAAGTGTAGAAAGTGAATGGTCGTTCTTTTAATGAAAATCAGTTATCATTCACATTCACTCCAGAGAACTCATTCCTTTGCGTCATTTCCATTCGCGTGCCTCTAATTCAAGCTACAAGTTCATATCGTACAAAGTTCCATACCAGACGATTTCGTATAGAACGGCCTTGTTGGCAGTTTTTTAAGCATTAGCAATATTAGCGATGGCAACATAAAAGCATCCCTATAACGTCAAAATTATTTTTAGAATAACGTCAAAATTGTTTTTAAAATAACGTCAAAATTCTTTTTAAAATAACGCTAAAATTATTTTTAGAATAAGGCCAAAATTATTAATAGAATAACGTCAAAGTTATTTTTAGAATAACGTCAAAATTATTTTTAGATAGCATCATGCAGAGTTTTGGATCAGTAGCGTAGCAATTCAAAACCATGGGGAGGCTCAAATGGCTTTAAAGATGGCCTTGGGGAAAATAATGTGTTTAGACAAATGGGGGCATCTAAACACATTAGATGCCCAATGGGGCTTCAGCCCCCAAGCCCCTTTCTTCCCTACGCCACTGTTGTGGATATATAGTAAACTTTACCATTAACAGCTTTCAAGAGACGTGAAATGAAACATTATTAAACAGGAAAAGATCTTAATCGGGATGTAATTCTATGGAGTAGTTGCCGGTCCCGTGAAATATCGTCGTTAATTAGAGTAACGTTATTGAGCGGAATTACTGTACATATATAGAAAGAAAGAGAGAGAGAAAATCCCTAAAAAATTTCCTACAGCGTCTCCTTTTCCCCAGCGCTTCTTAACAAAAATCACTTTATTTTGCTCATAATAATTTAATATAATGCATATTCCCATGCGAAATCAAATTAAAAAAAAAAAAATCCTTTAAAATTAAGGAGAAATTCCCCTATTCTGCAGAGTCTACTTTAAAAGAATTCCCTGCAATTGAAAAAACCCTCACCGATTAGAATCAATGCTTTATATCTTTGAGACCAAACTTGGGAAAGATTACAATCGGTTTATAGAATTATGGTTACGATTACCGTAATAGGCTTATGATTATGATTACTGTAACAAGATTATGATTAGGATTACCTTAATAGGATTAGGATAACGATTACGATTATCCAAGTATCAAAATCTGGGTTATGGTTTTGATTACGAATACAGTCAATTTTGATTTTTAGATTGCGGCTACAATTACGAATGCACATAAAAGCACATGATTACAATTACGATTACAGATTTTAATCACGATTACCTGCGCGCAATCAGAAATAATCAGTTCGATTACGATTATAATCACAGCGATTTGGATTATAATCGTAACAGTTATGATTACGACTACCTAAGAATTTCAAAAAAGCGATTATGATTAAATGAAATTTAAAAGTGTGATTATGATTATATTGCAGATTACAGCTACTTCAAAACATTCAATTACAATTACAGATGTGAGTACGCGAAAATGTAATCTATTATAATCACTCGATTACGATTATTCGGAATCTGGTCGAGACCACGTTAAGCGAACGAATCATCCTTCAGCATACTCATCAATTGGTTCAGGGTCATTTTTAGCGGAACTCGCAAACTCCTGTTAAAGTTTAAACGTGCTTTGAAGCAGTGGCGCAGCATGGGAGGCCACCGGGTGCAAAATTCTCAGAGGCGCAAATTTTCAATATCGGGCTGATGAAGAGGAGTGCTAACAGGTTTTATTGGGCGCAATACTTAACTGGCCCTGGGCGCTGGCAACCCACGCTATGCCGCAAATAGGGGTATTTGGCCAAAAGTGAATTTTATAAAATTTACTCCAGGTTTAAATAAATAGCTACGATCCAAAGTTGAATAATCACTTAACGATATGCTGTAAATTTTTCTCCCCTCAGTGTAACCACGTGGCCATGGAGACAGGCGAAACTTGATTGTCTCTTAATGAGAACGTTTCAGTTCTCGGGGTTTTCTTTGTGCAAACGCTCTTTCAACAGCGTTTCTATTTTATTCCAAATAGAATTGGAAGCAACTAGTTATAGATTATGATAAAGCAAATAAGTGTAAATGAATTTTAAATATTTTCTTTGAGCATTTTTAATTTTATTTTGACAATTTTAAATAAACTTCCAACGTTATTTTAACGATTTGAAATAAATTTCCGATTTTAACGATTTCGAAAATATTTGTTGTATATTTAGGCATTATCAGGTTATTATTTTTGCTATAATACAAAGATGAAAGTATATAGTAAGCAATTGTGTAAAAATCAGCTGCCAATTTTTGCCTATCTTTATAATTTAGAGTCTTTAATGAGAGTCACCAACGCATCGAAACATTAATATTTGTTTTCCATAGGAATATAAAAAGCATTTTTTCGAAAAATATGTCTCCTATATAAAAAATAATTTTTATGCATAGTTATTGCATCTTTTTACATACTTTACGTAAGCTTTTAATAATATGTGCTTTTTTAATTAAATTAAAAATATTTATATTAAGCAATAAATTTTTTTTTTTAAAGTATATTTTTACACACGCTGAACCTTTTAAAACAAGCAAAATAAAAAACAATTCAAAAATCTTAAGTTGCAGTATGTAATACTATGTAATAAAAAGGTCTAGAAAATTATAAGTGAATTGGTTGAAAAGTTTGAAAAATAAGTGTTCTTTAGGTAGCGATTAGAATCTGCTTCAGCAGTCCGTAAGTAGGCTAAAAATAAAGGAAATAAAGCACGAATTTGCACAGTTTAAATATGAATTAAAACGAAGGTGGACTACAGCAAACAAGACCGAACATATATTTCTTAAAAAAATTAGGATTGGTTACAAGGAATATTTGCGTTTTCCAAAAGTAATACAGAGATAGGGACGGCTACTGAAATCATTTAAAAAGTCCGATAAGAAAAGCAGGAGAAGGAAAACGGAAAATCTCTTCACCACTGTCGACCAGGACAACAACTCAACAACGATGATCCGCAAATCTCTATTCCTCACCTCTCTAATTCGCAACTCTCTAATCCGCAGCTATCTAATTCGCCACTATCTAATCCGCAACTCTTTGATTCGCAACTCTCTAATTTGCAACTCTCTAATTCTCAAGCAACCTAGTAGGTTTTCTACGTTAACAATAGCTATTATTATTACATTTGCGGAAGACCTTTACCTTACCCTTTTTAGCCTAGAGACAGACGATTAGACAGACAGACAGAAAAACCTAAAGAGAGACAGACCGAAAAACTAAAAGCAATAGCGGGTTTAATATCTATTATAATCCGCTAATTAGTAGGAAAGCATTTTTTGGAAACGGTAAGCCACAGAAATAATCTCCCTGAGCGGAAGAGATTTAGGTTCCTCGGAAAGCTGTGGGGCTTCCTTTAAAAGTGTGTGTACCCTTTTTTTTTTATTAAAAAATAAATTAATTTATCACTGTTGCCAAACTAGTGTGTCCGAGTGGGGAAATAGTAAGGGAAAAAGTCGGTATGTCAATGCTGGGAAAAGGCAATGTGGTAAATACTTATTCCCTTGCACGATTCTGGCAACACCTAATCTTTAACCAAGCTATCTTTTATGGACCCATCCAATCACCAGACGTTTTAACCTCACTTTGCATTCTTAAATTTCGGCTCATGCAGAATTTACATCAAAGCTACTTTCGTTATTATGTTCATTCGTCTGTTAATGAGGCACGCTTAACGCCATACAAGAGCCCCGTTAATCCGAACTAATTGGGACCGAGACCTGTTCGGATTAACGGAAATCGCTACTTTAGAATTTGTTGTAAGATAACTGCAGTAAAACCTCGGTTATCCGTCAGACACGGGACCAGAGCCTTGACGGATAATTGAAAAGACGGTTAAGCGGAAACGGGGAAATTTACAGTACAATATAGTACATTTTTATTAAAATTATATTAATACATTTAAAAAAATTACTGCTGAAGGCACAAATGAAGTTTATTTGAATCAAGAGAATTTGCATTTAATGAAACACGAATATTAAAACATTACATGCCTGTGTGCAAAATTATTTTTATTGGTTGAAAAATGTTTTGTTTGTTTGTTTGTTTGTTTGTTTTTGGTTTTTTGGGATTGTTAAGCACACTGCATGCTTTTTCGACTATCATGTCCCGTACTCTTCGAAGCGGTAATAGCTGAGTAGCATCTGTTTCAGTCTGCTTTCCAAACCAGTCAATGCACTTAGAAAGCATACATTCTGCTTCAGCATGGGTTATGGTTTTTGTAGGTTCTCCAGCCTCCTGTGCACTTTCATTGTTTTCTTTAGGATCATTGAAGTTGAAATCCCGCTTCAAGTTTGTCGATGTTCACCCATTCAACAACATCGTTAATTTCAATGTTTTCTCCTGCGGGTAGAGCCTCACAAGTGTGTAAAATTGTCTCATTGTCGATGTTAACGGAGTGGCCCTAACTTGAATTTGACGCCGATGGTTAGGCGAGAAAGACGGTAAATCGGGAGACGGATAATCGAGGTTCCACTGTCTTTGATATATGTTTTAGTGTGCACCCCTAACAAACGACAGACAATTTCCCCTTGCTTTATGGGAAATTTCAATTAGTTGGCAACACCCACACTGCGCTGTTTGTTTACGTCTTTTCAGTCGGCTGCGGTTAAAAAAGCATTCAGCCGACTGAGAAAAATTCTGATTAGCGAGACTCTAATACGGTTAAAAATATTGAACTGGCTCGTGTGGAACCTTTCTATGGAATGGCATAGTTTAAGTAAATCATTTAGTGATTCCTTGATTACTTCTCAATATTTAAAGTAACCGTGAGAAAAAGAAGAAGAAAAAATCACGCTTGTTTCAGATTTAAAAAATACATAAATTAATAAAACCACTTCATAACTTTCGACTTTGCCTTCTATTCGCATTAAATCCATTGCCATGCTGTCCGCTCCTTCATTGTCATTTGTCATTGCTAGGCTTACTCTTTAATTCAAAATACGTGTTGGCAATTTAGGCTTCCTTTTATTTTTCGTCTGCTTGTGAATTTATGTTTTCTACACCTGGCAACGAGCGCATAGTTTGCTACAGTTATTTTTCACAGAGATAGATATATCCAGCAATACTCTATAGCACCTGGTACTTTCCATACATAAATTTATAGCAGACGATTACAATCATAAAATTATGTCTTTGGTAAAATTGCAGTGGCATCAATACAGTTCGTTTTTCGCGGGCATTTATAATCGTTAGTCCATTTTTCTACCTCAGTACCACTTTTTTTTCCACACCTATTATTTAATCTTCAGTCTCTCCCCGATCGTGCTTGCACGATTATTGATTTTATCGATTCCCGGTTTATTTTGATCGTTATTAATCTGCCATCAACGTAATTTATCGTCCGGACATAACTTTTTATTGAGTAACGTGCTATTAGATTCTTCGAATCTGTAATTCTACGTAGTCTTGATAAGTAAAGTGTTAAAAGTAACACCAAAAAAACACCTAAAGTGTTTAAAGTAACACCAAAAATAATTGATAAATAAAGTGTCGAACAAACAGAAATACAAAGGTATTTCTGTTTGTTCGACACTTTATTTATCAATTATTTTTGGTGTTATCATGCATCCTATCATGCCATTTTCAAAATCCATTTATCCCGCTTTCTGCTCCTTTTTTCCCCACTATTCCAGTGTTTCCGAAATTTAGTGTGAATATTTCTGAACTAGGAATCCTTAACGTAATCGATACCGGCCCCTGGGAGCTGATCATCAATAGGGGTTAATAAGTCATCGATAGAGGTCAATTCGCTTGGGGTCGATAGAAAAACGTTAATTAAAAAATCACTAATATAATAGCTACACAGATATTGGTAATCATTTCTTCTAAAGATTTTTATGTCCCTAATCAAACATTTTGCATAAAGACTTTTATGTAGAAAATTGCGAAGATTGTTTGTTTTTATGGCGCAAGAGCATTCAGCTATACTGCGCCAAAAATTGTGAAGAGAGATTTTCACGTTAAAGGTTATATTTTTATGTTACATTTTGTTATTATGCTATATCGTATTTCTCTCTCTCTCTCCATTTTGACACGTTTTCGAGCCCGTATTTGGCTAAAACTGGCTTTAGCCATCAGGGCCGTAGCAAGGGGATAAAGTGGAAGGCGCAGGAAAGGAAGGGCACAAAATCGGCTGAAATAATTCATAGGGAAGAATATGCCCGTGGCTAGTGAGGCACAATCTGAACGGTTCTGCCAGGGGCGCCAGATCATCATAGTTCGTTCGCGAAAAGTTTACCGATGGTATCGTTAGAATTCACAGCAGCTGACGTCACAAACGGACTAGTTAATTACGGTAAAGGGGAGGACGTCATTACAACAGAGGCGAGGACGTCATTGTAGCAGAGGAGAAGACCTCATTTCAGAACTGGTTTTTGGCGCAGATGCGCCAAAAATCAGTTCGGAAATGACGTCCTCCCCTCTGCTGTAATGAACTAGCCCGTTTGTGACGTCAGCTCCCGTGAATTCTAATGGTACCATCGGTCAACTTTCCGCGAACGAACTATAGCTACGGAGCTCTTAACCATGGGAATTCTGTCTTTACAAGACATAAATTGAATGCAGAAATCAAGAACATGTGATTTCATCAACGTAGAATTCTCAGAATTATTGGGGTGGGGCCCCAAGCACGTATTATATACATTTATACATTGCAATATATGTAGAATCGCGATTTATTTAAAATTATTGGCGAGATTCTACGCTTATGGATGATTTAAGACTAAAACGTACTAATCTCAACCCTAACACAGTTGATCTTATCAGGAGACAACAACATCCATCTCATCGAAAATATCCGTAAAATTTATTCATTTAATAAATGTCTTACAAGGAGAACCCACAGTGAGTGCCCCGCCGATTTTTTTATTTTTTTTTAAGCAGGAGTCGTACAGAAAATTTGTCTCGTCATTCGTGTCAATAATGCGGGCTTATTTTCGGAGATGAGAATTTTAAACTTTGCATCCGATATATGAGCTTAAAATACGACATCCTCTGCAAGCCAATCGATAGCTTAGTTGGTAAGTTACCGGCCTAGCGCTTCGTGTTTTTGCGTTCGATGCCCGTGGAAATCGGTTGTTAATATATATCCTTTTTACATGTTCATTTATGTATTTTTATTAGTAAAAATACTTCGCTTACAATCGGATTTTGTTCATAAACTTACTTTAATAAAATTCATATTTATGTAGTTATATGTTAATTGTATGCTTATTGGCAGTGATAATTTCTACTCGAATTTTAATTGTTGATTATTAAAAAGTTGAAAAGTATAGAAAAAGTTGTGATGTAGCCATCCAGCCTGTTATGTAGTTAAGTAGATCCAGCACACTTTAATAATGTTTTTA
>QLNU02003225.1:21587143-21631474 GCA_006491805.2 Dysdera silvatica | reverse complement strand
ACACTTGCATTGAGGATTTTTCTGAGCTTTTCTGTGTGAGTGGCTTCAAGTGAAAGAACATCTAATCTGCTCAAACAAGTTAAAAATTTTCACCGCTAAATGATGGGTCAAGATAGATTGAATGGACTGGCTATGCTCAACATAAATTATGACATAGCACAAAAGTTTAACTTTTTTCAAGGCATTACTGCAGAACATGCAACCCACTCGATCCTAGTCCGTGTATCCAAAACTAGCAGTTGGTACTGGCAACACTGGTTACAATTAGCCGTCATGTTGTTTACACCATTCTCGTGTGTCTTTTTCCTCCTCCGGAAAAGTCACTAGTCACCATGACGTTTTTGGAAATTCTCCTCCTCCTTCCCTCGCATACTTTTCATCGGCCAAACTACACGTGTATCCCCTGTGCGATTTGTCGCCAAAGCATGGTAACCCTGCTGGGATTACATCATCATGCGTTCGCTTCCCGGCCGCCATGTTTTTTTAAGGAGTAATTACCTGTTATACTGTTTACTGCTTATTATACTCTTTTCAGATTTTTTTAACAAAAAAAAAAAACTTCTGTCTTTAAGCTTCTGATTTTTTATGGCTTTTGGAATCATTTCCTCCACTTCCTCTTTGTGACACCGTCTCCACATATACTCTGCGTAGTATGAGTCAAACAGCTTTTCATTGCCAAGATTGTGATGCTCCGTTCCCTCTCACTTCTTCCCCATACCTTCTGCGAAGTACGAGTCCAACAGCTTTTCATCGCCGACATTGCGATACTCCACATTCCCCCCCACATCTCTCCCCCTACCTCCTCTCCCCTTTTTTCCTCCATACCTCGAACCTCTTCCATCCATACCTCTTCCTCCTATATCCGCTCTCCATCCCAAACATACCATCAATTCCAATCTGTTACAAAAATAAATACATTTAAACGGTCGCTCATCCTATTGCTACAACTCACAAACCACAAATGGATGCTAGGACACTACAATACAACCACTCGCAAGCGTAATGCTGCACAAAACTTTCCCTCCATTTTAAGAGTATAACATCAGTTTTGGAGACGAGTTGGCGACAAAACAGGGGATTCATCTGTAGTGTCACCCTTTTCGTCATCATCCTTCGTCATCATCCCTCTCCATCTTCCCTCGCAAACTTTTCATTAATGCTCCTCCACCCCTCCCATAATTAACCTTACTTTGCTCCCTCCTCTACCCCGACTTTTTGGGAATCCCCCCTCCCATAATATCCATGAATCATCCTCCACCCACCCTACTAAATGAAAATAATCTTCTTCCTCTTTCCTTTCCCTCTCCCCAATCTTATAGAGCAACTGAAACCTCCCCCTCCAAACCTAAAAAACCCTACCGCGTTTCCTACGCCATTGAAAATCATCTTCAACACTACGTTCAGCACACAGAATCACCATTATCTTCCTCTTTGGACACTCATAATCTCAGGCAATTAAACCTTTTTTCATGGCCCACTCAATCTATAAAAAAAACGTAATCCATAAGAAATCAAAACATTCAGAAGCTCACTACAGTAGTGAAGGAAAAAAAATGGCATTCATACCAGTTCACCCAAGATTATACACACCCACATGAAAGCATGGGATCTCACCTCACAACGCTATCTAGCATAATCTCTTACGATTTCAAGGGGATAGATGAAGTGGGTTACATGTTCTGCAGTGTCCCCTTTTTTTAATGATCAATGCATTCGCCGAAAAAAAAAGCCAATAAAGCTTTTATGGTGGAAGTGCAGAATCCGTTCCAATAGTGCTTTTCTCTTCTAGAAAAGAGTAGAAAAGCCGCTGTAGGTGGGCTTGTGATGTCATATAGTGTGTGGCATCCTATGCCCGTTATCTTTTGAGGTTGTAAGAGCCTTTGAACGTGCTTCATCGTTATTTTAAGTGTGTTTATTCAACGATTGGTAATATGGCAGTCAAAAGGGAAGAAAAATGTGTTGGATTGGATTATGAAAGTAGATCTAATAGATTCTGAATGTGAGTGCCTGGATTGCAAGGAGTAAATGCGATTGAATGCTAAGCCTAACGTGGATGAATCCATAAAAGGCAAAGGCTGAATCAATATTATGTCGCAATTATTTTTTTTCCATGCATTTAGCACACTTTCCTGATTCACAGGAACCAAACTGGGGGGGGGACCCCACAGACCCCCCGCTTGTGACTCGTGACCGTTCATATCACATTCGATGTGCTCTGCCTGAATCAGTAAAAGGCTGATTTAATATTAAAAAAAGGAAGGAGGGCCTTGTAACATTTTTCTTTATTTTTTTTTAGCCGTGAATTGCTTCTGCACTGGCAATTGAACATTGACATAGTACCGCCATACTTTAGCCAGAAACCGTAGACCATCCCAAAAGGAGAACTGAATTTTCACGATGTCAGAAATGTACTAAAACTGACGAAAAAATGACTGTGTATGTAACTAAGCATTTCTTAACCAAAAAAAAAAAAATTGTCGAAGAGGGAACAGCAAATAAAGGGGGGTAAAGGGAATAGATAAGGGGACAAGAATAGTCAATCCCAATTGGTGAAAACATTCCAATATTGCTAAATATTTCAATATCAGTGATAACTTCATCCATAGTTTCCAGATACACCAAAACGGCAAGTATTTAATGAATGAGTTGCCATACTCTTCTGGAGCAGCACCCAATTGTAAATGGTACCATAAAGTGTCTGATGTTTTTCTGCTCACTGCAGTGCAGAGTTCGGTTTTCTAAGCAGCAGAAGCATGGATTCCTCAAAGAGTTGTTCTTGCACCGTAAAGTACCAATAGCTGCCATCTTGTTTTTTGGTACGAGTCAAATTTGCCTGCTTTGTAATGTCAGTATTGTGGGTTTTTTAGAACAGTGCTTCCAACTTGGTGGTAATGATTTGATAACAATGTTGTGAATACCACATGTTTGCATAAAGTAAGTAAGGTTACTATAATTGGTGATCAACCACAAAAGCCACCAAGAGCACAATAACCATATGCACACAAATATGGAAACAAAGTAAAACCAAAATTATTTTGAAGAAAACAGATGAACTAACAAGTTTAAAGGGAAAAAGGCTATCACAAACATTAATGAAAGTTGACCTAGTAGCCAAAATGCATGAACAAGCCAAAAGGTGCCAGCAAAGTTATAGGCCTATGTTATTTTAACTTGGTATTTAGAAGTTAAAATTGAATTAGCAGTTGGAAACAAAGGTTATCGTGTTTGCTTGGGTAAACTTGCTAGTCAAGTTGTAACACATAAACTCGCACCTGAGACTTCCTATTATGTTGAGTTACTGTTCCCACTTGATTTCATATTTCTTTAAGGATGACTTCTTTGAACTTTACTCGTTAATGTATAATTCGTGGACTTTCCCATTGCTTTCTAATATATGGGTCAACAAGCTTTGGTTTTAGCCAAAAATGGTGTCAAAATTCAGTTTACTGAAATTTGGGATTAATTTCTAAAAAAAGATTTTTTTTTTTAGGAAAATCTTCCTTCCTATTATTCAACAGCTGCGACCAAATTGCAATAGAACGTACTTGGCGAGAATTGGACGTGAAAAATACTTACGAATGTATCCAGTACTGGTTGTTAATACAGATGGTTCTACATATACCATGAGGTACCATGAACCTCGAAAAATAATTAAAGTAAGTTTTAATTTGATCAATTATTAAACAATCGCAACAAATGCATGCGAATTGTGATGTATCGTACTTAATATTTTTCGATACTCACGTATAAGCTCAAGCTAGAGCTTCTTTAGGTATAGGAGAAAAAGAGATGTCGTCCCCACTCTCGAGTCAAACTAAGGTTCCTCTGTTGAGCCTGAATTGCCGTAACCGCTAGACCAACGAGGACTAGAACAACTGTATTTCTCCGTATGTAAGGATGTAAGATATTATTACCCTTCTCAGAGGTCACACAATTGCCAAATAATGGTCAACACACAAAGCCACCAAGGAAAGTTTTTTGTGAGTTTTCGTGGGGGAATTTATATACTTAATAATTTTCGACACCCACATATAAGCTTAAACTAGAGTTCATTTTTTTTTTTTTTTTTTTCTCTCCTATATCTGAAAAAGCTTCAGCTTTCAGCAGTCCTCGAAATTAGTGGTCATTAGTCATATTTTGCACCTATAAATTTTGTTTTGACGACCAAGATTTTAGTCCCAACGAAACAATACAGAGTTTCACCAGGAGATTCCATAACAAACAGTTATTTCGACACTGGCGTAAGGTTTAAAAACACGACGTTTCGGGAGCCAACTGCTCCCGAAACGTCGTGTTTTTAAACCTTACGCCAGTGTCGAAATAACTGTTTGTTATTTTAGTCCCAGTCGTTATTTTTGGCACCTAATTTTTCAATTTTTATTATTTATATGACGCAAATTTTGGTTGCTCAATCTCTTATTTTTCCTTCTACCAACCTCACGGACACACGTTACAAGATCAGAATAATTGTTACTTTCGTTAGGGAGGAGACCCATGGTCTGCAATCTAGTGGGCTGTGGCCAATGGCAAGTCATGGATTCCCTCCCCTTAACGTTCCATTAGTGTCTCGATGTAGCCTTTTCTACCTGTAAGGAAGTTTTTTAGGGATAGATTACGTTTAGCGATATTCTTTGACTTTACCCTCATTTTCTCTTTTTAAGTTTGCTATCCATTTTCAATATCAAAGGTTACGCAAAATGAAATCGGAGTGTTGGAAGCCGAGCCCTAATTAATGGCACTATCCTAGTGTCAATTTAAAAGTGAATTTTAGATTAAATATTAGTTTCAAATCAGGATTTGAGCTGGCTCAAAACATGCTGTCGCAAAAATGCTAAAATGGGAAAAAAGTTGTAGCAAAATGCTAAAAAATATTAGTTGCTTTCGTTGTTCGAAAAATCCTATCCATGAAATTATTTATATCAACGATGCTTAACAGGTGCTGTTAAGAATTTTGAAGAGGAAACAAAAAGGAACAAGAAAAGATCGCTGAAGTGCAAAACGGATATTCTGGAATCGAGGAATCCTGTTTTCAGAGAATAAACTGTGGTTAAAAATGCCTGTCGCATTTTCGCGATGGGCAATAATTTTTTCTTCGCATTTTCGAGCAACTCGTCGCATTTTGCGAAAAATGCGACTGCAGCTTAAACCCTGTTTCAAATTAATCATGTTAGAATAACATTTTCCTAAAATTTTCTTTACTTTGTCATGTTAAAATTATGACAGACATAGAAATGGAGATAAGAATGTGAACTATTATATTGTCATAAAGATATTCGGCGTTTAAACTCGGAGAAGTGTGTGTGTAAACTCGGAGGTTAAGTTCAGCCTTCGATGCATGGCACCTTCTTTCAACATTAAAAATACGCTTGTCCAACAGAACACAGATAGTAGTAAATTCTTTTGCACTGTTAAAAAGATCGGTACTTTTCCATTAGCGCCACGCTTCTTACGATTTTTATCGTAGACGCAGTTTTACGATGATTTCTGTTAGCACGACCCAACTTGCGGGTTTTTTTTTTTTTTGCAGATGCATTTTTATGATGGTTTTGCTGATGAAAAAACATTAGTTAATGTTAGTGAGGGATGTTTTCTGAGTTATCGTTAAAAAATTTATGATATTTTTTATTATATATCTTCAAAATTTTCTGTAAGACAGACAAAATTTTCCGTGTCGTGACAGTTCCGATCACATTCGATGTACGCTGCCTGAATCAGTATTATATTGCAATTAGTATTTTTCATGCAATTAGTACACTTACCTGAATCATAGGAACCGAACTGGGGGGAGACCCCCTGCTCGTCGCTTCATGACTCGTGACCATTCCGATCACATTCGATGTGCGCTGCCTGAATTAGTAAACGATGAAAGGAGAATTCATTTTTCCTGTAAAAACAAAATCGCAGAATGCTCATCATTTGGTAATTACCGAAAAGTATAATCCATCTAAAATTATTAAAAACAAAAAAAAACAGGGTTCAGGCATGAAACAGCACTCATTCTGCAAAATGTCAACAAACAAACAAAATGGCGTCTCGCAAATAATCAAGGATCGTAAACTTGCGATTTTTTAGACAACAAAAATATCGTAAAGTTACGATTAAATACGAATAATTATGATCAATTACAGCGACCAAGAAAAAAATCATAAATGGCGTGGCACTAATGGAAAAGTACCGAAAGATCATTTAATGACCTTTCTACTTCAAAATGGGCATTTTATCTTAAGTAGAATGTAACCTACTTAAGTGGTAACCTTCTTCTTACCTTAAGTAGAATGTATAATACCACAAATTGAAGTTTTTTAAATATCATGAAATATAAACCATCTCCTGATTGAAACGCTCTGATACTTTCGATAGTAAGCAGCAATAATAGTTCATAAAATAAATCCCATTAGGGTTTTACAAATTTTTATAACCAGCCACTGGCTACTCTAAATGTGTGTACAGTCTGTCATTATAAGTACACTATAATCCTCTACAAGTGTAATGTAATACCCTGAAAATAATACACAAATAAGCGCATTATTGTTGGTTGGTCAATGGGTAATTGACTTCGGTGTCGGTTGGTTTGAACCATTGTGCAATTTGGTTAATGTTTTGGTTGAAAATTCAAAGATACTCTTCCCACTTCACAATGCTAGGGTGTGTGTCAAATTTTCTGTCAGTGTAACCTTTCCTACATCGGCCAGATGAAGCATGCTTTATGTCTCAGATTAAAAGAGCATCAAAAAATCCAAAATCAATAAATCCACCATTGCAGTCCACTGCTGGGACAATAGTCATAAATTTAATTTTCATGATGTCACCATCATTCATCAACCCAAGTCTTCTGTAGAATTGGATTTTTTGGAAGCATTTTTTATTCACAAACACTCGGATGACATTGTAAATAATCACAAGTCCACTCCGTACTTTAGTCAAGCTTGGACAAACCTACTTTCAGCTCTTCAACCTTTGCCTACCACCCCACTTTATTCAACGTAGCATTTCACCTTCTAAAGTGATGTTTCTGAAGGTATGTTCCGTAACAACCTATGAAATGATGCACGTGATCTCATATGCAGTATTATGTTTTCAATTTTTTCTAGAGAAAAGTTTCCAAACTTCCCCATCCTGGTGGACCACAGTTAATAAAGAAATGCTTAAAGTGGTCTGTGAGTAACCAAAATTTGAGAAACATTGCTTTAAAGTGTAGGAAATTGGGCCTAACTTATAAAATAGGCTTCCTCTAATGGTTATGTGACTAAAATAGATTATAAGAAGATATTTTTAACATATACTTCTTGCTTTTGTGAAAACAGACTTAATTTGCAGTCCAAAGTAGTTTTTGATGACTGTTCGATGATTTATTGCTCAACTTAGCAGCTCTTCCTCATAAAATCTAGTATGTCAATTGTAAAAGATTGATTGGTTGATTGGTCGGTCGATTGATTGATTGAATTTTATAGTGTAAGGAAAGCATTATATTTCAAATGCATTTTAACGAAATGTAACCTTTTTCAGTTACCTATTGATGTGGCGAAACTTACTCCCGAGGAGTTGGACGCACATTTGAACCGCAGGAAAGGAAAGCAAGAGCTGCATGTGGAAGAGGACGTTGAAGACAATTTTGACCTCAATAAATACAGCCACTTGTGGAAAAAATAAACTATTTCCAGAATATAGAACTTGTTTTGATACGTAATATGTAGATCATGAATTAAAATGTATGTTGGAATTGTTTCCCAATTATTATTGTACGAATATAGTGTCCGGTGATATATGGACAAAGTTTTTTTATTTTCAAACAAACTTAACAGACCTTGTTTTGACCTTTGACAGACCTTTGGACACAACTTGTGTCCAAAGTGTCATAAGCTTTGTCTGTTAAGTTTGGTGTCGGATTTTTTGTGGGAGTATCACTCACGATATTTATCTATCTTTGACCTTAACTTCTGTAGCTTGCCATCAGTTTTGAGGTGACCAAGTTTAAACCGATTAACATCAAATCACTCTATCGTGGTAATGGTTTTTGTGAGTAGCGACATTACAAATGAAGTGTGGAGTGACGATTAAGTTCTGTTTTAAAAACAGTAAAACTTCTCAAAACTTTTCAAATATTACATAAAGAACATGGACCTCTTAGTGCAGCGGTTCTTAAACTGTCCTTTACCACGGATCTCTTTTAAATATTTTGTAAATACTACTTAACCCCAAAAACTTAAGATTTAGAACCCTAAAGTTCTGTGAATATCTGTTTATAGTTGTCTGTTATAGTAGTCTGTTTATGGTAGTCTCTTTATAGTTGCTCATCAAATATTTTTAAATTTAAAAGGAAAGGAGAAGTGAATAAGTATGTACATTTTATGTTTATTAAATGGATTATGTTTACATTCACAAATAATAATGAAGCTGGATAGTGAGGAATGGGAGATCTAACAGCACCTTCTGGAAAATGTGACATTAATGAAGATTTTATGCACAATAAAGCAATGTTAATAACTGAATGATTGTGCTGAACAGATTAACCAGTTATATCGGATTTTTTTAAGTCTCAATAAAAATTTTACTGTTTTCAACATTGTAAACGAGAACTTACTTTAAAATCAACATTGAATAAATGATAGTTTGTTACTAGTTTATTTCTTTGGGCAAATTAAGTCGTAGTTATTGCTAAATTATGCAAGCTACCTTTCCCATGACTGTAAATGTATATGTATGTGACATACGTGGTCATAGGCATGGAGTTATATGGAGACTAAGTCATCCCAATAATTTGAAATAAATTGCAATTTTATGTATACTGTTATAATATGCAAACGTATGCTTGCCCGTCCCCCCAATCTTGAAAGCTCTATTTTGATGTGCCTGATTTTATGAACATGAAAAAAAATTGTTTAATGAACAAAATAGTGTGCTTAAATTATAGTTTACAACAAAAATTATAATCATTAACATAATTTCAATATATATGCATGGAAACATTACTCCACCTAACATTCTGAGACGTTAAATTTACATGTATTCATTACACTACAGACATTGCTTGGGTGGACACCTAAATTTTTGCTGCTTTGTGGTTTGCACAGTTGACAATATAGAACCGAAGAGCAGAGCACAGTTCTTTCATTGTCTAGAACTTGAATAAAATGGCAAAACAGAGGTTTAAAAGGTACACAAGAAGATCTTCCATCAGTGATGTAACAGATTACTCAAGAATTTCTTGAACAAGGCTACTGTCGCAAGTTTTTCAGACACCAGGAGGAAGCTGGTTTTATTGAATTTGGATGTAGCAATAATAGACCACCAACGACTTCTGCTTGAGAAGACTGAGCTTTTCATTGCTTTATCGTAAAATATCGATCGGAATGTTCATGGAATCTGCAAAACTAGGCAAAGTGAAAGAATGCATAGACTATCTCATCGAACTGCTGGCAACAAGCTACCTGATGTAGATTACAGAACATATAAGAGTAAATGAAAGTTCATGTTGACACCGACCCAGCAAGAGAAGCAGTTTGAATTGATCCGGGCCCACCTGTCTTGGATGAAGGCTAAATAGCTGTGAGTGATTTGGATGAATAAGAAAGAGAATCATCTGCTGGCTGAATAAAGGGCTTTTCCAAAATTCTGTGAATCAAGGAACAATGTTCCAGGTACGGAGAATTATTAATCCACAATGCTACCAAGCAATTTTGCAACAGCATTTTGTACCTTCCGGGAGCTGCCTTCATCATTAGGTGAATACAATCTTCCAACAGAATCTTGACAAGCTGCATATATATACTGCATGCCCCACCACTGCTTGGCTTAACGCAAAAGCAGATCCAAGTTCTAGGCTGAGTCCTAAATTCTTCCAATTGAGGGTGAATACACGATGGGCATTATGGCATGTCCTCGAGAAAGAGATGTGAAACTACAAGCTCCAAACAAAAGATCGACTGAAATTATTTCTTCAAGAAACATGAGCGAACCCTCCACAGGAACTCTCTCAGGCTTACTTCAAATGATGGGTTTTTCAGCCATTTTGATGTAGAGGCATTATGATAGATAACCGTCACCCCATAATACATCTTACTTGCGAATCGAATCCGAAACCAATAAACCTGAACAGACCTGTAACCAAGTTGGGGCCAGCAGGGGCATGACCTCAGCTGCCCTGTAGACCAGAGTTTAAGCTGGCTCAAAACGAAATGAGAAGAAAAGTTGTAGCAAAATGCTAAAAAGTATTAGTTGCTTTCGTTGCTCGAAAAATCGTATCAATGAAATTATTTATATAAACGAGGCTTAACAGGTTCTGTTTGGGATTTTAAGAGGAAACGAAAAGGAACAAAAAAAGATCGCTGAGGTGCAAAACGGATATTTTGGAATCGGGGAATCCTGTTTTAAGAGAATAAGCTCTGGTTAAAAGTGCCTGTCGCAATGGGCAATAATTTTTCTTCGCATTTTGTGAAAAATGCGACTGCAGCTTAAAAACCCTGCTATAGACCTATTTATATAGGGAAAACAATCCCCAGGTGCCCTGTAGCCCATATGCCCTTTGCCTTGCCCTAGTTGCAGATAGAGCTTGTAGATAATGAATGCAGCCGCTGAAGCCTTCCGGCTGTGATTCTCACAAGAGAACCTCGCGAACTGTCAGAGCTCGTTTTTTTTAATTTCGGTTTATAGGCCAATATGACCGAGTAGATGAAAGATCCAAATTCAAATTTGACCCAGTCGACCTGGGGGTCAAACTGCGGTCCACTGAAAATAGAGCTCACCCTACAATGATGCTTCGCTGCATGACAGGTGAAAACAGTGTTTTGGCGTGCTGAGCAAGCATTAAGCGCCAAAATTTTACTGTGAGTTACTTTTATTCATGTTAGAAGTTTAGCTTTCTACGTCTTGTAGAAGTGAAGTCCTGGCGCATCGGAAAAGCTGAGGTTCCTTTGCAAATAATTTTAGAGGCACTTTCCAAAATCAATTAAAATTATTTACCGCTGCAATATTGACATATGGAACTGATTTGAATTATGAATATAGAATATTTACATTTAAAACTGATTTAAATTATGAATATGGAGTATTTACATATGAAACTGATTTGAATTATGGACATGGGGTATTTACATATGAAACTGATTTGAATTGTGAATATGGAGTATTTACACATGAAACTGATTGAATTATGAACATGGAGTATTTATGTAGATATGAAAAAAAAAATTTTGAGTTACCTAACTGCGGGGGTTTCCAGAGTTATAACTGCGCTCTTGGTTGTTATGAACCTAAAACGCTTTTAATGGAAATGAAAATCAATAAAAAAATGAGAAAGCATAATAACTTTGAGCAATGATTGCAACAAATGAATGAACTACCATCGCAGTCCATTTCGTGACACACTTGGTCCGTGAAATTAAAACAAATTTCTTGCACATTGAAGAATTTTTCAGGCTTTGGTATCGGGTACGTTGATTTCCACCAAGCATAGATTATCATATTACGGAATTTTGGGGAAGACAGCTGATTGTGAATGAGCGAATGCAATTTTGTGATGTTATTGCTTTCTGATAAGCTTACATAATCATAACAATGCAAAAGGCAAAATCGTGTTAAGCGTTTAGCGAAATATTTCCATTGAAGAAAAAAATATACGTAGTATGGCTGTATGAGTGCTATCCCTCCAGGTGGTATAATCATCAATTTCGATTGCTCTGAAAGACTGGCTTGACTAAATTTATCATCAACTATATTTTCGTCCATTTGACCTGTCCACGAATCCATAATTAATAGAACTTTTGATGTTACGTTCGGTTTGAGTACTTCGCTGAGGAACATCTTTTGTATTTCGGTAGAGGATTTGCAACTTTTGGAACATTCCAGAATAACATTAGGAGATTAAATAACTTTTCCTGTACCCGTGGATCGAATACACCCTTTGGTTCCTGATGGATGAGCAGAAATTGTCGCAATAATTGTCCAGTAGCAGAAATGACAGGTTCAATTGTTACGGAATGGGATATGGCGTGAGAAGATTGAATGGTACTTGGAGTGTGATTTCCCTCTTAATCGACAGAGTGCGCGTAGATGCCCGTTCTTTAGTGAATCCGCTGTGGTCAGTGTTTAAAACCTCATCAAAAGGATAGTTGCTCATTGCATCTGTAACTATGTTGACGAATTCTATAGCTCTATCTTCCAAAGCCGTTGTGTGCATAGTACGTACAGGCATAACGAATTTGGTGACTCTTCTACTTGTTATGCCACGCTCTTTTATTAAAATTTTAATAGAAAAGCATCACTTGCGCTAAAGTTTGTGAGATTTTCTCTCATTGCAATGTTCAGAAACCATAACTTTAAATCGGCATCGTGAACTGTTAATAAAGCATATTCCCGGGCATTTTTAAACTTCTCAAATACTTCGTCTTTCATCCGTAACAGTTTTTCACATCTTGTACCCTGGGAAGCAACATAATCCCGAAAGCGATAAATTTGTCGACGTGAAAGCGTGTTGTCTTTAAAGCGATGCTGTATGCTTTTCAAGGAACGTAGTTTTCCTGACCCACTCCATGGAAATTCTTTTCATGTCTTCTAATGTGTAAGTTACGCGTGACGGCAAATTAGTTTGTTCATCCCATTCCTCATCATTCATTTCATTACCCTGTATTGCATCATACTTCATTTCATTTAAACAAATATCAAGTGTATTCTCGTCATTCATTTCGTATGTTAACCCACTTATCAAAGTTTTGGCAAATGTAAATATTTCTTTCTCAATATCCATCTTATAATCTGATACAAAATCGGCTTGCTTTGTGTATTTTTCACAAACAACGCGAAACAAGTATGTTGATATGGTGGAAAAGGAAGACATGGTGACAAATAAGGCTTGAAATTCCACGCTTTCCAACAAAAAAATTAAAAAGGTCAAAGGTGATGAAAGCACAGGCAAGTGATGATTGCTACTGATTTGAAAATTGAAGGATCGCGCCTTATTTATTCAAGACTGATTTACGTACCAGGCGGCTTTTTCGAGTTCTTCGCCAAAAATGATCTCAAAATTTGTCAGTTATAAAAAAGTAAGGTAAAAACTTCAAATATTTTTTACTTTTACACTGGCATACACAATGTATAATTATTTCAGGTACAACTAAAATGGCTATTATAAATATATGCTATATTTTATTCATATGTGTTATTTTTTCTACGATAACATTTTGCGCTTAATGCTTCTTGCCCAGCAGGCAAAAACACTGTTTTCACCTGTCATGCAGCGAAGCATCATCGTAGGGTGAGCTCTATTTTCAGTGGGCCGTAGCTCGACCCCCAGGTCGATTGGGCCAAATTTGATTTTGGATCTTTCATATACTCGGTCATATTGGCCTATAAACCGAAATTCAGAAAAATCGAGCCTTGACAGTTCGCGAGGTTCCCTTGTCAGAGGGAGGGAGCGATCTCACGTCACACTGCACTTCCTTTTTTCTCAGCCTTCTTTGTTTTTTCTCCAAGGTTATTGCTGTGGTTTGGCCACACATCTATGGTTCATTAATCAGTTTAATTGCCTTTTTCTGTCCCACTCTCCACCGCTTTCTTTCCCAACGCTTTTCTTGCAATAGCCAGGTATCTGCTTCCGAAGAACGCATCAGGGTTTTGGCAGTTTATTTTCCATTCCGGAGTCTGCGGCTGCCTTTCTGCTCACTTTTTCTACTTCGGGTTCGGCCTTGTCGTCAATTGTATTTCTACTGTTTCAGTTGTTGATGTTCTTCGCCTGCCATGCGGTGCCTTTCCGCCTTTTTGCCTCTGTCACCTCGTTCCTGCTGTCTGATGTCCTTCTCGTTCGGCCTAATTGTTTTACAAATAACTGCACCTTCATGGTTCATCGTATCCTGTCCATCTCCATCAAACTTCATCAGGTTCGCCCTGCCTTTTCTCGACGCTTGGAACTCCACCGAGCGTTAAATCATCATTCATATTTCATCACATTGGTGGGCAGGAGCGGTGTCTCATCACTATGGCTTCGCCATAACCTCTTATGGAAATACAGTCTGCTAATGCGGACACTCTTTCCAATCCAGCACACAGAAGAAGAAGAAGAAGAACAACAACAACAACTGAAGCAGTTTTTTTTTATAAAAGTTATTTAAATTTTAATTCATTCCTTCAATTTTTAGTCATTCGCAGAAAAATTAAGTTGTATGAATTTGTATTTGGTTAAGTTTGGTAATAAACATTTTGGTATATAATTACCCCCTCTCAACACTTTGATATCCATGATCTAATCGGTGCTTTGAATGCTTTAAATAATCACATTTTGCCTAAGTGAATGAAAAATGTCCAAGTTCTCATAGAAATACCTTTAAATATCATGCAGATCAAGTATTTAATAAAACCTATGTAAATCATATTTCAGTTAATAAAATAGTCTTCCAGTATGGTATGTTACAAATTATAAATTAATTATAAATCAATTCATGTATTTCGTATTATAGTATAACTGTTATCTTTAATTAGATATTACTTTTATTGTTTTAAGTATAGTAATTATGAAAGTTAACTATTGCAGTTTTATTGTAAATTATGTGGGCCATCCATCCATTTTGCATACATGTTACTTCAGACTTTTCTTATTTCATCCATCTTGCTTATGGACATTTTCTCAGCCTTTGATAGTCTCTTGAGAATTTCGAATGTTCACTGTTGATAAGTTCTTTTCATATGTCCAGCCCATTTTGATTTTGACAACCACATCTTCGATTCTTGTACATATGTTTGCTCACTTATCCAAATATTTCTTTCTCAGTCTCCTTCAGTTATGCATTTTGTGCTTTAAACGTGTACTGAAGTTCAGAAGGGTTTGTTACAGAAATAATGTGAACAGCAAAATGTTGATGGTTTAAATATTCTCAAACTTACCTTATAGGCATTGGCATAACTAAAGAAGGAAGAACTCTGTGCATTTTTATTAATTGTTTGATGCAATTACATATAACTAAGACCGTATAACTAAGACCATATAACCAAAATCGTAGCTAGGATGTAAATTCGGGGGCGTCAAAAATTTTTACTGCGTGTATCGATGCAATCACAGCATGCGGGGCTGTAGCCAAGCCCCATTATAAACTTGTTTCGTGGGGCGGGCTGTCCCTAAAACACTATCCTCTGGATACAAGCATGCATATATTGCTTATATATATTATAATATATATACAAGCAATTTTTATAAAAGTTATCGGATGCGTTTTCGATCTTCTCTTACGCAACGGTTAAAGTCCAAGTTAAAATATTAATCAATTGAGATAATAGCCAAGATGCCTACTCGCTGGAAAAAATCTCTGAATTCCAGTCGAACATCCTGTTTACAACGAAGCTGAAGGAAGGTCGCAAAAATGTGCGGCATTCTTAAACGGCTGATGAGTCGCTTTTTTTCATGAAAAGAAGTTTTCTGTTGAAATAATATATTCTTTTTTAAATACTACGCTTTTGAATTGGTAGGTTTAAAATTCGACAAATGAGATATGATAATTTTGTCTTTTTCATTCGATTTTGCTTTCTTCTTGAATTTCAAAAAGTGATGTATTGATTTTTCTCATTTCGCAAATTGCATGTGAAAAAATAATTTGTCCCTTTTAAAATAACTTATTTTATAGTTTAGTATTTTTAAAAAGGCTAAAATTATTGGTTTGAAAGCCTTCATGTTGGTTTTAAGCAGTAATGCAATAGAAGCTCAATCCGTATCCTTTACCAAAAACTTAATACTTAACTTTGTATTTGAAATGACTATCTGCTCGTACTTTGCCATCTCATGCCAAGCGATGTGTCGCACCCTTGCAACGAAAGTGTTACAACTCAAAAAATCCCAATCTTCAAAAAACAAAAAATTCTGGCTGAATTGAGGGACGTTGTGTTCATCTAATGACATATGCCAACTAGCCGAAACCCGAATAACTTACAGCCTAACGTTTTGCACGGAAGAGTGCAGCACTGTTTCTGCATCTAGTTGTAACATTAAGTCATTTTCACCGAATTTTGAGTTGTAACACTTTCGTCGCAAGGGTGCGATGTATTCTTGTGTAAAAGAAAAGCATGCAGTATACACAAGGAAATTTTATACTTTTGGTGTTGTCCCGTGTTTTCGTACCCTTGGGTGGCCGTATTCTTCTTTTTTCCCCTCCAACCCAATTGCCATTACGCCAAAAGAGCACTAAAACTTGCGAGAAAAAATGTTCACCAGTACCACGTCTAGGCCTGTAGGCAAGTAGGGGTGCATCCCCAGTTGCCCCATCTATATATGTACAAGTATTAATACTTTCCTCATAAGCTGTTAGGAATTTTCCAATAGGGCCACAATACCTAGGCATAAGAGCGCCATAGGTAAATTCTTTTTCTCCCACTCAATTCTTCCTCCATAAAATTTAAAATACCAACTTTGATATACGTTACTATTACAGTATTTGTAACTGGAATAAACTGAAAAAAATGCCATCAGTGGAGCGCCAAATTTATTTGGGGTTATTGTAACGTAATGTCAAAATTCTCTACCGCTCCTGGCAATTATTTTGTACTCGTGAATCCCCGGGTGCCCCATATACCCTTTGCATTCCCCAGTTGCCTTGTGCTCCATACGCCCTTTACATTCCCCCAGTTGCCCCCTCCATCCTGTCCTCAGGCCTGGCCATATCTAAATCCACGACACAAAGGTGCGTGTCTAGTGCAATTGCTATAGAAATGATCCATGCCTTTTAAAACAACTGTAACATATCTTTAAAAATTAATCAAGGGAAGAATTTTGTTAAAATCGCCTCAAAATTACATGATGACATATTCACATAGATTTTTACCAATTCACTCCCCAAGTAAACTTATTTTCAATAAAACTTCTATACTGAACCTAAGCAACTTAACAAGTGGCCTGAAATTGAAAAATAACTGGGGAGGGGACAAATTCGATAAGATTGTCCTTCGATAAGAGGTCCTGTAAGCATGGAATATCTCCTAAAATGAAAGCAATAATGACGCAATTCTCATCCATATCAAAATCGAGATTTTGACTCCTGATGATGCGAACAATGGTGTGACGCCCCATAAGTTAAAGCTTCAATCTCTAGGCTCGCGGAGCTCCTAAACTTTTTAAGTAGCGGAGCACTTTTAAGGAGAGAAATTCTACACGGAGCCTTCCTTACAATGATCGATCTAAATGGGCGATGGATATATTCCACCCCACCTCCTCCTTGAGCTGGAATTATATCATGGAAAATGAAATTTAAAGTACCGGATACTTGGCTAAAAATAGGAATCGGGAACAATTCCCCCCCACCCCCCAAATATTTCTGGATTCGTCCTTGCTTCCTTATAGTGTACATGCATATTTAGCTGCTTTTACTTTACTCCATTTTTTAAGTTCTTAGTAGGTATTTTATCCGGTAACAAAAACACAAAATATTTTTCGACTTCTAAACGGCTTAATTTTTCTCCGTTGGGAAAAGGTGGAACTTTAAATATCGTTTTCCCAAAACATCAATTTTTTGCACTATTCGTGTCAGCACAGACGTACGCAAAATGTTCATAAGGGGAGGTTATAGGCTCAGTGTAGGGTTACAGAGCTACAATTATATATATTCATATGTAAATATACAAAATTTCATAGCACTGAGGTGTTCACAACCCTCATCGACATCCTCCTGCGTACGCCATGCGTGTCAGTGGCAGTATTTTCATCCAACACCTACATAGACAGTAAACCGAATGGCAGGGGTATTGACGACAGAAGGTGATCTGAAACGTATTTTTCAGCTGGTTCCAAGAAGGTGCGGATGAGCAAAGTTGACTAAGGAGATGCGTGATATGTATTTCGGTCTACAGTAATTATTTACACCGAATCTCAGCACGCTGCATAAACTGAATAATTTCTACCCAGTGCTTACTTATATTCGGTTCTCATGGCTGCACAAATTCATAATTTTGTCACGTTTATTTTCCCTTCCTTTCGAATACCTTCGCGGAGCATAATTTGAGAACCGCTGCTATATATGCTTAGTCACCCCGCCACCAAATAATTTTGAAACTCTACATTGTTGCTGCCAATCAAAATTCTTAAAAACTTCAAACAACGTTAAAAAATTCTCAGAAAAGGGACTTTCCAATATGGCGAACTTTTTACTCTCGTTAACATCCGCCATGAAGGAAAGTTAGAAAAAGTTGCCAAAAACTGGTTGTTTCCAAGTCTTACCTTATTATGTACAGACGATTATTTATTGGCAAATTATCAGAGATATATCTTATACTAATCGTCAGATTATTATATTAATTAGAGATTATTTATCAGCAGAGTTTTCATTTTACCTTATTATCATTTACAGACGGACTGGGAATGGGCCAAGTATCAAAGGAGAAGTTACGCCTTTTGGAAGCCACCATTAAAATTGCTGTTGCTGCAATTACCGTAGCATTTCTGATTATCTTCGTTCTGGCATTGCTACTTTACAAAGAATGTTCGGAACCACAAGCAACCGGCTTGAAACGTATTCATTACTGGCTTCCATTTCACGAACTCCTGGTTTCAACCACTTAGTACTATAAAATTATACATGGCAGAGAAGAAAGTGAAAAATTGTAACCATGCATAAATAACATCATCTTACAAGCTGCAGACAAAGCATGTATCAGACAGGGGTTCTATTTTCAATAAAGAGAAAGAAATCATTGAAAAATGCAGCTTGTGTTTTTTTTTTTAAAGCAAGTTTGAATTCCTTCATCATATATAAGATGGTTAGAAGCAAAAGGGTGAAAGAGAAAGTTTTTTAGAAACTTTTCAAAGTTGATACAGTTTAAAAAATTATAGTTATTTTGAATGGTGAAACTAGTGATGCACTTATCATTTAAGCAATTTGTTTTATCTGAATTGTTCTTTTATCAACTTTAGACATCGTTTTCTCAAAAGTATCCTTTAAAACTTTTCATCACTGGTAAATATTGCGTATACAGGCCATATTGCCAAAATTTTCGCCAAGTTGTTGATGTTCACGCCATTACGGTTTTCTAAACCTTTTTTCCAGTTACCAGCTTCTTGAACAGTATTGTCCGATTCCTTAAGCTTTTTTTGTAACTATTTCTAATGCTTTCAAGGTTGCTACAGTACTTTTCTTGTATCAGTAATGGCCTAATTGGGGGGACTCCCCCCACACCTCCTTCTGAATACTGGCATTAAAAATATGCAAACTCAACTTTCTGAATCCATATTACTTTATTTCTGAAGTTTTTTGCTCTAGAAACAGAAAAAATTTCACTTCGCAGTATTCCAGACACTCTACAACGGAGGTTCTCAGACTCTTTCTCCCGCGTACTCTTCCGTTTTGCCCGAGTATATTGGTGAACCACCCTGAGAAGAATGCGATATAAAATGTATGGATGCCGTAGAATCGATAACAGACAAATATCAATATATATTTATTTTACATTAACATATATATAAAGTACGAAAATTTTCACAATAAAGTAACTATTACAAAGAATTACTGAAATAAATCGAAATTGACCTGTTAAATAAGCAATAATAGTATTCTAATTGGGAAAATAAAATATGATGATGAAGGAAACCTCCAAAAAATACCAAAAAAATGTCTGCCAGGTCATATGCACCCTTGTAAAAATAATTATAAATATTTTAAACCAATTATACAAATATTAACCAATTTAAAGCCAGCAAGGGCAGTCTGTAGTTCAAATAAAAAGAAATAAGTCAGAGAGCAACAATTTTAGGAGTTGGGAGTCTGAACATAAATAATGAAAATATTGAAGTTAAAGAACTGGGAAGTAGATTCCAAGTTAGTGGTCCAGTAAATTAAAGGTGGTCATGCCTAAATTAGAATGAACTCGAAGAAGTCTATATGTCCTGAATGTCCATAGTCGATATCTGATCTCACAAGGAATCAAAGGAATAAGCTTAGATAAATAACCCATTCTTATCCTCCTAAACATTAAAATGCATGTGAGGTAAAAATACAAGTGATCAACCTGGATAATATCATTTTGGCGCATCTAAGAACGAGAATCTAAAGGAATGAGAGACCGAGGTAACTAAGTTTCCAAAAAATTGAGTTTGAATACGCGAAAGCCTTAACAAGTAATACCTCGTAGAATTTCCGAATGTTCAAAAACAGAAACGAAAACTTGATTAAACAAATGAATAATAAAGGATTAGAATAACTCTGACAGGCAAGACAGATCTAAATCTTGAAAGGATGTCAATGCTTTTCAATATTAGAACAGATGGAATCAAAATGAAGGTTCCAACGGAGATCTCAAGAAAAAATCCCACCAAGGAATCTGACACTGTTCACAAAATTAATACAACCACATCCAAGATAAATAGGTTGAACAGGAAAGAAACTTCTGGTATTTCTTGAAAAAATAACAGTGGATAGCCTAACAGTATTAATTTTTAACCTGTTAGAGCGGAACCACTTATCAATCTGGACAAGGGCTTCATTAACCAAACAAATAAGTTCATCGATATCATCATTCAAAAAGAAAATAGAGGTGTCATCTATGTAAATGATCATACGAGGAATGTTCTTAGGATAAAGTAAATCATTAATATATATTATAAAAAGAACCTGGCCCAACAAAGAGCCCTGTGATACACTATACTTTACCGGAACCAAAAGTAAGAAGCATCATCATCAGATACAAATTGTTTGCGATTAGAAAGATAAGACTTAAACAGACCGTAAGAGAGACCACGAATGCCCATGTGTTCGAGTTTATAAAGCAAAATGTCATGAAATACGTTATCAAAAGATTTTTATATATAAAAAAAAAAATGCCAATCGCCAGTTGATCATTTCAGACCGGCCGTGAGAAAAATTGTTGTGCATATGGTAAAGCAGTTTCAACTGAGACTCCACGTCTAAAATCAAACTGATAGAATAGTATTAAATTATTATACTACAGTAGTAGTATATTATAAAGTAGTATTTCTTTATAATTTTAGTCAATACGTAGTTACGTATTTAATGAGATGGATGAGCTTGGCTCTTTTCAATAAGTAAATCAATTTTGGGAACCCTTTCAGAGAGATACACAGACATGTCATTTTCAATTGACAGTTTTGGTGGCATTTGGTTTTGATCGTACACATTGTTGAAAAACCTTGTTCGCAACGATAAGAGTTGATGGGAACAGCAAAAGACAGTTGGCGGAATTAGGGACAAGAGTACGCAAGTTTTGAAAAAAAAATCCTATGCTAGAAAACTTAATAAAACAATTTACTTTTTGTGTATTTAGAAATTTTACTTTTTTGGTTTCTTAAATAAAAATACGCATTTATGAAAAATAATTTTTCTTTGTATAAACAATGTAAGAAGGAATGAGAAATGCATACTCTTACCCCGGCCTTGGGGCAATAGTATGTTTATTTGAACGTCTGTAGTAACACGCAAAATTTGTTTTGTTTAGCTTGTTTGACGTCCTTCACTTTTTTTTTGTTTATATTCTAACTATTTTTTAAATGACGATGAAGTAAAAAAATCTGAAATTTTAAAGATTCTCTCCTCTTGGTGTTTGAGGTTGATTCTTTAGGCTATGGTCAAATTGCAATATATAAAAGGTATCCTGAAATTATGTTATTTGTGGAAGTGCCTGGATCCCGAGATGGATGTTGGTCAAGGAGCCTAGAGGTTGGTGGATCAGCTGGATCGTATAGGCTGGAGATCGATGTAAATGCTGGATCCTGAAGGCCAAAGGTCAATGTCATTGCTGGATCCTGAAGAGCACTTGACGGCAGGGCTGAAGATCGCTATTTGATGCATGTGGATCATTGCTGATTGGTCAACTTTGTGAAAACGAAGCAGGGTCTGGCCCATCAGCCACGATTGAGGGAACAAAAGCATCAAGTGTGAATACATTTTTGTTGAGAGGCCATATCCCACACGATCTGAATGCTTATTCAGCAATTTCCACATTTACTGCTCTAAAGATATGGGACATTCGGGACATGGTGATTGATTTCCTGGGTGCGATACCATCACGTTATCTGCATATGATGGGTAAATGCAGCGTACTCTTACCCCAGTAAGTGATTATTAGCACAAACTATTACTTAACTGCAATATGCTTTTACCTTGGTTTAATACCACGGGCTACACACTAATCTTCAAAAAGTTCATCCTTACCCTACTGAATGCCTACCAGTATATTTACATAGCGTGCAAAAACATGCAAATTTTACCAAAATAATATCAATTTGCAGTTAAAAGTGCTTACCTAAATACTACAAGATTTTAAGATGATTTCAAACAATCATTATTATCAATGTGAGTATTCACGGGAATTCTTCCTCGGTAATAGCGCACTGTTTTCAAATGTATGCAATTTAAGAAAAAATAACATATAGTACTCTTACTCCTACTTACCTTATGGGAGGAGCCAGGCGAGGGGAACAAATTTAGAAAGCAAATTGCCTCTTTCTATTTTGGAAAAAGGAGAGAAGGGCTATGAACTTCAAATCATAAAAAGGGGCAAAGTGCTAACTCGCCTATCCTTTAATTTTATCTCATGTACCCCAGTTTGAAAACGCCTGCCCTAGAACCTTTGAGAAAATTTTACTGTTAAAAGAATTCTGGGAATTTTCTTTTTACATTCATGCCCGTTTGCCGTAGGTGTAATTGGTCCGAAATTTTCTGCCTTGTTCGATGGCGTGTGCTCTGTAGCCTCTCCAGAATATATTAAACTCATCCAGTTTTTTGTTTTCCTTTGCAAGAAAAAACTGTTATGAAATGATATAATGATCACTTCTAAAAATGTGAGTCCTGTTTTTTCTTGAAAAATTCTGCAAATTCTACGTTAAAAATGGATATTTTATTTATATAAATCGAACACTACGCAGATTAAATCAAACAACAATATTAATCAACGTTTATTGGCGTAGTGATACCAGCGCCGATGTTATGGGGTGATACCAGCGTCGATGTTCTGGAGTGATTAGATTATTTTATTACTTGCTGCGGAAAAAACAAAATGGCGTCTATTCTTCGGAAGCGACACTATTTTCGATGTAGGGTTGCTTTTTGGCTAAAGTTATTTCGTGATTGATGAAAATTTTGGCGATCTCGTCCGTATAAGCAATATTAGTCACATGTAGTATAGTGAAACCCATCTTAACGGACATCCCGTTTTTACGATCAGATAAAAATTCCCCGGCAGAAACTGATTTACAATAATGTATTTCAAACCCTTGCTTAGCGGTCACCCTCAGATATGGGCGCGGACACTGTTTTTATGATACATTCCATTAGACCAGAACACCTGTACGGACAAAATACAAACAAAATTGAACATCGACCATCAGGGCGTTTCTCGCCATAGGCAGCTAAGGATAAACGGAACGAGAAGTTTCCATCCCATTAATGAAGAATAACTTGGATTAGCCAATTCAAATTACTAATTCTTAACAAAAACTTTGATAAAAAATAAATCATATAGCAGGTGTGGGCAAATGCGGCTCTTCGTTGGGTGAAGTGCTGCTCCCCTTGCGAATTTAAATATCCTTCTTTTCATTATTTCAGAAATATTTTTACAAACCTTGTTAAATTGACTGAGATATGAAGATCATTTTTGCGTAGGATCTTAAGTACAAAATATTTAATAATTTTACACGAGTAAAAGCAAATATAATTAATATCAAAGAAGAAAAGTTAAAAAAATACAAAGAAAAATTGAAAGATTTACAAGCAGATTTCAAATATAGGTTTGAAGTTTTGAAAAGTTTAAAATTTACATCTGCATATTTTGTAAACCTACTTATTTGTGATATTATTGAAGATGGGTTTTAAATTTCTGAAATAACATTTGTTAAAAAAGCGGCTGGAGAATTGAAGTTATGAGAGATGAAAGAGGATCAGGCATTGCAAATGCAGCACAAATCTACTTCTATAATTGAATTCTGGGAACTAGTGCCAGAATTAAAACATTCATAGATAAAGAAAGCTGCTGGCCGTCTAATTTCAATTTTTGATACCACATATTGCTGTGAATCTTTGTATTCCACAATGCAGTTCGTGAATTCGAAATATCTTTCACATTCACCTTGTACAATTGCTGCGGACGGCTTTGACAAATTTTTCACCAAATTTCAAAGGTTTGACCAAAGGCCTTCGTTAAATGTTATACTTTTTAGTAATACATTTTTATTATTAAAATTTTGAAATAATTACTTTGTATTTTCTTTCTCTTAATTATATTTTCTTATATGTATACTTTACATAGAACTTAAGACTTTGGTACAATATGTAACCATATTAATTAAATTTGTGTATTTAATACTATGTAACTACGGTGAGGCTCTTTATAATACATTAAAAACCGGAATGCAGCTCTCATTCACCTCATGTGTGCCCATCCTTGTCATATAGTGATGCACTGCACGAACCTAATCAACACAGAACAACCGCAGTTCAAATTTATTATTGTCGTTTACTCGATTATCACATAGGTTCTGTAAGCGTAACGACTGAAAAAGGGTGAACTTAATCTCGCAATTGAAAATACATTTCGATGGAAGAGGATTGGTGAGTAAAACCCATCAAACAGCCATTAATCAATCCTCCAAAGTTACTCGTTATATTCAACAAATGCTTAAGTTGGTTACCTTAAACTTGTCTTATGGGCTTAAAAATACACAAATTTTGAAATGAAGTATTTAAATGATTGAAATGTAATATTTCAAACACTTCAGAATGACCCCCCCTCCCCTCTTTTACTCCCAAATGTTTTTTATCCGGCGAGTGGCCGCTAACGAGGGGTTTCCCTGTTCTTAGTACTATTACTAAATACTGATCATATAATATTAAAGAAACCAGAGCCTCTCCTGCAAAAGAGTTCAGCTACAGCCCTGGATCGAACCAGATACATGTTACGAACGATATAGGTTTTTATGTCCTCGTCGTATTCTGCCAAATCCTTGAAAAGAGGATTTGCACGGAAAAATTTTCCTCCGAGGGCTTTGGTTTAGTAAAAATTCGTTTTTCCCTTAGGAGTTTTTCTTTTTTATAAATAAACAAATAAAATTGTGTGTCTCCGCACTATAAAATTTTATTCATTTATTAAAAAAAAATCAATTAGTACGGGAAAAACACAATTGCTTGTTTTACGGTGGAAGGATAGCAAAAGATATTTCACGCCAGAACCTACATTTCTTCGAGGAATAGTAGTAGTAAACATCTTATCTAATGGGATAGGTGGCCGCCTGAGGCGGCGCTGCATTCCCAGGCTATCCACTTTTCTTGCGAGGAATACAAACCTAGCAAGGCTTAGGGTATCAATCCGAAACAGTCCTAAAACGCGAACGAATCCAAAGCAGCTTGTAAGCTTTTTATTGTTGCACCATTGGGATTCAAAACTATGTTACCGGCACTTTGGGAGAATAGGTTACCATTGTAACACCCAAAGACGTAACAGCTAAGGTTGTACTGCACAATATGTTACAGTCTTTCGAATCCTCCAAACTCCAGGCATTGATCAAACAATAAGATTTTGTTGACGTCAGAGTCCGAATTTTGTTCGCGGTAGACGAAACGCATTACAATTGTATAGTAGCGATGAGTTCGGGCTAAATTGTCGAAGCCCGAGTCCGAAGACTTGCAATTTGAGCTTACCCGAAATACTTTGTGGAAATTTGAACCCGAAGAACTTTGTGGAAATTTGAGCCTAAGCCCGAAATACCTTGTGGAAATTTGAGCCCGAGCTAGAGATGCAAAAAAAGCTGGAATATTGAAAAGAGGGAATTTTTGGGAATAAACTGGGAATTTTGGACATATTGGAAACTTTGATGGGAAGAAACTACCTTCACAATGTTTACGTTTATTTGCACAACCACCAGTTAATAAGCACTTAAAAATGACCCGAAATATTTTAAGAAACCTATATTTTTTATCCTTTCCTCTTTCACCGTAAATTATTATTAGGTGACGAAATTATATTCTATTAGAAATGTTCCTAAGTTCAAATTAAATAACGTTATAACTTTAAGGCATTAAATACAAAAAAATAGTTATCGATTAATTATCAAGATTAGTTCAAGATTTCTTTCTTAAAATAAGTAATAAAGTAAAAATAGGTTTCTATATCTCAAACTACCACATTTCAAAATTCCCATAATGTTCAAAAAACCTTTGTTTTGGGAATTTTGAAAATTCTCTTCCCAAAAAACGCGGTTTTTCCAGGGTTTAAATCAGGTTTTTTCCAGCCTTTACATCTCTAACCCGAAACTTCAATATAGAGAGGTCAATTTTCGGCTTCAGTTGCATCCGTCTTATGAGTCCGGGCCCGCCCGAGCCTGAAAATAGTATGAAATACAGAGCCCGAACCCGAAACTTCAATATAGAAAAGTCAGTTTTCAACTTCAGTTGCATCTGCCTTATGAGCCCACCCCAGCCCGAAACTTCAAAGTAGAAAAGTCAGTTTTCGGCTTCATTTGCATCCGTCTTACGAGCCCGAGCCTGAAAATAATACGAAATATAGAGCCCAAACCTGTTGCGGGTTAAGCCCGTCGCATCTCTATTATATAGCAGAAAGAAAGAAACAACACATCGTTACGTATAAATCAAAATTTAATGAGAAATGTCAGAAAATAGAACCGGATTTCTTTTTACAGATGATTTAAAAAAACGACGTGGAATCACCACCCACTTCTCGTTAAGTACGCAGCTAGCAACTACTATTAAGTACTTTCTTAAAATTTTCTTAATTTTCAATACTATTCTTAAAAAGTTATATTAAAATGGTAAAAGTTTAATTGGAGACTCATGAAGGACGTATCCAAGAACGCTAAAAGAAATGTGCATGTTTCTAAATATAATCGCAATAGTAACATTCATACAGTAAAGTGAAATTCCCCCAAAACTACCTACAGACAATATTGAAAATCAAAAGAACTACTATTCGAACAATCAAACTAAAAATATTAGGTTATATCATAGACAAAAATATAGAAATATTACAACTTTACTAACAATGAAGAAATTCCACGCGACAACACCGTATTTTTGCGATAATAATCGAAATTTTTTAAGGCGTTTAAAACAATTTTACAATAAATATCGTAACTTGGGAACAAATCGCCATTTTACAGAAAACATCGCAATTTGATACAAGCATAATACTTTACGCATGCCATTTACTTTATGATAACAATCGTAACTTTACAATGAATGTCTTATCTTCGAAACGACATTGCATTTGATCAATAAATATCGTACCTTAATGACAATTTTTTTCACTTGTAACATGTAGTTTTGTAGTAATTTAACGATTTAGTTACAACAACCGCAATTTACAACAGCAAAAATTCAATGTTTTAATTTCATAAAATTTCTCAAAATAGAAATTCAAATCCTGGCTGGACAAACGAAAGTTTAGTTTTCAAAGCGAATGAAGGGTGTTAGTTAATTTTTAGGACATAAGCACAGCAAAAGGTCATGCTGCGTCAAACGAGGTTAGTTTAAAAATTTTCCAAGTAGATGACAGATAATATGGAATTTAATGCCCTAAATCAGGGGTCTTCAATCCGCGGCCCTCCGACATGTTTTATGTGGCCCCCCGGCTCACGAAAAAATGCAAATTGTTTCACACAAAAATAACGTCCCTGCTCCCTTGGAGTCTGAAATCTATATATTTTATTCTGTTGTCATTTTCATATTTCATAAAAAATATCTTAAAACACTATAGGACTAAAGTAACACAAGGTTTCCCCTCAATCGTGTTTTACTTTAATTTTCTAGCGTATATGGGCACTAGGTGTAGTTTTATCGATTTGCAGTGCAACAGTGATTTTAAAAAAATTCATCTTAGGACTCATCAAATTCTATTCTAAATATGCTGATATGAACATCTTCCCAACCATTTGATTGCAAGCTTTGAAAACGTTGCTACTTCTGGAGTACTTACAACTGCGCATAGGCTGACGTAGGAAGTTCACAGGGGTGTTAAAGGAGGCTCGCAATTGGTGGGATTACAGAGATACAAATCCGCAAGAGCATCTGGGCTATACTGCGCCACACACAGAGATACAACCATATGTATATATACAAAATTTTATTGCAGTGGGAATTACAACACCTATTAACCCAACATCCCTGTGTACGTGGATGCGTCTGAAAATCGCTGTTTTCAAAAGTGAAGTTGATAAAAATCAAAGGACGAGAGCAACTGACGTCCATTTTAGAAATAAAACTTAATGTTGTAATATCAAAAATAAGACCTGATATTAACAGGATTATTGAAAATAAGCAGAGCCAATAATCTCGCTAAAAGGTTTGATTTTGCTTTACACATTAATAATTAAAAGTATTTATGTTAAATATTTTTTTACTTTCAGACGTATTTTACGTTGTAATATATACAGTAGCGCTCGTAAGTATTTTGATAAACAGTTTTTGTTCAATTATTTTATTTACTCTATATTTTATTATGAATTAAAATAAACTAATAGTAAATGAATATATATTTAAAAATATATAAAACAGCATTTACTTCAAAAATTATAATAATAGAAATTAGATTTCGTAGCCGTCTGACATGGAATTATTAGATGCAGTTCCCCTCTTATTGAAAACTTTATTCCACACACTTACAATTTGTCTGGATAGATTAAAATCACGAGCTACACTTGCCTGTCAGCAACCTTCTCTTAAAGCTGAAATTAGCCTTTTTTAAGTCTTCAGAGTATTCCTTTTTTTTTTTTGGCATGCCGTCACAATCAAAAGGACTAACAGAAGGATGTTTGAAAATATAATGCAAGATTTAATTAAGTATATCTAAAAAAACAAATTATTGATTAGCATGTCAAAATACTTTTGAACATCGAATTTTCTTAGTTGAACTGTATGAGAAGGTAATTTACTTACGCAGCGCTAGTTTGTTGTTATTATAGAATGTGCAACTCTACAGTGAATAACGACATATCACTATGTAAGTGAATGCTTTAATATAGATTGCGTTGGCGAACAAAAACTGTCAAAATACACATGAGTGCTACTGTATGTATGTATGTATGCATATATACACAGTCACAGAAGCGAATCTTGAAAATATTTTTGGGTGGATATGCAAAACTAATATAGGGACTTAAGGAAAAAATAAACAACAAAGTCTGATCCAGGGGGGGCGCACCCCTTGAGCCATCTTTGATCGGTCCTATGTTGTTGACACCGTAGTGCGGCCTGCGGGCCTATGGGAATAAGCAAAATTGGCCCTTGGACTGAAAAAGGTTGAAGACCCCTGCCCTAAATTATTAACGATTAAACCTGGAAGTTAGTGCATGCATATATCAATATATATATATAGAAATCTGGCTACATCGATAAATCGGGCAAAGGATAGAGTTATTAAACGAAGTGAAACCAAATACACCTTATAACGGAAGTTATTTAATTTGAAAGTAATATTTCATGTTAAATGAATTATTAAATAATATTACAGGTTACAAATGTAGACGACCAACAGGAGATTAAAAATCGCACTGTTATTCCTCCAGTCTAGGGACAAAAAATGAAAAACAAAATTTAAAGACATTTCGGGGGAAGGGAGCTATTTTGTTCTTGAACTCAAAAAACCATTTTCTTAATTCTAGAACTATCTGCATTTCTATACATAATATTCTTTAGTATTGATGGATCTTCGAAACTGTATTGTTTTTTAAACTCTAGGACAAAACATACGGCCAAAGTTTGAAAAGCATAAAATTATCATTATATGCAGGTTTACTAAAAGCAAATTATTGTTATAGTCAAGTTCGATAAACATCAGCACTAAAGAAAATTTGCCCGGGACTTATTATAGTTTAGATATTTTTATATTATATTTTTTATAGGCAGCTTTATCATTAGAGGAAGTATAGTTATAAACAGATTTCACTGTATAATGATTAAGTATAATAATCATAAAAGAAAGGAAAAAATTATTCAAAGCAGAAAACATACGTATATCAATAATTATATTAATAACACTTTTATAAAATGGTCATGAATTGCTTCATAAAAATTACAATACTGCAATATTTATGTCATGAGAGGCGTTTGTTTTTACATATATATATATTTTAATTCTAATTTTTTTATTTTAAATCTTAATTTGACTTTTTGGATCCAAGTCCTTTGTTTATAGTGCTCTTTAGATCCTAAATATGACTATATATTTTTTAATCCAAATTTCTTCATTTGTACCCTTAGATCCTAAACTAGCTTATGCTTTTGTACTTTTAAAATCGTTTATGCTTTGTTTTTGATCATACACTTGCTTTTCTGTGCTCTGTATTTGTTTACATTGTTGGTTCCTAAATTTGTTCACATTTCTGGATCCTATTTTATGTACAAACCCCTGCATCTTTTAGAGACACTGGAAAAAAGAATATAAATTTTGGGAACCTTTGATTTCCGTCACTTAAAATGGAAGATTTTCAAATTAAACGAGTCTCTTCCACCCTCTCTTGTCCATTACAAAAAAGTCCTCTGATATAATACAGACGTCAAAACGGATCTGTATCTTATATATATAAACTTCATACGTATATTTGTATATTATAAACAAAATTTGTCAAAATTTAAAGAATTTTACTGAAAATTTTGGGGCGAGGCGATATTCAATACAAAAACAACTCAACAATAAGAGATCATGTAACATATATTAAAAAAATTCACTATAATTACTAATAAAATCGTTATGGAAATGCCCATATCATATACACACACTAAAAGCCTTGAGATATGGTCCCGTAAATCATGCTTTGTATTTGCATAGCAGTAAACGCATGTGTACAAATATGCAATCAGTATGCAAGTATATGTACAACATAAGCTGAAGCTGGTCATGATTCTGGTAAAAAAATAGTATGTGAACTAGAGACTAAATGCTAGTACATGTCAAGACAAGAATATAAGTACTCAAGTACGTCCTTTGCCAAAAACTGTTGCACCTGACAGCTGATTACACCCTGTAGATGCAACAGTTTTTCCGACAAAGAGCATGTCTAGGCTAAAAAATACTGTAGCACAGATGTAAATGTTGTTAGTGCTTCCTATACATGAACTAGAGAAAAATACAAGTGTGCAATGAATGAAAATCTAATTTACAGTTAACTATGGCACTTAGAAGTTAATTAACTGCAGTTGAATTAATAATTAACGTAAGTGTGCATATAAAGATTAACAATAACAGCATAACAAAAACCTTATTAACAACAGCAATGCGATGATTGGAATCCACATATACAAATCAACTGCAACAGTGTAATAAACAAAATTCATTTTTAATGAGTTAATTAACTGTAATAGTGTGACAAATAAAAATATCTCTTCAGAAGTTAATTACAGCAGTGCAATGAGTGAATGTCAACCTCTTTGCAAGTTAATTAACCACAGTAATGAAATAAATGAATGCAAATTTCTTTTCATAAGTGAAATAACTAGAGTGGTGTAGTGTATGCAAACATTAAGGTAAAAGTTAATTAAATACATTGGCGTAATGAAAATATCCAACTAAATATCAATTAACCACATCAGCGCAACAAATGAATGCTAATTTCTTTACATGTTAATCAACCATACATATGCAATGAATGAATGAATCACAGATAGATTGTGTATGTGAAATCTCATTTTACTCAAATTAACTTCAAACGTCAAGCAAATAGAACGTTCAATACAAGGTGATTGACTACAACAGAAGAACTCAAAAAGACTTACTACTCAGTTGTTAGACGTGGGGAAGTATAGATAGCGGTAATCCAGTAATGAATTAGCGATATCTATCTGGAAGGAGACCCACATCCTGAATGTAAGTGACAAGGCATGGCCCAGACGTCTAATCCTATCTCTCCTATCCCATCTTCAAGCGGTGCGGGCTGGATTTTTTATGAAACAGATTTTTATTTGAATAGAGAGAAAGAAAAGGTAGTGCAGCGATATGACCATTGTGACATTAAAAAAAAAGCAATTTCTCCAATTTCTTTAAAAGTAAAATTTTAGAAAATAGTTTACGTTTTGAAAGTAGACTATCTATTACAGACGGATTGCTGCCACTGGGAAATAATGGCAATGTGATGTAAAAATGGATGACAGTTTGTTTGTGGTTTTACGGCTCAAGGCCTACAATGCTGCGCCGGGACAGTTTTCCGAGGAATCTGAACCTCTTAAGGCCTAGGGTACCAAACCCCGGACTACAATGAGCAGTGCAATCTTTATGAGATCTCTGAATAAGCGTTCTTTGCACAGTTGGGAGTCAAACCTGGATTAACGGCGCACTAGGCGAACGCGTTACCACACTGTGTCATCACAGGGCTGGAGCCAGTAAATAAGCCAATATTGACACTGATATTATCAATGATTGATGTTGTAAGAAGGGATAAGCTGGAGGAATCATGATTGGTTAATTGTACTTTTATAGCTCAAGGACAGCAAGGGTCATTCTGCGCCAACCAAAGTGAGACCGTGCATGCGGTTGGTGGGGCAATCATATCAATTAAAAGGTATTTATGAGGTGCAATGATGGCTGTCACAGTTGTTTTTGACATGTGTTCTAAATGTTGCAAAGATTGCATTACCTGTAAAAGCAATATTGAATAAGATTATAAAAGATACCCTTTTCGCACAGACAAAAAATTAAAAATCTTCTTAAGCCAATTGTGAGAAGTGTGAAAAATCTACTTTCAATATTTTATATGAAAGTGAAAAAAATCAAATGCATTTTTTTCATAAGGTAATTTTTTAAAAGATGGCCACATCACCTGCACTTATACGCAAGTGTGTGTGTGACTATTAGATTAAGTAATCTGAGTAAGTTCTTTAACGATTTCATCAATTGCGCCTTTTCTGACATACATTAATTCCTTGTTGCAACTTTTTTTCTTAATTGCATAACTGAAATTCCTCATCCATAAGTACATTTGACTAGTTAAAACCCACCATAAATTAATAAAATAAATAAATAAATTTAAATTTATTTTTATAGCGCAAAGACCTTGCTGTGTCAAACAAAGTGATTAAATTAAAAAATTATTTCAAACTAAGCCCACTAAAGCTTGACGGATTAGAGCACAATTAAAGAGGTGAACAAATTCCTTGATATTTCAATCATTTGCATTTGTATGGCAAAAGGATAATTCCACTCATGCTGCACAAAGACCAACAGTTGTCTGAAGGCTCTGTTTTGCCCATGAAACCAAGCTACAGATTGTACATCTACGGAAAAAAAACAACCAGTGCTAGATACCTGCAAATCTCTACTATATGGACATGTTAACCCCACGCATATTACTATTACATCACAGAAGAGCTAATATTTAATAAATTCAATTTTAAATACCAAATAGATAATTGTTAAAAGTAGTTTAAAATTTTTACTTTTTTGTCGAACACAAAAAATTCATTTTAAATACAATTTAACACTCTTCCAAGTCCAACCTGAATCTTCTCCGATGAGCTATCAAGAGCCCTGAGACTCCCAAGTTTTTATCCTGTTTAAAATAATTCTTATAATTTAATAATATCTAATTCTAATTATAATATAGCAAATAATACTCAATTCGCATATAAAAGTCAAACTTTATAATTAACAAACTGATTTTTACAAAAGCGATCATAATTTGAATGAGTGCACCTTGCATAGAAAGCACCAATATTGAGGAGTGACATGCATCAGCTTCCTTAACTAAAACATGATTTGCTCTACAAATGGTGTTCTATCAATAGACAAATAGGAGCACCGTTTTCCATACAAAAAGTCTCTCCTGACTAAAGAGGGTGAAAGCACCACTTGTCACAAATGGTGCTCTACAAAAATTGAAAGTAAATTAGACCATTACATGTTTCCAAATAGTGCTCTGATCCATTTTTGATACTAGAGCACCATTTGTAGTGCTTTAGCAACGAAGCCGACTAGAACACCATTTGCTTGGCTCATTTGCTTTTTCATGTTTTACGAAGCAAGGACAGCAGGAGTCACATTTGATTTGCACCTAGTGGTCTGATAAAAACAGATTACAGCATTTATTCCCCTGGCAAATATGCTCCAACATCGAGGATTGGCCAGAGCACCATCTTTCACATAAGGGAAGTACTAAAAACCAAAACCGACTAGCATATATATATCACAAACTTTATATAAGAATCAAAAAGCACCAACTTTTAACGAGTGCATCGTTTTACACAATATTAAACATTCAAGTACTGACACTTCAACACCAAACATGAATATCATTTCATATTGTACAAACACAGACGAAAACAGGACTGAAGGAAAAAAAAAATCGTTTTGATTCTATTTTGCATTTACAACAAAACCTGTACAGTTCAGAATGGTACAGTGCAATGGCGGATCAAGAAATCTTCATGGGGGGAGAGGGGGGATTTGTTTTTGAGTCCTACTTTTAGCCAGAACTTTTCATTTTCCATGACATAATCCAGGCCGGGATGTAATCACCCTATCACCCCACCCCCCCCAGACCTGCCAGTGGTACAACAGTTATCATACAAACCAACAGACGGAGCTTTCAACGTACGGTCAAACAAGATCACTGAGCTTTAAATACATACACCTGAATTGAAGTGAAGCAAAAAAACGTGTTTCGTCACTTCGAAGTACTGCATATTTTGTTGTTGTTATTATACTGTATTATTTTATTACTGTATATTTTGAAGCTGCATATAATTTTATAAGAATTGCTTGTAGCAAACTAATGTATGATTATGTATGAGATAGATTGTAAATAATAGATTGGATGAAATGCTCACACTGGCTGATTTTACTACTCATTTCAATGGTTATCGCTTATGCAAAATTTTAAGTGTGTTGTGCAGAACGTTTTCTTCTTATTATTCTTCCTTTAATTTCAATAAAAACTCAATATAATTTGAAAACAATATTACAGCGAATCGGCACTATATGATGACCACATATCATTTTTCTTTCCAAATGTTTGTTTTATGGCACAATGACAATTAGAGTAATGATACACCAAAATATACAGTTTTTTAATCCCCTTTACTAAGAAACCCACACCTCCCCAGAATAGTACAGCTGTGAAATAAAAAAACCGTTCAAGAGAGAGGCCACACGAATCAGCAGATTCAAACTCACCTTTCAAAATGTCATCTAAACTAAAATCGACGGAAATTTTTTGAATTCAAACAGAAATTCTTCCACTGTTTCATTTTTATCTTTTAAAAATTACAATATATATATATATATATATTTTCCATAACTGGCACTTACTCTATTGGTATTACACCAGGTAAAATAATGTGCTTCACTCCAACTTAAGAACACATAAACACCAGACACCTAAAGAAAAAAAGATTCCTCTAAATTGCCTCTCTTCATACCTTTCACAAACTCTTACGGAGAATTTTCAATTATTAGAAGAGGAGTCCTTTCAAAAAAAAAAACTTTGACTTGAGTGACCCTTTGACCTTAAATGTCAACGACGTACTTGTTAGAGTATAACCAGTGCTGAAGGTTAATCTATACACAAAAAGTGATCAAGTGAGAAAAGACAAGTGCAATACAGTAATAGAAAAATCGTCTTTGGAATATATTGATATCCAAAATTGAGTGACAGTAAATTTTAACAAACGTGAACTTTATGAAATAGCTACAGTAGTAACGGGCTTCATGAGTAAATGCTTGTCGTTAAAAGGCGGCTTCATAAGTTCAATGATTTCATAACAGCCTCGAGTTTCTTCGTTGTTAATGTTTGACTTTGATTCTGGTGGTCATAGGCCCAAATATTGTTAACGCCTTATAGTTATTAACATTTAACGATTAACAGCAAATGTTTATAATCTGATTACAGTTAACTGTCACACACAACAACACACAGAACAGCTTACTTTCCTCTTTGGTTCAACAATGGGTTAATTTAATAAGCATATACAATGATTTTCAAATATTAATGATAGATATTAATGAAATCCACAACTAATTTAGCCATGGTACTCTCTAAGGCAGACTATTTACCATTTTACAAATAAACTGTTGTGTATATATATATATATTGACATAACTCTTTATATTATCTAAACCGATTTAATGACAATTTATTTGAAAGAAAGCAAAATTTTAGTGATGTCCTATCAATTACTTATATAACAGGGCCCCCTCCCTCACATTGAAGGGGAAAAAATCCCTAACATTTTCAAGTTTTCCCCCCATTTCTCTGGCAAAATTCCCTGTCCAATTACAGGGAAAACGGCTTCACATTCACGGGAGTATTATCTATCCAAAACAGAATTTTGGAAGGCTTTTCACGACTTTTCCAGATTTAACCAAAAAAAACTTCCCCCCCCCGGACTTTTAGACAATTTTAAATCCCTGATAATTCAAGGTTTATCCAGTGTGTGGGAAAGAACCCTGTTATTAGTTTGTTTTAATAACGTGGAAATCTATTGCCCCAGGATTCATTTATGTTTCATGAATAGAGATTCTGTCCATTCACTACACAAGAAAATAGAATGTAACGAGCCCACCCTCTATTTTTTAATAAAGCCTTATGCGATGTAATGTTTATTAAAGCAGCATGCAGTCCATTGAGTTTAATAAAGAAGTATACAATATGTTATTTAATAAATCATTATGCAATACACTGTTATTGAGTAACGTAGCATTCAATATACTATTCATCGAAGTGGTATGTAGTGAAATGTTTAATAAAGTAGTATACAGTATGCTATTCAATAAATTGGTATGCAATACACAGTTATTGAATAAAGTAGCATGCGATATACTATTTGTTAAAGTAGTATGTAGTACAACGTTTAATGAAGTAGTATACAGTATGCTGTTCAATAAATTAGTATGCAAATACTATTTATTAAAGTAGTATGTAGTACGATGTTTAATAAAGTACCATGTAACATACTATTAGTAAGTAAAATAGCATGATCACTATTGTTTAATAAAGCTATGAGTGATACATATCGTAAACAAAGATGAATTGAGGAAGTCGAAGAACGACCAATGCTTTTAGAAACGTACCACTTTAAATGTACACCAAACTTGAAATTAATACGATATTACAAGGGGAAAAAAAGAAAAGAAAGACCAGCTTTATGTGATAACGCTACAACATTGTAACATGGCTAGACAATGTTGAGTTCGGTATCGTGACAGGAAGAGGTTGTATTCTCACTATGTTTTTGGTTTTTCACTAAATGTCTGTAACAGCGATGTTACCTAGTAGTTTAAAAACAGCTAACTATGACCATGAAATACTCAAATCATTCCAAAGCCTTCGGATCCCTCGTTGATGGCCAACCGCAAAAACCGTTCAAACATTTCATAGGAATCATAATCGGGTAAACACAACTGGTTGAAACTGGAAAAAAGAAAGAAAAACTACTACAGTTACAGTTTGAGCCCATCAGCTAAACACAACTACGTAACACTTCACCTACCACTTGCAACTGAAATGCATACATAGAAAAGACCGAACGATTCGAGTGAAGATTATATGGGTAATACAATTTTTAAGTATAGTATTTTTAAGTATTTTTTTTTATGGGTAACATAATTAATTGGGCAACAAACGCTAGTAATCGGAAGACCTATTTATAGGCTACCGGTCCTTAAGCATTGGTGAAAAATAGCCCATTAATAGGTTTCCGGTAGGTAAAGTGTTAATTAAATTCTGATTATTGAAATTTACATGAATGTTTGCTGTTTATTAATTGGAAGCATGTAACACGTAAGATTTTGATTTATCATTTTCCACAGGGGTTTGAAAAATGAACGATGTGTGCAGGTTATTATAAAGTTTGTTTGTTTGTTTTTTGGTTTTACGGCTCAAAGACTACAGTGGTCATGCTGCGCCGGGACCTACTGTTTTCCGAGGAATCCGAACCTCTTAAGGCCTGGGGAACCAAACCCCGGACTACAGTGAGCAGTGCGATCTTTATGAGATCTCTGAGTAAGCGTTCTTTTTGCACTGCTGGGAGTCGAACCCGGATTAGCCGCGCAATAGGAGAACGCGTTACCACACTGCGCCACCGCAGGGCCGTTATTATACAGTGTGTGCAATAGGGGTATAAGAGAGGTAGAACAATGTTGACGTAAAGGTAAGTATGGATATATATAGAGAATAAAATAATGACTTGCAAATACTATGTATCAGGTCGGTAGCCAGGATGAAGGGGCAATTGGAACAAGGCAAAGAGCATATGGGGCACAGAGTATCCGGGAATTGTTCTACATATATACAGTGTGTCCATAAAGTCATGGAGCACTTTTGACTGGTCACAGGAAATCACAGGAGCACACGCAAGCACAGAGTTTTTAGGGCACCTTAGGTAACTCTCCCGTATAGCCTCTACAGACTCGTCACTTACCGATGGTCTACCAGAACGGAGTTTGTCCGACAAACTGCCGATATCCTTCAACTGCTAATCCCACCGATTAATGGTATTCCTTTGTGGTGTACACGCGACGATATTCACGTTGCACTTTGGTCACGGATTCGAATTTAGCAAGCCACAGAACACACTGAATTTTCCTCTGTAACGTCCACATCTCGACTGGCGTGGGCTGATCCACTGCCGCGCAGCTCGTGGTGTTGCGTCATCACCTGTGTGCGCACACGCTTGCACATAATACTACGGAAACTTGGAGAGTTTTCCTTTTATTTGGTGAAGAGTTCACGTATCTATCTTGTTTCGTTGATTTCCTGTGACCGGTCAAAAGTGCACCATGACTTTACGGACACAGTGTATATAACTCGATGGGGCAACTGGGGCCACACCTCTGCTGGTCCCAGCTTGGCTACAGGCCCGCTACATACTTACAAAGTTAATTAAAAAAAAAATATTTATATACATATAAAGCAAATAAAACATGTATATTTGTTTTTATGCAAAGGAAATACATTTATTCATTTAAAGAAATCAGAAATTTTGCATTGGGTACTTCGCTTTCGTTTTGAGATGTGTAATTTTTTTACTCCTATTCCACACTTCATTAGTACACATAAATGTCCTCATAGCTTCAAATGTGCCGAATGTTCGAGCAAAACTCAGCAGTGGGGGATCAGCCTCTTTTATTCAATCATTTTATTTAGGCATGTGTCAATAACGTTATACAAACCTTGATTTAGTCTGCAAAGTATGGAATCAAATTATACTAAAACAACTTAAAAATACAACACATAAGCTATACTGACTAGATAAATATAACTATGACAAGATATAATTAAATACGATCAATGGAAAAACAATAATTATCTTAACAAATAAGTATTTTGATGCCTTGTCTGGCTAGAATTGAGCAAAAACTAAAAAGTCTGACAAAACGTATGATGCCCAGACAGATGATTGAAGGGCATTAGACGAGCGGTAAGTGCATGTCCAACACAACATGATTATGTATCTGTAAAAAAAAAAAGTAATTTTTGCTTTCCGACACACGCTGCCTCCACTCATTAGTACTCACAAAAAATGAGTTCGTTCTTTTGGTTAATATCAAGAGCATTTAAACTTTCGGCCACGAAGGAGAGCCTGGAATATGAACTGTCGGTCTTTAAGAACATCGAAAGCAGCCACGGATACAGCACGACAGTTACAGACTGTGCAGTTGAGAAACTTTCTAAACGCCAACCTCTTTCCAAACTCTCACCGGACTCACTACCTCTCAGAGATCGCATATGTATCCCGCTTGTACCTCTTGTTTCCACCAGAAATGCTGCAATTCTTCGATAATTCAATTTTTGTGTCATATTCAAACTTATAAATAAGAGTGGTACTTTACAACTCGAGGACCCAATTCCATACATTGCCAACTACAGTGTTTATAACGTCCAAATGCCAATGTGGAATGCTCTATATTGGACATACACACAGGGCTCCGGTTTCGCCTTAAAGAGCACCAAAACTATGTTTGCAACTGAGAATGCAATGTCAGCCATAGCTAAACACGGTTGGGATTTCGGACATACGTTTAAATTCTTGGAGGCCAAACTCATCACCAAAGCTAATTTTACCTCAGATTTGGACTTTTTTTTTGTAGCCTTACACATTTTTATGAACAGCGACAAAATTATTAACTTCCCATATGGCAACAGTTTCTTTCCTAACGTTTACAAAAGTCTTTTCACAGGGTGACGTAGATCGCAACATGGGTTCCACATTTACACGTGTCGAGATTCAACCATGTTTTTCAGATAGATGACAGCAGAGAAGGCTACAATCCATGGTTGGTTTTGGAACATATTACCTGCAGATACGGCAATCCTACTATATAATGCTTATTTAGTAATCTAACAGTTATTTGTATTACTGTTTCAAAATTAGGATTTTTTTTTTTTCTTTCTAGTGTTTCAATTCTGTGATTATTATTTTTTTTTTAATCTTAGAAAATTCTAAATTTTCCCCACGATTGTCCTGAAAAGTTTGCTTTTTTTTTTTTCCTTGCAAAAAAAATTACTGCCCTAATAATAACCATATTTAGGGAATAATACTTGCAGTTTCCAAAGCTAATTTTTAATTTTATAGAGAACCATTCTCCAGGCTTTTAAACCGTGCCAGGGAAAATTTCTGGAAACAATTCTACATATACATTAGAATATGAAGGTTTTCAATGTAATTTCAAGAGAAATAATGGAGTTACCATGTGTGTGCTGTTGGCAAACTTCCAAACATAGGAGATGCGGTGATGTGAAACTTTGGACTGAGCTCTGAAAAACCACCAGGGGGTAGCTGTGAGCATCCTGTTGTGAACTGCAAGAGCCTTGCCATTTCTTCTTCCGTAAAATTCGACACTGCAGTCCAAAACCAGTCCAGAACCTGGGAAAAAAAACCAAAACATATTATAGTCAATGGGTAATATATATATATGGGTATATAGTCTATAGGTAAATTTACAAAGCTTCTGTTGTTGCTTGTTTGAGGATTTACATGCAAGAAAAGCTACAGCCGAACAGCGCTGCGACTTACAGTTTTCCGTGAACAATAACTCAAGCAGAGGGAGAGATTTGGAAAGAATGGCGATCGGCATTGGGAAACCGCCCACCTGGAAAGGGGGAAGTAGTAAAAAGAAGAAAAAAAAAATAATAGGAAAAAAGGAGTGGTGGCAAAAAAATAGGAGCTCTGCAGTCCCTGAACAAAGATAATTTGGCATCAAACGGTGAAGTAACTTCATTAGCATGATACACTCATAATATATATGAAATTGGGCTATTTCAAAGTCAAACAGAATACTGAAATTACCACATTCAAGAGGACCAAGCTAATTGACGGTGTGGAGCAATATACAAGTCAAGCGGAACATCAAAATCGCCCTATTAAAGAATGAATCTGCTGAAAATGACACAATTTCAATGTCAAGCAGGATATTGGAATTACTCCTTGCAGAAGGCTTGAAGTAATTCCGAAGTCTGGCAGGACACTGAAACTACCCCACTGAGAGACAACGGGCTGACTAACAACCCACCCACCTATGACATTTTGCTTCTACAGATTTTAAAACTTTTTTGCTTTTCCAATTTTGCTTCATGTATAACGTACTCAAAATATCACCTGGCTGTTAATGCGTGGCATTAACAGAGTCAATATACACTACCAGAAAACGGAAAAAGAACACCAAGAAAGAAACATTTGATATCAATGAAATTTATATAGCGTAATCATGGAATACAGAGAAGAAAATGGTGAAAAAAAGTATAACCAAATACAGTTATATTTGCTGGTAAATTAAAAAATAACATTGTCACATAACGTAATTAGTATGAGGTAAAACCTCAATAACCTGTGATACACGCTGCAATTCTGCCATGGAGTCTTCAGGGCAGGCGTTGCATGTCACTAGGGTATGGAGCTCCGAGCATCCTCAAGCTGGACATGTAAACCAGAGATATTCGTTGCTGGCCATGGATAAGTCATTGTTCCATAAAATCCCACATGTACTCAATGGGAGACAAGTGTGGCACACGTGCAGGCCATGGAAGTTGTCTCACACTGAAGTGAATGCACACTGTACGTGGACATACATTGTTGTGCAGAAAACACCATTATGGATCTGCCTTACAAATGGCACAACTAACTGAATGATGTCGCTGATATGTGCTAAATGCTGTTTAAAATATCAAGTATAAACACTACCAAAGTAATAGCTGATCACCTTCCACATTCGAAGACCAGGGGTAGCTCTGTTTATCGATGGAGGATGCAAGGGCAAAAGTGCACCCTTGTGCATCTGTGTAGACACAGACACGATCATCCGCCCGCTCCTAAACAGAATTTGCTTTCATCGCTGAAAACGACAGATCGCCACTGAGTTCTCCAATAAGACGCTGGCGAAACCACTGCAGCCATTCCAGACAGCGAGTTGGAGTCAGAGGTACACATACACATGTTGACGGTTGCGGATTATTTGCACAGACACCTCAGGTATAATGGTAGCTGAAATTTATGACTCAGTGGGTGTTCTGTTTGACAACACTGCTCTTTCAACTGCTTTTACAACACGATCTGTCTGCTCATCAGTCCATCTGCGAGTCCCAGTTCCAAATATCTTCATGTGGAAATGTTCCTTGAATCATCTATGCCACCATCATATCACCACCGATACCTTCCATCCAACTTCATATAACAATTTATGAATCACGTCTCTTCAGTCATTCATGAATTATTTATCATCGCAAAACTTTTCATTTGCCTCATTTCACCTATGCAGTTTGACCCCCCACCGCACTCCAAAGCATCATCAGCCAAGATAACATTTGAAGAACGCTATAAGCAAAGCGGAACTAAAAAAGGCAAAAATCTTCAAAATTTGTTGAAGTGTAAGGCTACTTTTAAAAGTAAAGTAATTTCAAGAAGTATATAAAATAAAAGGTTTAAAAAATATTATTTAAGGGTACTACCTCTTTGCAAATTAGAAATTTCATTCATAGTTGGCAATAACTGAATTGAAGGGTGGATTCAGGGGTTTGCCCCCCCCCAACTGATAAATTCACACTCACTGCAGGTCTCCAGATCTATATTGATTTTCACATAAGCGTTGTTCCCCCAACCCTGAAAAATATTTCTAGATTGAGTAAAATATATATTTAAAAATTGATTGAACAATTTATGTTGATGTGTATGCGTTTCACAAAAAAAAGTTGCTTCACTTCACATCGAATTTTCTTTTATACTTCTTGGAACAGATGAAATAAATACAGCTGCGAAATTTCAAATAAGTGCTTTACATTTGTTTTCGCAGTTCGCTTACTCGTAACTTCAGAAACTGCAATAGGTAAAAGAACTGTGTCCTCGCAACCAAATAGTTTCTTGCACAATAGTTGCTGGGAGCTGTCAAACACTTCCCAGAGGAGCAAGGATATAAACAAGGATCCCATACCATTAGGGGCAAGGGTGGGGGGGAATTGCACCACAACAGATCAAATTGAATCATCAAAGCACATAAAAATGGGGAGAAAAGTACCACTTATTATGCAAAAATAAATAGTTTAGTATAAAATTTTGAAATGTGTGTAATTCTAAATAGGCATTAAATCACCAACTTTTATTAATTTGGTTTCTTCAGAGTTTGTGAGCAAATGAGGTGTTTGAATTGTCAAACCGGAACTAGTAAATATGACATCACTGGCACTCACTGACATCGACTAGATGTCGATGGGGGGGCAGGTGTGGACTGGATCCTCTCAAAGGACGCATATCTTGGATTTAAGGAGGGCATGAGTTGCCCCTTCGGAGGCGTGAGGGTGGGTGCACCAGCTCAAGGGTTGGTAGCCCAGTTCACACCTGGATGAGTGTCATAAACCACAACCACAATGCGATTTTATGTATGCATACATATATATGTTTGTTTGGCTTTTTTATGGCGCAAGAGCATCTGGGCTATACTGCGCCAAACATGGTAAAATCAAAGACTGTAGTAAAAGCCAGTACTTTTTAAAAATTTAAAAACGTGCGTATGGTCAGCATGGTCATTTAAAATGTCAGAGAGTGATGAAGAGTTAAAAGTAAGAGTGTGAGCAAGTCTATAATAGGGGCATTGAGTTAAAATGTGTAAAACACTCATGGGTTCATTGCACAATACATATATATATATATATATATATGGAGTTGCAATTTTATAATTCCACTCCCTGTGTATGCTAATATGCGACACACTTCAATGCTTAGATTTGAACAGCAAGCTAAATATAATTAACTTCTTAATTAAAGTTTCTGATACATCAATTAAATGAATGGAACCTACGAATCTTAAGCAATGGGAATCTGTAAGCAATCAAATCTCACCTTTCTAAATTCGTAGGAAGAACCACTGACAGCGTGGTTGGCTTTAAAATCCGCTATGCTGTAATGACCCGTTCCACACATTAATAGCTGAAAAAAA